>JAEQBH010005612.1:0-365122 GCA_016808115.1 Tetrastigma voinierianum | reverse complement strand
AAAGTGATAGATGTCAAAAAAAAAAAACTAAATGAGGATTCTAAAATTATATTTGTCATTGTAAAAGATAAGACAAAAATAGAAGAAAAAAATTTACCATGCTTAGAATAATATCTTTATTTTTCCTTCATAATCCCTTTTCTTGAAAGATTTACAACGTCGAAATAACCATGTGCATAAAAAATCATATGATTATCTATAAGTTCCCATGTGTTAAGAAAATTTTGTAATAACTTCTTATTTCATAATATCGTCTTGTTGATCATATTAAACTATTTTATGAAAACTTTTTTGACAAATTTTTCTATAAAAATTAGTACAATATTATTGAAAAAATGTGAGCATTAGGACTAACTTATTAGAAACCTTGTCAATAAATTCAAATAGTGTTGGATTTTTTTTTTCTAAAGACCGTTGAAATGATTTTTTGGCTTTGTGTGAGCTAAATTAAAAAAAAAAATTGAAATGATTGAATAAATGGATTTTAAAGTTGATAATGGATCAAAAATGGTATTTTTAACTATTTAATTTTCTCATTTTAAACCCTTTTTTGTGTAGGAAACTCATATTTACCTAACTATGCAAGTTGTTAGTCCCAAAACCCGTTAGTAATGGTTTTTATTGAGTGTATGTATACTTGTAAGCCTTTTTAGGCACTTATACGACTCTTTGGATCATGAGGTCGAGTAAAAAAAACTCATCCCAATTGATGGCCCTAGAGCCACTATACTTACATAAGCTTATGAGCTACTCGGGGTAGGTTTTAGGTTTATAAATTTGTATGCATTCCTCGAGCTCCTAAATCAACCACCTAACATAGAATAAATCAAAATCCATTTAAAATCCTTATGGGTGTTTGTTCTTCCCTTCATTGAACTTGAAACTGTCGAACTTTTCCATTCCTCCCCCTTTCTGAAGTATAATTTAAAGAGAAGCATTAAGGCCATGTTGTTTTTTGAATTTAACGTTTAGTTCGACAAATTTTCTCAGATTGTCTATTTCGTTTTTTTTAAATTTTCACGACTTATCATTAAATTTTAAAGTTTCAATTAAAATGAAAATTTCGGCTTTTCTATTCGTAAAGCTCATTTTCCACAAAATAAAGAAAAAACTCAATCATCGCCTCAACAAAAGCATCAACCAAGAATACATTAGCTTACTTTAATGACAACTGAGTATGCTCTGATGTACGATCCCATCCCTATCTGCCTCGCTTTATTTTTCAATTCCCAAACCCTGTTTCATTTAAAAATTAAACAGGATGCATGAGATTTTAAAATTCCTAAATTCACCCCGCTTACATTTTATTTTTGTTTTTATTTTTAATTTTAATTTTTTATATTTGCTTTTTATTTTTATTATATTAAAAATTAATATTTTTCATAAAAATAAAATATTATGAATTTATATATTATTTATTAAAAACATTATAATAATAATAATTATTTATATTAAAGTATAAAAATAAAATAATAAAAATTTGCTTTAAATATAATCTATATACTGTAATTTTTATTATTATTATTTTATATATATCTGCTCATATCATTCATTCTGGCCTCGTTTATACCTCGAACAATTTATTTATTTTCGCTTCACTTTATTTAAATTAACTTAGCCCAAGTCATTTCCCGACCCGAGATTTCGTAGTAATCTGCTTTCTGCAGCTTACTAACAACTTATCACCTCGTGTAACCCAAAAAATTTCCGCTTGGCCTTGGGCCCGACTCAAACTTTCTAGTCACTGGGATTTCACGACGAATTTAACTACAACTGCTTCATTATCCGAGATCTAGAGAATTTTATGTTCTTCCTCGAACCCCATGACAATTTATTATTTTTATTAAATATTTACCATTTTGGAATTTTTAATTTTCTCGCGCTTTACGTAGTGAACAATACCCGAACCCGTCGGATTTGAAAAATAAACTCAAGCCCATTAAACCCGGGATTAAAATTAAATTAAGTGACGCTATGATTAAGAAATGGTAATTTTAATTTTAACCCAAAATAATACGTCCCGTCAGTTATCCCTACTCACTACCTAATATTAAAAACAAACAACTTTAATACTTAATGCTATTAAGCTATTCAAGACAGTTTCAAAAGTCGGCCCAAGATAAGTAAAAAAAACAAACACCACCTAACTCTTTGTGGAAATGAAAAATTAGAGTGAGAAGAAAATATTCTCAAGATTATGTCTTCTTTATGATATAGATACGAATATTCTTCCATTCGTCGGAGTAACTGCAAATAAGGTGTAATTGTCGTCACTCATAGGCCTCTTCATATAGAAAGCAAATGTTGTAGAATTCTCAAGGTAACATCGGAGATTAAGGATATTGTGGTTACACAATATTTAGTTTAACTCCGTCTTTCTTCATTTTTTTTTTTCTTCCTCACCTTCATTTTGTTTCATTCTATTTATTACGTACTAACAGTCTCAAAGCAAATTGTAAGGGGAAGAAAAAAAACAAGGTTGTCGGAAAAATAGAAGATGTTGGATAAAATAAAAATTGGTTGGGAAAGAAGAAACAAGGAATAAATAAATAAAAAATTTATTTATTTATTAAAAAAAAGAGAGAGAATTTTTTTTTTGGATCCTTTCCTCTAACAAAAAAGACCGGAAAAAGAAAAATCAGATGGGTGAAAAAGTGGAAAAAAAATCCATTTGTATCTATTTAAAAAAAATCATTAAGACAAAAAATCTTTAAAATCTGTCCAACTTGTTATAAAAAAAGTAAAATATATTTTTCAAGAAAAGTAATACTTAGAAAAAAATACTACCTCTTTTTTTCTAAAATAAAATAATTTTATTGATTTAAAATAACAATATAATGATAGAAACAAAGATACCTAAATCGCTAAAAAAAACTAATATGTTGGAAAACACAATGTGATGGATTTTCTTTAATTTTGGAAGATATTTCATTTTGAAATTTTTTGTGGCTTTTTTGAGATGAAAAGGAATCTTTTATTTGAGATAAAAAGGATTTTATTTAAAAAAAAAAACATTTTTCCGAAAAGTGTTTTAATCACATATTTACACAATTTTTTTGAAAACAAAAAAGTTTTATCCAAAAAAAGAAAAATTGTGAAGTTTGAGATTTTAAAGAAAATCTCAAAAAGGTTTTATCCAAAAAAAATCCGGGAAGTTTTGAGGCTAGAAAAAAAATTCTTGGGCACTTTACTCAACCACTGCAGGCTGAAATACACCATCAGGCTATGTTTATTGGTTGTGTTTTCCTGTGAGTGTGTTTTTCCCTTGTAAAGAATATATGATATTGTGGATAAGTTTATTGAGATAAACTCTATGCTCGTTTGTGAGTTTGTGTCAATTTCCTTTTCGCTTAGGAAATTATAAATTATGATAAAGCTTTGTCCACAATTTGATCTTTAGTAGGATCGTTTAGCACTCCCTCCATATTCTTGGGAATTGAATATTTTGTCTAAGGAAAGTAGTCTTGGTTTAGGTTTTTATACCCCACTAATGTTTCATATGAATATTCTGTTATACATTATTTTCAATTATTCTTATAATTGGTTTTGGGAAAAAAGAAAATTTGACACATTTTCTATCATTTTGTAAAAAAATGGACTCTAAATCCAATAATGATGCTACGATTGCATTTGCCCAAGTGACAACCCCTATTATGGCACAAGTGCCATTTATGCTATTGTGGTACCTAGCTCTGTCTCACCTGAAGAAAAATCAGAGAAGTTCAATATACTAAATTTCAAAATGTGGCAACAAAACGTTATTCCTACCTTTCACTTGGGCGCAGCACTTCACTAAGGATGTCTATAAGCTCAAAGAAGATTAGTGTGATATCCAAGCATTAGTGTTGTAGACGCTTGGAAACAATCTAACATTCAACGAAGAAATTATGTATTTAATAAATTAACTAATTGTTTGTACAATGCTTATTCTGGCAAGAAAACAACAAATGAGCTAAGGGAATCTCTAGATCATAAATATAAAACCGATGATGCTGGGATTAAGAAATTTGTCGTGGGTTGTTTCCTCGATTATAAGATGGTAGATTTTAAAACATTTGCAAGTCAAGTTCAAGAACTTCAGGTAATCTACATGAGATAAATGCTAAGGGAATGGTGTTAAGTGAAACCTTCTAAGTGACAACTATTATTGAAAGACCTTCCTCTACTTGGAAATATTTCAAGAACTACCTTAGGCATAAGAGAAGGGAAATGAATATCAAGGAGCTAATTATCAAATGTTGCATTGAAGAAGATAATAGAGGATCCAAAAAGAAAGGGGCTCACACTTCGATAGAATTCAAAGCTAACTTTGTGGAACATGGTCAAAGTTCCAAGGCAGAGAAGAACGGCAATAAAGGGAAAGACTCTAAGTTGGAACCTAAACAAGGGATCTCTAAGAAGCCGAAGTTTCAAGGAAAATACTTCAACAATGGGAAGTGGCAACGCAAACCTCACTTATCAGAGCCTACCAAAGAGGAAGAAACCCATGAAAGTCCACGTGATTGATGGTATCAATGGTTGATGTGTCTAACATCGACCTCACACAGGTAATCTCTTAGGTGAAACTTGGGTGGTGTCTTAATCCCAAAGAATGGTGGAATGATACTAGTGCTATCTGTTATGTGTGCTCGGACAATAAGATATTTTCCACCTTTGAACCAAATGAGACTGGGGAAAAAGCGTTCATGGGAAACTTTGCCACTTCCGAAATCAAAGGGCCAAAGGAAAGTGGTCTTGAAGATGACTTATAGAAAGAAATTGACTCTAACAAATGTCTTATATGTGCTCGAAATTTGTAAGAACTTGTTACCTGGTTCTTTGCTAAACAATCATGGATTTCAGTTGGTGTTTTAGTGAAATAAATTTGTTTTATCCAAAAGTATAATGTATGTTGTGAAAGGATATATGATGGTATGTTGAAGTTTAATGTAATAACTATCATCAAGTCAAATATGAATAAAGCTAGTATTTCTACTAACATACTTTGAGTCTTTTAATCTATGGTATGGTAGATTAAGACATGTTAATTGTTATACATTAAGCAAATTGATTAACTTAAATCATATACCAAGCTGTGACACCCCTATCCCGGGGGTCCCATTGACAACCCGTTAACTTGCGAAAACCTATGGATATCGGGTGTCCCGATATCACACTCATTTGTCTCATATATTGAGACCCATTCCTGCATATTTAATTCTCAAATATACAAAAATATATGATAGACTATTTAATCAACAGTCCTTTTATACAACAAAAAGGTATACATGTTCTGCTCGAATATAATACATGACAAAAACAAACAAAACAAAGTCTCATCCGGCTCTCATCCCGCATGCGGTCCCATATGCGGGTCGACCGCCCCCGCACCGATCTCGTACCAAAGGGGGTCCCACGATCAAGTGGAGCAAAGCCTGCAGAGAATGATCGGCTACAAGGCTACTCCCCATCTAAGTGCACATGCAATGGTCGCACAAAAAACACACATCCAAGTCAAATGTCTACATGAATGTCATATGTTATGCATGAAACGTCATCATGCCCATATCCTGAGTCACTCACCAACTCTCTCACACATGCATATGCCAAGTGTGAAAACCATCACTATTATTACGAATGACCCATGTATCGGTTCCCTCAATCTACTCCATTACCCAATGCGCGCCAATGGACAACCAATCCTCGAGTCAATCCCTACTCCTATCACACAACCCGAAGTCTATGTGGATAAACATGACCGTGTCTTCTTTGGGCAAATGCATCCTTTTCGGATCACAATCGCTGGTCTCTTACACCCATAAAGCTACGTAACTTTTCTGGGACGACTCGCGGATTCTGCCACCCATGTTCCCAGTTTTTCACCTATAAGTTAACGGTCCCCTTCGTCCCATTTCAACACACATTATTTATATTTTTTATTTTTTTATTTTAAACCATGAGATATCTATTGACGTCAGTCCAGCATTTAGCCATTACCCATTCATCAACAATGATGATGGGTGACCACACCCATGCACACACACCCAACATAATGCGATGCTCCTGTGCATATGCAATGCTAATGTCACTGCAGGTTCTCATGTTACATGTATGATGCACACTACATGAAACATATTGTACTTCATGCCAAGTACCATGTAAACATATATAATTCACATCCATTATGTTAATACATTTAAATGCACATATATTAACATATCTTACACATATTCAGCATGTTATTAGATTACCAACAATAACATACAAAAAAAACACTTCACATAAAATAACCATTCTCGGCCATAATAAAAAAATCTAGACTTAGTCCATAAATTTTAGTTCTATTTTAACTGGCTTAAAATTTAGCCATAAATCCGCCCAAACCCGTTCTCAAAAATAGTCTACTATAAAATCCATATCAAATTCCGGCTGTTCTCGATCGATTACCCATGGCTACGGGTAGCCCCTAACACCGAACTATATTTTTTTACCAATTCTATCAATTTTACTAGTTCCGGACAACAGCCCCGGAATCAAAACCAACCTCAAAACCCGTCATGCACGGTCCGAAAACCGGCCACAACAAAGTCCAACATGCATTTTCCAGCAGTCTCGTACCAAAATTGGCCCGGATACCGACCTTCAAAACCCCGATCCCAGACTGTCCGAAAAACGGTCTCATGGCCGAAAACTCAGTCTTGTGGTCGGTTCTAACCCACACGACCATTTATGACCCTTAAATGAAAAGGAGCCCGAGTAGGAGAAGCCCCCACCTCTTGGAGCGTGAAGCACCGATTCCTTCCATTCTTGGTACCTATTCGTAGCTCTGCCGAGTGTAATTCAACTTTAATTTCAAAGCAACAATCACGTCTGAACACCGTCAAAAAAAATTTGGACAACTTTGTTTTTTTTCCTTTTCTTCTTCTTCTCCACGCACCCTTGTTCCTTTTCCTTTTATAATGTTTTTTTTTCTCCTTTAATTTCCTACGAACTATTTTCTTTCTTTGGTTTTTTCTTTCTTTTCATTCCTTTTTGCTTTTCTTTCCTCTTACCCAACGAATTCTTTTTTTTTTGTTCCTTTCTCATTTCATTTTCTCATTCTTTCTTCTCATTTCTTTTCTCTTGCCAATTTCTTCTCTTTTATACACTTGATCATTCGGTCAAGGGAGGAAATTTCCTCCCCTTTTCCTTCAATCCATTTGTGTGGTGCTTGATTTTCTCCCTTTTTCTTTTATTTCTTATTTCCCTTTTTATTGCATCATCCCATACATGGCTTAATGTGAGCCATGGGATCATGCCACACATGTGGCCTGTGCTATCTTCTTTTAGTAGACCACATGGCTCTGGGGCTAAGTGTCACTCTTAGTGGTACCATGGCGTCCCCTTAACCATGCCATGTGTCATTCGACACCATATGCCTCGAAAAACGTGCTATTCCGACCGGCTCTAGGACCACGAAATTGGCTACTTAGCTGGGATTAGAGACGATTCCAACGGTGAAGTCCGTTTTGTCATCCGAGATCTAGAAAATTTCCAAGTTTTAGCCTGTACTATTTCAACAAAATTACCGTTTTTCCATTTTTCAAAAAAAATGAAATTTTTTCGGGTTTTACACCAACATTCCAAATTGATTCAAAACTATAAGTGCGAAACTTATGTTGAGGCAAAACTGACAATGTCATATTTTCAAAGTATTGAAAGACACACTGAGCCTCTTGACTTAATCCATATTGATATATGTGATTTGATATTCATACAAATAAGAGGTGATAATAAGTATTTTATTACATTTGTTGATGATAGCACCAAATATTGTCATATGTATTTAATAAAAAGCAAGGAGGAAGCTATAAAGAAATTTATTCTCTATAAAATCGAGGTTGAGAATGAACTCGATAAGAAAATCAAAGTGCTTAGATGTGCTTGAGATGGTGAGTATGAATCACCAGAAAACCTTATTCGCCTTAAACCATTGGAGTAGCTCAACGAAAGAATCGTACTTTGTAGGAAATGATGAATGCAATGTTAATAAGTTATAGTCTAACACAAAACATGTGGGGGAAAGTCATTTTGACTGTTATTTACCTTTTGAATAAGGTACCTAAAGGAAAAACCAAAAAAGTCTCTATATGAGTCTAAATGAATAAAGTCATCTTACAAATACTTTCAAATGTGAGGATGTTTTGCTAAAGTGTTAGCCTCCCACCAAAAAAGGTGAAAATAAGACCTAAAATTATTTATCAGACTTACTGTTATGCATATAACAATACTGCTTATTAATTTATTGTTCATAAGTCGAATATCTCAGATATTCATAAGAACACGATAATGGAATCAAGGAATGCATCATTATTTGGAAGTATTTCCATGTAGGTCCAAAGAAGAGCCAAATTCATCAAAACGAGTGCTTAAGAATATTAATGAAAATAGTCATGATCAAAATAATGATGGTGAGGTAGAACTTAGATGTGGCAAAAAAGTAAGGATATAAAAATCTTTTGCTCCAAATTTTTTTGACGTATGTGCTTGAATTGGAACCTTTGACTTTCAAATAAGTAGTGAACTCTATAGAGGGTCTTGTGTGGAAAGAGGTCATTAAGAGTGGGAATGATTCCATATTGCAAAACCATACTTGGAAACTAGTAGAACTTCCACCAAGTTGTAACCTTTAAGTTCCAAGTGGATTTTCAAGAGAAAAAGGAAAGTAAATTGATCAATTGACAAGTATAAGGCAAGACTTGTGATCAAAGGCCACAGACAAATTGAAAACCTAGATTATTTTGACACATTTTATTATGTGACAAGAATAAACTCCATAAGGATGTGTTTGTAATCACATTAAGAAACTAAGTACATCAAATAGATGTAAAAACAGCATTTCTAAATGGATAATTAGATGAAGAAATCTATATGGAGTAGCTTGAGGACTTTTCTGCTCCGGAACAATAAAGGAAAGTATATAAATTGGTGAAATCATTGTATGGGTTAAAACAAGCACTAAAACAATGACATAATTCGACACAAATGCTATGATGTCACATGGTTTCAAAGATATAGAACAAGGATATATCTTTGATGTGACAAGTGTGTGTTTGTCAAAGATATAGAACAAGGATATCTTATTGTATGTCTATACATAGATGACATGCTTTGTGACGCCCAAACCGGAACACAGTGCACCTTCCACCGATGTGGAGGGCCCATTCTATCAGGTGAGGGTTGTAACACCCCAAATTATACCCTAGTAGTGTAGCACCCCTTTCCAGGCCCGACCCATTTGGTGGGTCTAAACTGAGTCCGGGTTGCTCTAATGTCACTTAATCGCCTTATCAAAATCATTTATCAAAACATGCCGGCTGCCACTTCCGGGCTTGGCATAAAATCCTTTCAAAATACTAAGCGCTTTTGTAAGGGGTAAGTCCATTTCATTTCATTCATGCAAAAGTACAATTACTATAAAGGCATATCAAGCATTTTAAAATGATTTACAAAATAGATATGAAGAGTTGAAATTGATTTTACAAAATATCAATGTTCAAAAGGAGACATGGGGGCTAATGAATATGCTCAACATATTCCGTAAATTCTTTCAAGTGAGACTCGACACTCCTAGATCTTGCTTTTCGCCTGCTCAATTCCAGACTCAAGATAGATAAATCTGCCACGCTTAAGCATTTTCATGCTTAGTGGTTCTATACAATCTCCATTCTCGGTTTCACTTAAATCAAATCATGCGCTTTACTAAACAAAACTTTCAAATCTTTTCGATGATCACGTCATTACAATACTTATACTTATTTCATATACAATCATTTATGGTTCATTGATCACTCAAAATATACACTTTCATATGCAATAAATCATTTATAACCAAATCATGCATCTCACAATGCTCTTTTCATTTCAATTTGCAATCATGCTTTTCAATTTCAAATACCTAACAATCTCAAATCAATTCAGCCTCGTCCTAATGAATTTAACCTATGTTTTCGGTATACAGGATATTGGAATCATCGGCACGGTCCTGCTAGGCTTCAGACCGATATAAAAACATTTGTTTTATAACATAGTTAGGTCCCGCTGGGCTGCTAACTGGTTATTAAAAATCAATTCTTGAACACTACCGATAATGTCTTGTTGGGCTGCTGATCGGAGTGACACATCAATAGGTTTGTTTGTAGTAATCGCGACTCAATTCCTTATTGGTATACCAATCTATCCTTAATGCGAAATAAACGGTTAATGACTCCTATTATGGCGGGCGTTCAAATCCTTATAGCAAAAAATACGCACAATATGTACAATCGTATAAACAGCTTCATTTTTCACACTTCATGCAATTTTCATATGCAAACATTTCACAATCAATTGCCTCAAATCAATTAAACAAATCAATAGAACAAACCAAAATCTGCGCTTGATTTCGACCGGAATCTTGAATTAATGCGGGCTTCTTCTCCCCGTCGCCCTATTCAAATACAATGAGAATCACATATTAGTAGGTTATTCTAGGAGTTTTTGGTCAGGGTTTATGTCTATCCGATACCCCTTCACTTGAAAGATTTTCTGGGGACACATGAGCCATAATTTGCTCATGCTTCTTTCAAGAAAATTTTAGCTCTATGAGTCTATTTTTAGTAGGAATTGGAATCATCTCATTTGGAACACCCAAACTCAAGTTACGGCATTTTAATGCTAAACTGTCGCATGTCCAAATTTCAATCGGGTTACCTACTATTATTCCCACCTTAAGGGTCTTAACCCATAAATTGGTAATAGTTTCTTCTACTCATTTGAAGCTATGGTTCTGTTTCTTCTAATAAGAATCATCCAATTTAGGATCACCAAAATTCAAGTTATTGCATTTACATCTCGCATCACTCCAATTTGCAAAATGTAATCGATCGTTCTTGCCATTGCTACCCACTTTGAAAAATTTCTGGGCACTTTGGGGTTACAATTTGCATACACTTCCTTCAAGTAAATTATTCCCCTAGAAGTCTATTTTACCCAAAATTTTGAATCACTAAATTTAGATATGTGAAACTCAACTTATAGCCAAAACACTATAACAATACCCAAAACAAATGTGATAGATGACAAAGGTCGGGCCATTCATGTATGGTGTGGCCTTCTAGATAGGAAGGTCAGAGTTCCCAACCGACCGACAGCAGGAGATCCTCAACGAATTCCACTACTCTCGTTTTGTTGTGTATCCAAGTGGCACGAAGATGTACCATGATCTTCGTCGCCAATATTACTGGAGCAGAATGAAACGACACATTGCAGATTTTGTTCGACGGTGTCTCACGTGTCAGTAAGTAAAGGCTGAGCATTAGAAGCTAGCAAGCTTACTCTAGCCATCGAAGGTAGCTGAGTGGAAGTGGGAGCACGTCACGATGGACTTTAGACCCACTTGCCACGAACACCGCGGGAGGCATGATGTGTGCATGTGTGATAAATGGACTCCACTCACTAAGTTGACACATTTTCTAGCTGGGTATGGTGATCTTTACTAATCGGAAGAATTCTGTTGGTTGTACATTAGAGAGATTGTCCGGCTACATGGAGTGCCAGTGTCCATAGTATCGGCAGGGATCCCAGGTTTACGGCACACTTTGGGAAGAGTTTCCAAAAGGCCATGGGGACACAGTTAACGATGAGCACAGTGTTTCATCCGCAGACAGATGGTCAGTCGGGGACGACCATACAGGTTTTAGAGGACATGCTACGTGCATGTGTCCTAGATCATAAGGGTAGCTGGGAGGAGCACTTACACTTAGTAAAATTCACCTACAACAACAATTATTAGGCGAATATACAAATGGCACCCTATAGGGCTTTGTATGGGAGGTCAAGTGCTCATTGCCGCTTGGTTGACAAGAGGCTGAGAGAGTTCTATTACCTGGTCCCGATTCGATTAGAGACACCTCCATGGTGGAATTGGCAATGTGTTGCCTTTCTACTTACCAGTGGGCTCTAATAAAGAATCAGATCATTGCATCGACGTCAATCTCTAGTGTTTGAGGTGGGTGGTCACGCCTCTGAAATCGGTGGATGCCTATGAGAGGAGCTGGCTCAGGCTTAAGTAAGCTGGGGAGTTTAATCGCCGAGGTATATATAGATACTCTAGAGGGGTGGTACTAGCACTGCTTGGCACACACCGCTGAGCTCGGCGGTGTGTTCATGAGGTGTTCCATGTCTCCATGCTCCGGAAATATACTCCAGATCCAGCTCATGTAGTGGATTGGGGAGAGATTGTTGTTGATACATATGGGACCTTCGAGGAGGGACCAATGCATATCTTGGATAGTCGGGATCAAGTTTTGCGATGCAAGACCGTGAGGCTAGTGAAGGTGTTATAGCAACACCAAGGAGTGGAGGAGGTAACTTAGGAGCGTGAGGACACGATGCGAGCCACCTATCATTTCTCGCTCGGCGAATGGTTACGTGGTTTAGCTGCTTATGACAAATGACTAGTTTATATGCATGTGGTCGGGGTATGATTTACATGCATGATTCGATGTATGTGTGTGGAATTCTCGAGACGAAATTCTTTAAGGGGGAAGAATAAACCCGAGAAAAATTCAATTTTTCTCAAAATGGTAAACGGTAATTTCAGCTAGTAAAATCTGTAATTTTTCTGGGATTGACGAAGAAACGAACTTCATCATTGGAATCGTCTAGCAAAATCTAGTTACCTCGTCAAATTTCTTCAAATTCGAGACACCTAATTTCCATGTTTTTCGAGAACCCAGAAAGAAGAATGATATACTAAGATTGGTCGGGATGGCTCACATTGAGCCATGTGTCAAATGATGAAGTGGTCAAACAAAAGTCTAAGTGGGACCCATGTGGGACATGTGTCACAACTTAAGAGGATGGAAATCAAAAGGTTTGGATAAGGGGATAAGGTGAAATCAAAGGAACCAATGAGAGCGACACGTATAAGATAAGATTTCCACTTGGACCAATCGACCAAACTAAATTGGGAGAGGAAAATAGGAGGAAAAAGAGAAAAAGGAAAGAGAGAGAAAAGTGGGAGAAGAAGAAGGAAGAGAGAGAAGCTCCACATTCTCTCTAGTTTTGGTGACGATTGGACCGTCAGCAGTTTCTGAAAGGAGGCAAAGTGCTCCAAGCGACGAGGCTTCAAAGATAAGACTAAAATCCGAGAATTTCACTCTACCAATCGAAGTAGGGTTTTTCTCCTACTCGGTTTAATTCTTGTCTAAGAACCATTCAAATGGCTGAGGTATTTGGGGCCTGAAGGTTCTATATTTCGGGCCCCAAAAATTCGGGCCGAATGTCGGATTGGACCTGCTTTTCGATAGTCTGGGGCTGGATTTTCAGGGTTGTTTTTATTCGTTTATGGAAACCTTAAGGTCAAAGCCCTCTTACTTCCATCAACAATTTTGATTGACCCGACCCGACCTAACCCTCAAAATTCTCATTCCTTCTCTTATCCCCGTTCCTTCATCGGTCATTAACAACCAACGAAATTAAACCCAAAAAAAAGAAGACCAATCACCTCTCCAATGTTAAACACACACCAATTATTTTTTTCTAATATCATAAAATTATTCATAAAAGATTAAAAAAAAAACTAGGTTCTAGTTCCCGCGCAAGTCACAAAGATCTAGGTTTCGCTAGAGTTACTCTGTTGGGATAGAGACTAAGTGAGTTTTAGGGTTTTTTGGTTTGTGATTCGAGTTGTTTTGGTTGATTTTTCATTCCGATGTGTTTTCCTCTGCTCTGCCATGACTAGTGCTTCAGCAATTCCCACTTTATTCAGGTTTCTCAATGTTCTTTCCAACTCAGTAACCAATGGTAGCAGTTCTACTTCTGGTCTTCTATGCATGTAAGAACTGCCTGAAATGAAGATAAACTTAGATCAAAGCGAGATCATTGGATGAATGGAATATATTATGATAAGCTCATATAAGAGATTAGTAGCTGAATCAGCTACTGCAGTTAAAACTAATTTTGAAATTTTTTCTATAAATTTTTATGAAAGATAAAATGTTGAAATTAGCAACTCTCTTTTTGGCAAGAATATTGATCTTTAAATTTTACTTCAATCCCCGACAACGGCGCCAAAAACTTGCTAAGACCAAATTTGACCAAGTAATCAGCTAAGCTGTCAAATACTAATTCAGTCCCCGGTAATGACGCCTACAACTTGTTATACCATAATTGATGTGTGTGTGTGTGCCAAATTTCTGGCACTGCCACCAAGGACTATTGGATCCTCAGCAGGCGAAGGTGCCTTCGCCAAGGTGAACCAGAACATTGCTTAATGAAAACTTGAACCCCAGAAATACTGTTTCCAACTGTGGCTCTCTCTTTTGTTCTAAACTTTACATTTAATTCATTAAAATCAATTTGAAGCTATGGCTCTCTCTCTTTTTTAAAAATGTCATATTTTTAATCCACCACAAAAACTCGGTTTCAAATAGGTAAACCCCGACTTTGTCTTCTTGAGTATACCTGAAACACTCAACAAACACATCAAACAAAACAAAACAAAATAGAAAATAAAATAAAACAAGAATCCCCAAAATTAACAAAATGAAACTAAGGAAAAAAATAAAAAAGAAAAGAAAAATAAATGGAAGAAAGGGATTCTTACAAAGCTTGGGTTGCTCCTGCTAGCTATTTAGTGTTGATAACTCGATTAAAGTTTGTCAAAACGCTGGTACCTCAAAGAAAATGAAGAATGCTGGTACTCAACCCGGAGAATGACTCATGGGTTATTGGTCAAGTGTGCCAATACATGTTGAAATGAGATTCTTTGTCTTCACAACAGTTGATTTTTTAGTTCCTTCAACTGATAAATACTTTACATCCATTGTCTTCAGAGATGGCTCCATTTCATTTTGGTCAACATTTGATTTTATGCTTGAATTCAGCCTTTGCATCTATTATTCTTCATCCAAATGAGGTACCACTTGAAGCCACGCTTGTTTCTTATGGCTGTTTTCATGCTCCCAACTCCATGCAGGGTATAGCTTCTACTCATGCACCCTTCATTCGCTTTCTTCTAAAGCTTGTCATTTTGATAGATGCTCGCTGCACCTTGTCATTCTAACCTAAAGTCAATTCTCCACTTTCTACATCAATAAGAGCCTGACTTGTGGCTAGAAAAGCTCTCCCAAGAATGATTCATGGAAGACAACTAACTGAATCTCAGTGGATTTAGCAATAAGCATCCATTGAACCCAAAAAGATTGCTAAATACTGGTCAATCAAGGCATCTCAAGAGGATTTAAACCTAGATTGTAAGATATGGAACACAAATACCCATAACTCGCTTATGAAAACAGGGGGAACCAAAATCAGACTCCAAAACTGTTTCGTCAAATTCCCTCCTCTTCATGATGGAGGGTTTAGCCAACCATCCTTGAGTTGTCATCCCCAAGGGATGTTTGGCAAAACAGAAAGGGAAAAGAAAATGAGAGAAAGGAGAGGTAAAAGCTGAGAGTCAAAGCCCCGTCAGCCTTATTGATTGATTCAAAGTTGATTTACAGATTAACCGAGCTTATAGTGCTTAGAGCAAGGGAAGTTACAAACAAACCCAAAACAAAGCTATTACAAGGGTTAAAATAGGAAGAAGCAAAAATTGTAAATAAAAAGGCAAAAAGCTGTAATCAGAAAGGAAAGGTGAACAAGGTCATAGCTTAACAAGGCAGAGACAATTACGCACCCAATTTGTGCTACGCTCCATTTTCTTTGTATTTTATGCCCTCTTCCTTCCTCTCGTCTTGATCTCAATGCCGAGTTTGACTCGAATTCTATGTGCTTGGATCGACTCAACAATTTTGGCATAAATAGCTTGCAAAACTACAAAATTAATACAAATGCGATCAAGAGAATAGTAGGGATCTGAATAAAAGTAAATTCTGTGTTAATAGAATGATTAGTACACAAAAACACTCGAAACCTTTAATAAATAGGGTTCAAAATAGCACTTTTTGGGCACTAATCACACCCCCCAAACCTACACATTGCTAGTCCCTTAACAATGAAAGAAAGAAAGAAAGAGAGAGAGCATACAAAACGATAATAAAATGATGTTCACAAAAATTATTATATTTCAAAAAGGTTGTGAATGAGTAATTCCTAACCCTAAGTAAGAATCATCAAACCCTTGGCCAATAACTATCTTGAGAGAATGAATGCCATACAAAATTGAGTATCAAAAAAGCCTCCTTCTCAAAGACCAACTAGAACTTCACCAAAATCTAAGTGTTTGCTGACGCCCTCAACAATAAACCCATCAAACCAGACTCTCCCCAACCAAGCTACTCGCTACAACCTAGCATGCTAACCTGAACTTTAAATAGATCGGGGACCCACTCTTATTCCACAACTCTTTTGTGTTGTAGGGTGCACGCTGAGGAACTCCACCCTCACCAAGTCCATGTAATGGGGATCCACCGAAGACTCCCAACCAATTAAGGCTTAGGGCACCAAGTCATAAGGATCTTTCACCACTAACTCTTCAGCCACTCCTGACTCCCGAATGATTTCGAACTCCAGCACCTACAACTCGCTAAGCTCACCGCATCCACCCATGTAGTGAGCACTAGGTCTGGGTGACTCCCAACTACTGGGCTTAGGGCACCTGGCTTAAAGGTTTTCACATATACCCCCCGATCGTGTCAAGGCAAAGCGTCGCGACTTTTCTATTCTCTTCTCCTCTTTCTTTTTCTTTTTCTTTTTCTTTTTGCTTTTTCTTTTGTTTTTGGAAGGCGCATTGGCCTTCTATTCATGGGGGTCCTTAACCTATTACAAGTGGTCAACGAAACTAGGGTAGGTTATTGCAAGGCTTGGGGAGGCTGCGCTTTAGGTTATCAAGAAACTTGATGTGCACTGTGTGTGGTTGGCTAAAGGTGGAAGAAAAAGGTTGAAAGCAGCAAGAATTCAACTAATCATCCACTCAATTAGGCATGGAACCGATCTAACATCAATAGAATTGGACAAAGTTTCAATTTTTCAAACCACAAAGTTAAGCGTAATAAAAAATTTCAAAATGTCCACTTTTGAAAAGTAAGTCGTATAGTATAACAAACTTCACAAAAAGGAAAACCAAGAAGACATCGAGCACGCTATAAAAATGGGCTTGCTCAAATAATAACAAAACATAAATGCAAAAGCCACTTCCTCTCGCTAACTCTCCCAACCAAATGTCCGAATATCCGCGAATGGGGGCCTGATTGGAAAGTTAGAGAAGGAAGTGCTACCTTGATGAGATGTGCTCATTTTTGGATGTGATACTTCACAAGCTTCCATCGACACCTTATTCACCTACTGGGGCCTCCAACAACAAGTTAGGAGAAGAAAAGAAAGAAAAAAAAGGTGACCAGTTGGAGCATTTTGAAAATAACACTTTCATAATAATTTCAAAAGTGTTCTTTTTGGCTATATTTGGATTCTACACTCTCTAAGCTTTCCAACGTGATGAAAATCACCTAAAACCGATATCAGATGAAAAAGTTATGCTCAAAACAAAATCAAGAGGCAAAATGTGGCAGGGTTTTAGTACCTCGCTATCAGAAAGCAATTTTACACATAGCTTAAAATTCGCTACATAAAGAAAATTCGTATTGTAGCGAATTTTTTTCGCTATGTAGTGAAAATTCGCTACATAGCGAATTTTTGCTCTATAGTGAAAATTCCTCTCTTTTTCCTACTTCCGTTTCTCTCGATCTTCATTCTCAAGTTTCAAATTTTCACTAAATCGCAAAAATTAATACAAGAAAAATTGCGTAAAAGTGAAACAAGCTAGAACAAAGATTAACTTAAAATTAGAGAAAATCTAAAAGAAAAAATTAAATAAATCAAAAAAAAAAAAAAACAAAATAAAAAGTTGGGATCGAGTCACGTGACCCGAAAAACAAAATACCAAAATTATGAGAATGTGCAATTGAAATGAGAAAAAAATTACATGTAAAACAAATCTAAAATTAAGAAAATTATGTAAAACTACAAATTAAACTTAAAGTAAAGCAAAACTCTAATAAAATCGAGGGTTTACTCATCAGAAACCAATTCCTACTCGTAGTCCTTCTGTCATGAGGGTTATGAGGTGAGCTCCTTCCACACGAGTGAGGTGTGCTGCAGTTGCCTTCATGCTCAGCTCCTTTGTGTTGAGCATTTTATCATCTGGTGGTGCTGGGGGAATCAGTGGAGCTGGACGAGTGACTGATGCAGTTAATTCTTCATCAACTCGTCTAACTGCTTCATCAATTCTCCCACAACAGGAGCACCGTGGCTTCTCTCCCGCACTCGGGCCAATCAGCCCTCATCCGATTCCCGTTCCCGCTCCTCTCCGATTCCAGGCTTGCTACCTAGGTGTGCACATTAAGCCCAAAGTCATATCACAGTTGTGTCGCATGACTCCATCTCTAAGAATTGATTATGGTATTAGATGTGGGCTAAATGGCCTCCCCATATGATGGGCACTTGGTTAGTTCTTCGCCAATCGGGCTCGTATCGAACTACTTAAGTCCACCGGATAATAAAATTCTTCTACCTCTTCACCAAAACACTCTCAACTATACCTTTTAAGAATTTTTACTGATCGATCAGCTAAGGATAGAGTGATGTTGGTAGGCTTTAGCTCCCCCAAACCTAACTGCTTGTACACTGAGTATGGCAGTAGGTTGACACTAGCTTCCAAATCCAGCAATGCCTTATCTATACAAGTCCTCTAATGTTGATCAAAATACGGGAGACCCCGGACTAGATTTCAACGGGGTCTTACTCGAATGATGGCACCGACTGCTCGTTAGGAAGGGTTTCTGTCAATGCCCAACCCTCTTGGACCGTGCAATGTCCTTTAAAAATTTGGAACCCTGCTTAATCATGTCATGTGGGTATGTCGACCTTCACTTGCCTTAGCACTTCCAGATGCCCATTATTGATGCCTTCTTTCGCCTCTCAAAGGCTTGGGGAAATGGAGGAGGCATGCTATTCTTCATTGAATCTTCTTTAATAAATATGTGTAATCGGTTCCACTTCCTCTCTTCTAGTCTCTTCAAAGAAGCAGCGTTGGTCATCAATAATCAGCCACGCATTTCTCTACACAACTTTACTTTATCCATCCTCGGGTAGTTGTCAGAACCTATCTCATGGACTCCCCTAGATTAAGCAAAGGTCTGGCGGAATCTCCCTTCGCTTCGCACTCCGGCCTGATTGGCCTGGCCTTTGTGATAGATGACCGCAGTTATCAATTTTCCAAGCTAGGCTACCTTCAAGTCCGTTATTCTCTTGCTCAAGGAGCCCCACATTTTCAATTTTTTTGACTCCACCGAAGCATTATGGCCGCTTCCTATTTAAATTTCCCACCACCTGTTTCAAATTTAGGGATGGCTTGTTCAACAGAGAAGAGGTGGGTGGTTGTCGCCGTTATGCTCCCGGGGAACATATGTCGAGGTTGAGGTTTCCGTGAGAGGTTTGGGTGGTTCCTCCAGCCAGCTGTAGGTGTTGCCATATGGAGCGTTTGTTGGTGGCTTACTTTGACCCACTATGTTTGCCTGTTCTTACATCAAATCCCTCATTGAGGGAGCAATTGGACAGTGCTCTTCTGAGTGACCAGTGGATTGGCAATTGATGCATGGTTTGGCCTGTGCAGGGATTTCAGTCACTACCTAGACATTATGCAACCTTTTTCCTTCCAGTTCATCCACCCTCCTAGCTAAGGTGGATATCTTAGCCTTCAGCTCCATATCTTTTGAGAGTGAATATATGCCTCTCCTTTGGTTTACTGGTGGCCTATGTCTATCAGTTTCCCGGGGATTTGGTTCATCCCAAGCTTTGGAGGTCTCAACATAGTCAGGAGTCCATGGCTTCATCCGATTTCACTTGAGTAAGTCCTCCACACATGTCTCCAAGAGTTGTTTCATGCTGTGGACATTCCATCGTGAGAAGCGGAATCCATGTGTAAAGCCATGGTGTGGCATGCATTGATGGTTTCAAGATACCTTCCCAAGACTGAGCAAATTTTCAATGTCATGAGCTACAAAGGTGTAGATTCGTTTCTTCGAATTATCAGGGTCTCAGGTGCATTGAAGAACTTCTTCAAAAATTTACCGCAGCCTTCGCCGCTTCTTGATGGTCCTCGCCTTAGTGAATTAAGCCAAATTTTTGCTTTTGTCTTTGAGGGTTATGAAAGGCCTTCACTTCAGCAAATCCATATCAATTGCACCTTCTTTGAAAGTCGTGGTAAACTTCCTCAACTCCTGGATGTGTGTGTATGGATTTTCGTTTCCATTCCATGAAAAGCTGGGGTGGAGCGTGGGGACCCGTGATAAGGTCTCACCGCTCACATCTTCGTATAATGCATGAGGGTGCACTCACTCTTAGGGGGTGTATGTGATCCCTCATCGACTTGTAGGCATCAGCCCCTCAACCCCCATTGGCTCGCTTCGTGCCTGGCTACATCTCGTTGTCGTAAACCGATTCACACCCTTATTCAACTAGAGCACTGTCTTTGTATCGGCCTCAGCGGTCTCCTCGTCCCACTCGCATAAGCTGCTATGAACACAACACCAACAAGCTTAGAAACCAACAAAAACAAGGCTACCGGGAAGGCTTATATTAGTTAAAATAGAAAAACAAGGAAAAATCTGTATGAACAGTTCAAAATTCCAAATTCCCCTGCAGTGAACTGTAAATGGGAAAAATGGTAAAATAAAAAAGAAATGAGAATTCACTAATACTTGTGATGTGGATCACAAGTTCATTGCTTCTCTTTCTCACTAGGGCACCATCCCCGGCAACGACGCCATTTGATTTGCATGCAAAGTAGGTGTATCGGAATCGACAATATTTATACCTAAACTACTCTACTCGCGTAGCGGTTACCGCAGATAGTGGCTCTAGGCCAACATGAGGCTTTTCGTGAGAGAAGAAATGCAATTGATTGAAAATGGTATTTTCGATTTTCGTGTTTTTGTTAAAAAACAGTGTGGGTTGTTGGTTGCAAACTGAATATAACTTGAAATAAAATTGGGAAAAGAGAACTCTCAGTCTCTGCCACCGGTGTGTAGGATCTAAGGCATCTCAACATGTCCCCTGCCTTTTCCTCATGTTTGGGATGATGACATATAGTCATTTCCTCAACCTGATCTTCATTGGCATTAAAACCTAAACTCCAAACCTTTCCTTCTTGAAACATGGCATTTAATAAGTATAAAATGTCCCCCGACAAATGTAACACACGTCCCCGATCTACCCTACAAGACTCATAGATGACAATCCACCGGTTCGTTGATCTAGCAATAAGCATCCATCGAACTCCAAAAAAGATTGCCAAATACTGGTCAATCAAGGCATCTCAAGAGGATTTAAACCTAGATTATAAGATATGGAACACAAATACCCATAACTGCCATGCGAAAAACCGGGAACCAAAATCTTACCTTAAACCATCGCCCGCAGCCTCCTCTTCTGCGGATGGAGGGTTTAGCCAACCATCTTTGAGTTGTCATCCTCAAGGGATGTTTGATAATGAAAGGGAAAAGAAAATGAGAGAAAGTGGAGAGAAAGTGTAAAAGCGGAGAAATGGTGCTTCTCCCTGGCCAAATTTTATCATTGATTGAAAAGTTGATTTTACAGAGTTTGACCGAGCTTGTATAGTGCCTGCAGCAAGGGAAGTTACAAAAAACAAAACCAAAAGTTATTACAAGGGTTAAAATAGGAAGAAAACAAAATTGTAACAAAGGCAAAAGCGTAACTCAGGAAAGGTGAACGTTGGTCGGGGCGAACACAGGCCAGAGAGACAATTTCTCGCACCCAATGTGCTACGCTCCATTTTCTTTGTATTTTCTGCCCTTCTTTTCTTCTGGTCTCTGATCTGCAATGCTGAGTTTGACTCAAATTCTACGTGCTTGGATCGACTCAACAAATTTGACATAAATAGCTTGCAAAAACTATAAAATTAGCCACAAAATGCATGATTAGTACCCAAAAAGTGCTATTTTGAGTCCTATTTAAGATAGGTTTTGAGTGCTTTTTGCGTACTAATCATATTAATTAAGCCGATTGACATGTGCAGGTCCGATTAGTACTACTGATTTTGTTTCGAGGTTGTTTTTGGTAGTTTCTGTGTTTCCTCAGAACCTTACCACCACAGTGTCAAGCTCGTATCGAAATCAGGTTTATTTATGCCGAAGCTCAGATGAATTCTCGCCGATTTAGCATTAAGCCCTGGATGAAGAAATAGTTGGTCGGAGGATGCAATAGCTGCCAGTGAGAAGAATTGGAAATTTCGCAGGCATAACGAAATTTTCGCAATGATAGCGAAATTTTCGCTATGGCTGAATTTTTGCTATGATAGTGAAATTTTCGCTATCATAGCGAAAATTCGATATCATGGCGAAATTTTCGCTATCATAGCGAATTTTCGCTATCATAGCGAATTTTCGCTATGATAGCGAAAATTACTGTGCATAGCAAAAATTCTACATCGTGTTTTTGTGATCCAAACGACTTCATTTTGATTAATTCCCTTTCGCTCTCAATGACCATATTATTTAGGTTAGTTTCTTATATTCGCATGTTTGTGGGGCTATATACATGATATGAACATTTTGTAACCTAACTTTCATTTTTAACGTTAGCCATTTACGGCCCTCGTCTCGTTCCCATTTTCTTCTTCTCTCTCCTCTCTTTCTTCATTTTCAGTCGCCAAACACACCCCTTTCGAGGATTTATTAAATCAAAGGATGTTCTAGCTTAAGCCTCAAAACCTTGAAGAGGAGGGGTTGCTAGGTTGGTTGATGGGTTTGTGCCTCCATTCATGAAGCAGGCATCGCGCATTTTGTGTTTCAAACTTTCAAAACTAGGTTTAAATGCTACTTAATGTATTTTCTTTGGTCAATACTTGGCATGCTTTAGGGTTCAGTGTATTCTTATAGCTAGATACACTGACATCCATTAGATGTCATTTACGAGCTACTGAAAGTAGGTTAAATGCTTTATTTTCACTGCTGGAACATTAAATGCTCAGTAAATGTTGTGGTTCAAATAGGAATGTTATTAAGGGTTGGTTTTTAAAGTTAAACAAAGATCCGGTTTTGGAAATGACTATATGTCATTTTCCCTAATGCGAGGAAATAACCCGAGGACACACAACCCCATCATATCAAAACTAGTGACCCAAAACTTCAAGGTCTTTTTACAACTTATTTTAAATCGCTTTCGCTATTTAAGGACAACAACAACCACACTCTTTTTTTTTATGCAAATCCAAATCCAAATGAAAGCTCTCACCATTTTCAATCATTATACAAGTCATTTGTAAGACGTAAACCCATCCTCAGTAGCTCCATCCTAGAGCCGCATATACTACAGTTATATACAAAGAAGAGGGAGCAACTCAGTATAATTTGTTGATTCGCACCCTACCGTGGCATGAATCAAATGGTGTCGTTGCCGGGGATGGTGCCAAACTACGATGATGAGTCGACGGGTACTCAGAATCTCATTACAAGTATTGGTGACCTTTAAACCTTTTTGAATTTCATTATTTAGAATTTCAAGTTTTTTACTCGCTAGCCATCACTGGCCGCTTTTATTATTACGTTTTCGCTTTTTTTTTATTATTAACACTAATCCTCTTGGCAGGCCTTTTTGTTGTTCTTTGCTTTGTCTCTTTTTTGTGTCACAGGTGTTTATGCATCACTGGGATAGAGGAATATCAGGTACACTGCAAAGAGTTAGTGCACCAATTGAGCAAAGTTGTGAAGTCAAGGCGCACAAAGGGAGCAAACGGATCCCCACCGAGGGAACAAGAAAGTCAAGAAGCGTGCCCTTGCGAATCCAACAACATACAGGTCAATGAGGGACCACATACACCCTCCTAGAGTTAGTGCACCTTCCTGCATCATACTGATTAGTACCCAAAAAATGCTATTTTGAACCCTATATTAGATAGGTTTTGAGTGCTTTTTGCGCACTAATCATGTCATTTATGCCAATTGAAGTGTTCAAGTCTTCTTAGTATCACTCATGTTTGCTGGGAGGTTATTTTCAGTTGTTTCAGCCTGCGGCACTTCTTGGGAGTTCAATATCGAAATAAATGATGAATCACTAAGATTGATCCCACTGTCAACCATCAATCGACCTCAAAAATCAAAGAAAGAATGAAGGCAAAGTGATGGAAATCGATGCAAAGAGAGGGACGTGAAGTAATGTGTTGAAGATCGCAAATCCTGTGAATTTCGGCTAAGATCATGGTATTCACTGATTGCGAAAATTTCGCAACCTTAGCGAAAATTTAGCAACCTTAGCGAAATTACCAATTTTCGCTAGACACTATGGTTTTCGCTAGGCACTGTTCCTAGCGAAATTTCATGTTTTCGCTTTACTCACATACTCGCTTAAGCTACCGAAGCCTCGCTTAGCTAGCGGAAATTCCAAGCCTTAGCTTAAATTTTCATTTTCGCTATGCATGGTGATTTCGCTACCTAGCTAAATTCTTCGCTCCTAGCTAAATTCACCGCCCTCGGGGTCATGTTTTTGTAATTAATGCCAACCGACTTCAAATTGGTGTATTACTCTTGTCCTTAACTTAGCCAAATTGTTGTGTTTTGGTATTTTCATGTATCGAGGTGGCCTATAAGCCCCTCCCTTTTGTAACCCTAAAAACAATTCGGGGGAGAGAAGAAATTTTGTAAGTTTTCATTTGTAAATAAAGTCTCGTATTTTAGTTAGGGTTTTCTTTTCTCTCTCTTCTCTCTCCTTTCCTTTATTTTCTACTGCCAAACACCCTCTGAGGATGACAACTCACAGATAAGCCATGTTTCCTTTCTTTGAAGAGGAAGGAAGGCTTGGTAGTGGGTATATGCATGTTGTCCTCTTGTGTTAAAAGCAGGTACTGTATTTATGGCCCTCATCTTCTCAAATTAGGGCTGAATAGCATCGAATGTTATTGATTCGCCAATACTTCCATGCTTTAGGATACAAAGGTATACTTAATGCTGGGAGTGTAATCAGGGTTTTAGATGGTCTTTACGAGCCACCGAGATGATATTGAATGTTAGGGTTTCAAACCGAAAAGGACCATAGGGATGGCACCGTGTTAACTCAAATAGGGAAAGCATTTTTAGGGTGAGGTTTGCTAGTTAAACATAGATCCCAAGCATGGCTTGGACTATAGGTTACTTGTCATAACGCGAGGATAAAAACCCAGGACACTCGCTTTGTGGCCCTAAGTTACCAAGTTAGGGGTGACTCCAAATCTTCAAGTTAACTTCACACTTCATTTTCAGTTTTTACAGCTTAATCACCAAACTCATCACACTCATGGAAAATCCAAAAAGTCCAAATAGAAAGCCTTACCTTCTCGCACTTATGTAAATCATTCCTAGGATGAAAACCTGCATCTCTCGTAGA
Organism: Tetrastigma voinierianum; assembly: GCA_016808115.1. NCBI lineage: Eukaryota > Viridiplantae > Streptophyta > Magnoliopsida > Vitales > Vitaceae > Tetrastigma > Tetrastigma voinierianum. The sequence continues at coordinate 339,742 of JAEQBH010005612.1, read as the reverse complement.
GCTCGACTCCTAGACCACTATACTGGCAGCAGCTTCTGACCACGGCGTAGTAGGATCTTAGGTGTATATAAATTTGTTGATTTAGCTCAGCCTACTGCGGGCACGAATCGTTTGCGCCGCGCCGGATGGTGCCAAACTACGAATGATAAGTTGAAGTGTACTGTGATCAACATCACAAGTTAAGGTAACCTTTAATTCTTTGTAACTCGCCTGTAGGAACCGCTTGCCAACACTTTGCGCAACGTGACCGCTTCGCTTTTCATTCGCTAGTTTTACTTTTTTGGTTAATTTTAACCTTGTGTGCTTGGCTGGTCCTCTCGCTGTGTCCCAGCCAGGTAACAGCCATGCAAAGTACGGGACTGCAGGAACTTCAGAATACCGCATAGAATCGCGACACAACCTGACCCAAGCCTGAAGTCGTTGTACACACCGATACCATGGATCCACTACCCTAAGAACAACAGAGTCACTCGAACCCCAATGAATCCAACAAACTTATAGAACCATGAGGGATCACATCCACCCTCCTAGATAAGGCCCCATCCCTGTATCATTCCTCCCGTCAAGATGTAGCAAAGAGGCCATATTTGCACCCCTACTCCCCACATATCATGGTATGGAAAATGAAAATCCATACACTCATATTAGGGATTTTGAGGAGGTTTGCACTACCTTTAAGGAAGGTAATGATGGACATGGATTACGCCTAAAAGCATCACCCAATCCCAAAGGACAAGGCCAAGATTCCGCTAAACTCACCGAGAGGCCTAGAACCATTAGAAATTGGGCTAAGTCACAGCAAGAATTCCCACAGTTCTTCTGCCTGTAAGACTAATTTGAAAAGACAAATTTACACCTTTGCACTGTGGACGGTGAGAGATTTTAATTGTCGAGATTTATGAAACCACGCTGCCTCGTCCACATCACGTGGCTCGAGCACTGGATGCTGGTGGAACCACTTCTATGGTGGTATGTCTCCTGCCATGAGGCAACTTTTGGAAACCATGTGTGGAGGAGACTTTAAGTAAGTATCCGGACGGCTACAATGGATTTTAAATTACGTGGTTGAAACTTCTAAGGGCTCGATGAGCCTAACCCTAGAGAATGGGAAAGGATGAGACCCACAGTTAACTCAAGGGGTGGGATGTATGCACTGCCAGAAGAAATAGAGATGAGAGCTAGGATTTCAACCCTAGCAAGGAAAGTGGAGGAGCTTGAAGGCAAACTGCTCCAAGAGGTGCATGTACATCGAAAATCCCACACTTAGCCCAATTCTTGCACCAATTTCCAATCTCCTCGCACCTAGTGTAGTCCATGTCCTATGGCCCCCAGTTGAAGGATTTGATGTCGAATGTGCAAACACTGTAGGACAATACAAGCCACAACAACTAATGTCACATATGGTAATACTTTACAATCTCCAATTGGAGGAATCACCCTAACCTCTCATGGAGAGACCCAACCCCGCTCTATGTACTCCCTGTGCCAAACCCGCCTGTTCCTCACGCCACAACAACCATCATCCTCTTCTCCAAAGAGAGAACAAGCCATATTGAATTTGAGTAAGGTGGTAGGCAACTTTGTTGAGGAACAAAGGAATCACAGTAACCTGCACAAAGGATTGATAATTAGAAAGTACACCGAAGGAAGAGAATAGAGATGGCTTCGAGAGCAATCTCAACTTTAAATTGACAACCCACAAGATTCAATCACCAAGATCAATAAGTTGCTAGAGGTACAAGAGAAAGGGAGGTTTCCATCACAAACACTTCCAAATCCTTAAGGTACCTGAGGTCATCCAACACCAGAATGATGAAGTTAAGGCTATAATCACCTGAGGAGCGGAAAAGAAGTCGATCAACCCATGCTGCCCCCGTCAGTTAATCCAAGAAGGGAGAGGAATTTGCAGCCGAAAGCATATTCTCCTAAAGGAAGATTCAATGACACCGCATACCACCTCCATTTCCACAAGCACTAGAGGTAAGAAGAAGGCATCTCAACAAGCGTGCATTTTGTAGGTCTTAAGGCAAGTGAAGGTTAATATACCCTTTTCGACATAATCAAACAAGTCCCCGCTTATGCAAATTTTTGAAAGATCTTTGCACAATTATGAAGGGATTAGCATTGAGAAGAAGGCATTTCTCACCGAAAGTGTCAAGGCTACAATCCAAAGCAAATACTCGTCAAATACAAGGATCCAAGATCTCCCACAATTTCGGGCCAATATTGGTAGGAATTGCATAGACAAATCACGGCCGATTTAGAGCCGCAGAACCAATGATTCAAGATAAGCAAGCCAAGTTAGGTTTAGGTAACTTAAACCTACCAACATCACACTACATTGGCCGATAGATCGAAAATCCCTAAGGGGATAGTTGAGGATGTCTTAGTGAAATAGACAAATTCTACTACTCCAAGATTTCAGGGTGTTTCATTAATCGAGCCAATTGCAGGTGAACCCAATCATGTACCAATCATCTTAGGAAGACCATTTCTGGCCACAACAAATGCAATCGTAAATTGCCTGAATGGAGTAATGCAACTTACCTTTGGTAACATGACCTTGGAGTTGAACATATTTCATTTGAACAACAAACATAGCCTGCCAGAAAATGAAAATCAAATTTCTGATGAAGTTGTTTCAAATGGTCAGCATGCAGGAAAACAAAGTGTCCAGGAATTGCAAGGAGTAATCAGCCAAGGAGATGAAGAAATTTTGGTCCTGCCATCAACACCTACTGCAAGCCAATTGATCAATTCAAAAGCCATCAGTGAGGACCACTTCAACAATTGGACATCCAACACCATGGAGTCATCCGGATACCGGCAGGGCCGAGGAGATCATTCTCCCGACCCTCCTTGAGTATTTGGAAATTGAAACTGTCCGTGTTTTCAAAACCGGATTGCGCTTCAACAATTTTGCTTTTGTCTTAATTTAGTTAATTTTGATACTCCCGCTTATTTTTCTAAAGTTTCCAATTTAGTAGCTTTTTCCATATTTAGTAATTTTGTTTATATACTATAGTAATTTAGTATTAAATTTTTTAATTATATTTCATATTGTAAATGTTATTTTAATAATTTTTTTATTTTATATCGTACTAATAATTAATATAAAAATTTTCAATCAAGTAGGGAGGCAAATGGGCCAAATTCATTAAAAGGCTTAAAATCAGTGTGGAGACCCTGCTACCGCTAACCGCTCTATTTAAACTCCGAGGGTTTGTCCATTTGCCACTTCACATTCTCCTCCCAAATAAGCCCTGTCTCCTACCGCTGTCGCCGCCTCACGATACTTCACAGCAGATCCTCGTCCTCGCCCTCGCGCCCTGGGCCTCGGCCCGACTCGTCCGAGCCTCCACCGCCGCCCGCTCCACCGCGCACCACGTCCGAGCCCCGGTCACCACTGCAAAGAACCCAAACCCGGCCCGCTCACCGCCTCGCTCGGCTAGGCTCAGCACACGCTCGTGGCCGGTTAAGTCAGCACAGCCCGCACACCGCCCCGCATCTATAGCCACCGCACTCGAGATACGGCTATACCCACAGCTCCATCGCCGCAGCTCAGACCCTCGAGTCCTTGGTCCATCTATGGCCCCGCCGTTAGCTTGATCCCCACCAGCTTATTTGGCATACAGGGACCCATGTACTGAGCTCGGTTCATCCACCTGCTATGAGTGATCTGGCCGCCTGTAGAGCCTCGCCCGTATCTCTGCATTAGTTACATTTTCGCTGAGCGTATTTCTCCGCAGTAGTATCTGTGATTTCCGTATGGTTCGCGACTGGGTGGGTCCCGTGATCCGGCCGCGGGTTAGGTCTCGCACACCCGAGAGAGGCCCCACTCCCACTTCGGTCCCGACTCAGCATTCATCATCTGGCCCCGAGGCAAGACCGAGGAGCCTCAAGGATTTCGGCCGTTATCGACACCTGATGGGACCTCGGCCCCATCAACACCGTGATTCCGAGGAGAGTTAGGAGGGCCCGGCCCTCCAAGCGGGCCCGCACATCGGGCCCAGGAGAGTCATCTTCTTCTCGACCTCAGCCGTCACCAGTCACATCGGCTGCCGAGGCGACTTCATCACCCCAGCTGTCGCCTGCCTCGAGGATTCGACGGCCATTGTTTGTAGGGAACCCCATTCCGGGGAATGTACGACTCCATCGTAGACCGTTCCATCGAGTCAGACGCCACGACGTCCCCGCACCGAGGGTCATCCCGCATACCGGAGTCCATGTGGTTGATCGAGTATTCACTATTACCTTTCACGACCGAGGCAAAGATTACTACCCACGAGTGTGCTGCGCTTTACCCACTTTGATGGACTCTGGTATTACAGCCTGGGTCCACTTGAGCTTCGTCAAAGATCGATGATCGCCCTGTACTCGAGCAAAGAGATATTGGCAAGCAGCCTTTGGGCCCGCCCATACCGCGCGCACCCGTGAGGGTTACCGAGCCAGGCTCACCCGCCATGTGGAGATGGTCCGAGCACTGGCCAGAGACACCACTGCTGGTCCAGTATTTTATCGGAGGCGCTCTCCCGCCCCTCGATGCCGCCGATCGACCATCTATTTCAGACAGCTTATTCCCTTCCGTGAAGATTATGTGTGTGAGGGAGGGAGCCATCTCGGGAGGCTCTTTACCGGATCTCGAGGGGATATCGGGTTCACCCTCTCGAGCCGCGATGGCCCTCTGCAGTCGAGGAGAAGGTTCATCGGGAAGGACCCACGAGCAGAGTCTCCATTACTTATGCTGAGAATCTCCGCATGTTCTCGAAAGATCCGGGATTTCCAAATGGAACCTGTGGATTGAGAGAGGAGGATTAGATGCCCCGGTCATGTCAAGTGGAGCGGGCGATGACCATGCCCGATCTTCCACCGACCACGTGACCGGGAGGAGACGGTCGTGGTCGAGGACCCCACAGAGATGATATGCCCGCCTCGAGCCCGAGGGTACGCAGGAGTCCAAGACGCAGATGTCACCTCCATCTCCCTCCTCTCGACACACTACATCGCAAGAATGCAGCCTGATACACCCGACCGATCCTATTCCAAGACACCATTCGCCGGGAGTACATTCATGCTACTCTAGAGAGATAGCTGGTGTGATGGATGCCATTCCGTCACTCAAGAAGCCTACACAGCCTCAGATCGAGGTCGCCCCAAAGGTCACTCATGCTTCAGATCATGACGCACCTGGCCTTCCTCGTGTTCTTGATCGAGAGCCCACCATGACAAGAATTATTTGGCTGTTCTCAAAGTAAAGAAGAAGGAATAGCCTCAGACTCCACCACCACCACAAAGCAAAGGAGGTGGTTAGGTTTCTTTTATATTTGTATAGCTACCACTGATTAACCGCCTACTAATTTTGATTAGGATTTATGTATTAAATTACAAGTAGGCGCTGATATTTTCATGTTTAGCTTCGACATGCATGTACTAGCCACTTTGGCTATATCGTTATTCAAGATATATATATACAAACTTTGCATACCATGTTTTGTGCCTTTACCATGTATATTTAGTTTTTCTTTCAATTGAACAATTGAATTGCTACAATCGACAATTGAATTGCTTTTGTTGGAAAATTGAATCGTTGTCACCTTATGTTAGAGCAAATTCCATGCTTGAATCGGGCTGTCAATATACTTCCAAAGATGCTTCAACTTGAAAATTTCTCCCTTATAATTCACACACCGCACCGATTATTTAATAGGTCGTGGAATTTGCTTGCTTCCCTCGCTTTGCATACGGCTTTAAGCATGTTGGCAACCCAGATAGGCTCAGAGCATCCACTGAACACTAATGTTGTCTTCCAAAAGGAAAAGAAAAGAAAAAGCAAAAAAGAAAAAAGAAAAAGAAAAGAAGAAAAGAAAAATAAAATCGTGAAGTTTTGCCTTGAAAACCCCAGCACTATCCGAGGGGTGTATGGCTTAGTGCCTTTGGAAGCCCGATGCCCTAAACCTTAATTGGTCGGGAGTCATCGATTTAGTGTTCGTTACATGGGTGGATAGGTAGAGTCTAACGATTTGTAGGTGCTTGATTTTCGAAGTCATTCGAGTCCGGGGTGAAGCCTGTAGAGTTTGTGGTCGCGATCCTTTTGGCTTGATGCCCTAAACCTAATTGGTTGGGAGTCACCTGAATCCTCGCTACACCTGACTCGTGAAGTCGAATTTAAGCATTGCATCCCATGCTGTAGTTGAATAAAGAAAGAAGTGCGTAACTATCCTTATCTAGTTGTTCAACACTTAAGGCCGGTCGCTGCTAGGTCAGAGGGGACAAATTTTGGCAATTTATCGCGCATCCAAGCTTATATAAAGAACCATTAGACTTAGGTGGAAATTCAAGTTGAGAATCATGAACCAATATCGACCTAAAATTGTTCTTGTATGGTTTTGGCCTTTCATGTCAGGTTTTCAAACTTGGTGTCCACGCTTTAAGGTACCGTTTATATGTACATAAACCCATAAACTTTTGAAAATCACTACATGCATCTCCTTTTTTGTTTTTGCATCACATGGACCAGCAACGTCGGTCAGCGTGATTAGCACCCAAAGTGCTATTTTCAACCCTATATTAGATAGGTTTTGAGTGCTTTTGCGCACCAATCATGTCATTTATGCCAATTGAAGTGTTCAAGCCCTTTTAGTACTCTATGCCGGTTAGAGGTTATTTCTTAGTTTGTTTCGGCGGTAGTTTTTATGCGACTGGGAGTTCAATATCGAAATCAAATGATGAATCACGAAGATTGATCCCAATTGTCAACCATCAATCGCACTAAAAATCAAAGAAAGAATGAAGGCAAAGTGATGGAAATCGATGCAAAGAGAGGACAGAAGCAATGCGTTGAAGATCGCCAGGTCCCAGAATTTCGCTAAGATTGCGAAAATTTACCGATTGCGAAATTTCGCAACCTTAGCTTAAAATTTAGCAACCTTAGCGAAATTCACACTAATTTTCTAGACACTGGGGAGCCACGGGCACTCGTTCTAGCGAATTTCATGTTCGCATTCACATAAATTTCGCTTGTTAGCGAAATTATTAAGGCTAGCGAAATTGTTAAGCCTTAGCGAATTTTCTATTTTCATATGCATGGTGATTTCTACCTAGCGAAATTTCAGCCCCAATAAATTCACTCATTTCGGCATGTTTTTGTAATTAATGCCAACCGACTTCAAATTTGGTGTATTACTCTCTTGTCCTTTAACTTAGCCAAATTGTTAGGCTTTATGGTATTTTCATGTATTGAGGTGGCCTATATAAGCCCCTCCCTTTTTGTAACCCTAAAAAACAATTTGGGGGAGAGAAGAAATTTTGTAAGTTTTCATTTTTGTAAATAAAGTCTCGTATTTTAGTTAGGGTTTTGCTTTTCTCTCTTCTCTCTCCTCTTTCCCTTATTTTCTCGGCTGCCAAACACCCTCTTGAGGATGACAACTCAAGAGATGCTTGCTAAGCCTCCTCTTTCAAGCAGGAAGGAAGCTAGCTTCAAAGGGGTATACGCATGTTGTCCCTCTTTGTGTTGGGTGCCAAAAATCGTATTTATGGCCCCCATCTTCAAATTAGGTTGAATAGCATTTAATGTTATTGATTTGGCCAATACTCTCCATGTTTTGTGATACAAGGACACTTAATGCTAGATGCAATCGTGGTTTTTTAGATGGTCTTTACGAGCCACTGAGATGATATTGAATGTTAGGGTTTCAAACTAAAAAGGGCCATAGATGCATGTTACCTGTGTTAACTCAAATAGGAGTTGTTTTTAGGGTGAGGTTTGCTAGTTAAACATAGATCCGGTTGTGGCTTGGACTATAGGTTGCTTGTCATAACGCGAGGATAAAACCCGAGGACACTTGTTTGCCCTAAGTTACCAAGTTAGTGACCTAAATCTTCAAAGTTAACTTTTCACACTTCTCATTTCAGTTTTACAGTTAATCAATTTTCAAACTCATCACACTGTTTTTGAAAAATCCAAAAAGTCCAAATAGAAAGCCTTACCTTCTTGCACTTATGCAAATCATTCCTAGGATGAAAACCCATCCCCTTGCAGTTCAATTCTAGATCTCACTATATCGCAGCAGCTTGGACTACCGCAGCAGTAGGAACTTAGGTGTATATAAATTTTGTCGATTTTAGCTCAAATTTATCGTGGCACTAATCACATACCACCCGCCGAGGATGTGGCGGTGGAGGTCACACCCGACATTCCCTGGCCCAACTCGATCGAGATCCGAACCTGCCGTGTGCGAAACCATATAATTCAGACTCTTTATTTATTTATTTATTTATTTTTTGAGCTTAACTTATACATGTGGGTATACAAACAATTTTTGTAATAACCAAAAATCATTTACATATGCAAAAGAACTACCACCGGAGTGGTGTCCATCAAAAATCTATACACATATACTAAGTCCCATTTACTTATACAAACACTTATATACATATACATATCTAATACAAATCATCGAGATCTAATAAGAAGTGTGAGCACCTATCTCTCGAGACGCACTGCATTGTCGATGTGGAATGTCCCTGCCCCTTTATCTCCTCTCTCGCACCTACACGGATTGAACACCCTTGCTAAGCTTTACGCTTAGTGGGAACATCAGACAGAATCGACTAATAACAATAACGCGTCACAATCTTTACATTTACTTTTCCTTATGCATATAACGAAGCCTATTCTTATGTGACTTCTAACTCATCTCATATTATACATGTAGATTTTATCCTTTTCAGATTCTATATCATTATCTTATTCGTATTACTTCCATGTGTCATGTCATTTACAAGTTTCACTTCATCTCTTCTACATGCATGGCATGTCGATCATAATCAAACAACTTATAAGCATATACAATGACAACCTAACATATCAAAGTCATATCAAATGCATACAAGATCAAATTAGACCGACACCGCTTAATTCATTTAGTTATCGCTTTATTTAAATTTTCATTTTCAAAATGTCGCGACCGAACTCACTAGACCCGGAAGGCTGGATCCGAACCGAGCCCGCTTACTCCGACATTTCACTATCTTCAAACATTTTGTTTTCAGGTTATTAAATTGCTTTTCAAAGTGTCGCTGACCGAATCCCTGATCGAATCTGACATGATCCAAGATCTGAGCCCCGCTTACTCGACGTTTTCAATTATCATCTCAAAACATTTGCTTAGTTTTATTAAATTTTCATTTTCAAAAAAGTGTCGCAACCCAAATCCTCGACTGACTCTAGCTATGATCCGAACTCCAGAGCCCGCTTTTATCTCGACATTTTCAATTATCTTCAAACATTTTGTTTGATTTATTCCATTATAGTCTTTTTAATTACGTGGAAACATTTCATTTTGGGCAAGCCCATAATTATTTACAATTATCAAAATGCATTTACAATTAATGCCTTTATATCCACATAAACTCATGCTATTCATTTTCACATGCTTTCATTTTACACATCATTTATCATATCATAACATGCATTTTCAATGCAATAATTCAATTCACAATTCAATTTATGAAATTTAAGCATATACATAAAAATCCCATTTACACTCGTCAATGTTGGTTATTTCACTTTGACTATTCAATTCACATTTCTGACGGATTCCGTTAAATGAATCCCGCTTCTTATTATCATTCAAGAATGTGTCATTACGCTTCATAATTCGGTCTCCCATCATGACGCGATGTCAGTTGGTGCATCCCCGACACGTGGTATCACTTATTCGTCTCCCACGCGACGGATGTCGCTTGCGCATCCCGACATGTGGTATTACTTATTCGGTTCAATCTCCCATCATGACGGATGCTGTTTGGTGCATCTCGACACGTGGTATTACTTATTCGGTTCAATCTCCCATCATGACGGATGCCGTTTGGTACATCCCGACACGTGGTATCAATATTCGGTCTCCCATCATGACGGATGCTGTTTGGTGCATCCCGACACGTGGTATTACTTATTCGGTTCACTCTCCCATCATAACGGATGCCGTTTGGTACATCCCGACACATGGTATCAATATTCGGTTCAATCTCCCATCATGACGGATGCAAATTTGCGCTACATCCCGGCACGCGGGTATCAATTATTCTGCCTAATCATCATGACTCCGATGTCGCTTCGGGTACATCCCGGCAGTGGTATTACTTATTTCGTTCAATCTCCCATCAAGACGATGCCGCTTGGTACATCCCGACACATCGCAGTATCAATATTCGGGATCTCCCATCATGACGGATGTCGCGAAAAGATCCCGGCTGTGGTATTACTTATTTGGTTCAATTTCCATCACGACTTCCGGCGCCGCTTGCACATCCCGACACGCAGGAATAATATTCTGGGCCTCCCATCACATGGATGCTTGCGCATCCCGGTCATCGCGGTATTACTTATTCGTTCACTTCCATCGCGACGGATGCCATGGTACATCCCGCCGCGGGTATCAATATTCGGCTCAATCTCCCATCATGACGGATGCCGCTTTGGTACATCCCGCGACATCGCAGGTCAATTATTCTGCCTCCCATCACGCCTGACGTTTGGTGCATTCCGACACGCGGTATCAATTAAATGCCATCGCCATCAAGACGTGATGCCGATTGCGCATCCCGCCAAGTGGGATATTTCCCTTCAATGTTATACGCCATCATGACGGATGCCGATTAAAAATCCAAGCCGATGATCGATGATTTTTGGTATATATATATATATATATATATATATATATATATATATATATATATATATATATATATATATATATATATATACTTCAAATAAAGGTTTCAATAAGTAATAGTCTCAGAAAGGGAATTCTTGCAACCTCTGTAAAAATTTATGTGTTTTCCTTTTTTTTAGCTACCGATCTCCTCGTCTAAAATTAAGCTCAAACATGCAAAATAAGATGGTGAAAATTCAAAAGAAATATGCATGAAAAATTAAAATGAGCTAAAACAAGGATTAAATTAAATTAGAGGAAATCTAAAGGGAAAAACTACAAATAAACCAAAAATAAAATAAAAATAAAAATAAAGTAAAGCAGGTAAATTAAATAAAAAGTGGGAGACTGAGCTTCCTCAAAACCGGGCTTTTAGCCTTTGGAGGCTATTGGAATTGGTGGAGCTTGTAGAAATGATAAGGTCTAGGTGCTCCAAACCTGAACCAGCACCCAAACCATCCGCTATGCCATGCAGTATGAGCAACTGCCATATTCTTTGATGTAGTGACAAAGGTTTGGGCAAAGGCCACTAATTTTCTGCAAAGCTCGCATTGTGCAACAAGCAGGACGCCCTCAGTTTCAAAGAATAGGAGCAGGTTCTTCGTATAGGTCAGGCCGCAAAGGTGGTATATACTAGATACACCTGGGTCAAAAGAGAGGGCATGTGTAATTTGTGCTCTCGGGTTTGTCCACTACATCCTTTCCACCGCCTCCTCGCCAAGATTGGGGAGTTCTTTCCCATGGACACAACACCAATAGCTGAAGATTCAAAATTTTCTATCAGCCCTTCTGTAGTTGCTGTAGACACTGCTCCTCCACCATGGAGCCAATCAGGCACTCTTCTTCTGGATTCACTTCCTCTTGGTGAACATGATGCTGATTAGTGAGCCTTGAAATGGAGTACCCCAGGTTGTCAAATTTCCGATCAATTTCACTTTGCAGGTTGTCAAATTTCTGATCCATTTCACTTTGAAGCCCATCTAATTTTTGGTTCGTGAGTTCTCTGCAAGTATGAATTCTTGATTTAATCAAGAATCGAATGTCTCCCAGTTTTCCACAAAGTCACACACTAGCTTTGTGAGGTTCGTGATGGTTTGCTCAAACTCCGAGAGGTCGACCGGTGGTCGAGGTCGAGACGGCGATGCATACCGCAGCGGAGAGGTGCATATTGTGGAGGTCTTGGTTCCCCATGAGGAATTTGTGTGGTTCCCCAACTAGGGTTGTGGTATCGCTAATGATGCATTAGTTAGGGAAACACCCGCAAAGGTGCACTCATCCATGGATCTATAAATTCACGACCTAGACGGGTTCGATTTCTCTCCAAGGGTTGTTGACTCGCTGCCCTTCCTCTAGGTGTTCCATTAGGTTCAAACTAATATTCAATCTCAAAGATTGGACCCTCAGAGAACACCGATTTTGATCAACCGCCTTCGCACTCCTTACCCACTGAACAAGTTCTCCTGGCATAAAGAACAGGCGTACACCAAACAAGGAAAAAAAAGGAAAACAATTCTACCAAAACTAAAAAGAAAGATAAAAGAAAATTCACTAGAACTTGTGATGAGGATCACAAGAGTCTCGCATATCATCATTTGCACTTAGCACCATCCCTAAGAACGACGCCTATTGATCTTCGTCAGACGCAAACGTAGCTAGGCAAATTCTTCAACCAACAAAATTTATATACCTAAACCTTTCTACTCGCCGTAGCTCAGCTACTCGTAGGGTGGCTCTAGGGTCAACCTTGGGATGGGTTTTCTTCGCACAAATGATTTGCAATTGGCTCAAAATGGTGAATTTGCTTGGATTATTGGGATTTTGGTAAAAACAATGGAGGTTGATGGTGTGCAGATTGAAAATAAATTAAAGAAAATATGAAAAGAAACCTCAAGCATCAAGTTAATGGGTTTGAGGGTCCTAAGGCGACCGAAAAGTTCTCGAGTTCATTTCTGTCAAGGCTGGGAGGATGACCTATAAATATTTCCCTTCGAACCTGATCTTCATTTAGCTTTAAAAACTAAACCCTATAACTTTCCCTTTTGAAAAAAGCATTTACTGAGCAAAAAATGCTCCTCAGACAAAGGAAAAACATCCCCGGGATCTACCCTGGCGTTGACTCAGAAGACAACTAACCGAATCTCGAATCAGCAATGGCATCCACTGAACCCAAAAAGATTGCCAAATACTGGTCAATCAAGGCATCTCAAGAGGATTTAAACCTAGATTGAAAGATATAAGCATAAATGCTAGTAAATGCAAACATTAAAAACGTGAGAACCGTCAGTTTACCTCAGTTCCAAAGCCCAATAGCCCTCCTCTTCAAGGATGAAGGTTTTAGCAACCATCCCCGAGTTGTCATCCCAAGGGTGGTTAGCAAATGAGAAAGTGAGAGAAAGGGAGAGAAAATGAGAGAAAAGTGGGAAAACTGGAGCTCTTCACGCCAAAAGTTTTATTAATGGAGAGGATTTTTTTTATAGTGCTTGGCTTGGGGGCTTTTATAGTCAAACCCCCTTTACAAATTACCAAAATAACATAGCAAACACTATTACAATGGGGGCAAAAAAGTGAAGAAACCAGGTGGGGAACAAAAGGAGTCAAAAAGTAAAAGACGCAGGAAGTCAACAGTGCAGGATGAACAATGGCTGTAGGATGAACAGTGGTAGTAGAAGGAAATTTCGCATCCTGCGAAATTTGGTAGGCTACGAAAATTCACATCCTATAGCGACAGTCACAATTTCGCAACTCCACGAATGTTCTCGCAGTGCTGCGAAATTCTCGCAACCCCGCAAAAATTCCCGCAGTTGTTCCATTTTTCACTTGCTCTTTCTTTCCTTCCTAGATCCGACCGTAATGATGAGTTCAACCTGGTTCTTCGTGTTTGAATTGACTTGATAATTTTGACATAAATAAATTTTTGCAAAAACTACAAAAATTAGCCACAAAATGCGATCAAGAGAATAATTGTGGACCTTAGTCGTGCAAATCGGGTTAACACACAAAAGTGCTCAAAACCTCGCACAAACAGGCTCAAACAGTAACTTTAGCACTAATCAACGGAGGCTGTCGGAAAAGTCATTCTTCTTAGGATAACTTGATCAGATCTTTCCTTCTCTCCCCTGTTGTTCACTTCAACTCCCCCTTCCTCAATTTTAGCTTCCATCTTTTCTTTAATTTAAGCTTTTTCCTTTCTGTTTTCATATTGTTTTCTTCATTTGAATTCTTTTTCGGCTCTTCAAGCTCTTTTCCACTTCTTAAAGTGATAGCCATGCATTGTTTTGGATTGGTTTTAATATCACTTGGAAATGATTTTGGGGAATGTTCTCTCACAGATTAAGCTAATTGGCCCATTTGAGTTTCCAGATTTTTGAGAGATGCCCCAACATTGGCCTGATTCGTTTCCATGTTCTTCATGCATGTGCCAATGTTCGCTTAGTTATGCTCCAAATTTTTCATGCACGTCCCTATAGTGGCTTGATTATTTTATAGGCTTTTAATATGCATTCCAAAGGTGAGTTGATTTGCTCTCCGTACTGTAATATGCGACTCCATTGCTCTCAATTTCATTCATTGCCACTAACAGCTCATTGACTCTAATTTGCCTCGTGTTCCCTTGATAATTTGAGCTCAAAGGTCCTTGATTTTAGAAACTCGAAGGTTCCATGGTGGTGCTAAGCTAATAGGGCTCATGCAGAACAATCGCATAATTCCCGTATGACAAATTCTCATGGTTTCTCAGCCCGGAGTGGTAATGAGATGGAAAATTGTTGTTAGGGGAAAATGTATAACTCCTATTATTGACATAATTCACATCTCCATGGTAAATACAATGGAGTATTTACCATAAGAACATTTTGAGTTTGCATGTATGCAATCTCCCCAAGAGTCGGTTCCTTTGGAGCTTGTTAATTCAATCTGGTCATCAAAGCTTCAAATTTTGCCTCTAAAGATGATATTCTATCAATTTCATGGATTCCCCCTTGCTTTCTACCATCACCTCTCTCAGAAGAAGGTTGGTAATTGTTCTTGGCCAACTCTTCAAACATCAAGTTAGCTTCTTTTGTTGTTTTCATATTGATGGAACCTCCACATGCTACATCGATGAGTGCCCTTGTTGAGTAGTTGAGACCATTATAAAAGATTTGCACTTGAGTACTCAGCTCATACCTATGTTGTGGGCATCTTCTCAATAGCTCTTTGAATCTATTCCATGCATCATAAAGCGTTTCTTGATCACCTTGTCGAAATCATAATTTCACTCTAAATTGTGAAGTCAATCGCGTAAAGAACTTGGTCAAGAGTCTCACGTAGAGTCCCCAAGTATTTATTGAACCTGACATCAAATTGTTGAACAAATTCCTTGCTTTATTCCTTAGAGAGAAAGGAAATAGCTTTAACTTGATCATGTTATGATCCACTTCGTTAATCATGATTGTGTTACACACTTGCAGGAAATTTGACAAGTGTCCATCGATCCTCCGTTGTGGTCGCCCCAAACTCACATCGTCGAACTATGTTGATTAATGCAGGCTTTAACTCGAAATTATTGGAATCAACAGGTTGATGGCGAATTTCTGAATAATCTTCATTCATCACTCCGACACCAACAATTTCCTAATGTCGCCTCTAAGTCCGTATTTATCAGACTGGATTTACCATCACTGCTCGATCCCTCCATTTCGTTGCTAGTAGCTTTCGCTTTCTTTCTTCTAAACAAAGTTCTTTCTATTTCTGGATCGAGTGGCAATAGTTCAACACTGGACTTTCTATGCATGTACGATTGGTACCTGAAATAAGAAAATAACACTCGAAATGCAGTAAACAAATCAATACAAATGAAACTAGCTCAAAACTTAAAAATTAAAATACGAAATAAAATAAAACTCCTTAGAAAGATTTTTCTTATATTAGCAAATGTCTTGTTTGCTGGAATATTAATCTATTCCACTTAAACCTTTCTGTCCCTGGCAACGACGCCAAAAACTTGTTCGGTTATTTACATGTATATAGATTTTTGACTAAAAACAACCAAATCCGCAAGTGCACAAATCACAAGTAATATAGTGGCTTTTTAATTAAAAACCCCAAGTATCAAACCCAATGTGAAAATCGTTTAAATGGGATTACACCTAAGCATTAAAAACTTTCTTCACTATCTAAGCGATATGACTAATTGAGATGATGATTAACTAAAATTAAAACTAATTAAACTAACCTAACTCTTGAAAATCATCAAATGATTGAAGTATGAAGAAAACTTTAATGATCATCACTGTGGCTCTGGTTGTCTCCATTGATGGGTTTATGACTTATAACCATAAAATACCGATTAAAATGAATATATTCTCATGCTTACCTAAGGAACCCGATATGGGGTTTACACTTTTGTGTCTCCCCTCAATCTCTCACACCTCATTCCTATTCTCTTTTCGGTCCTTTTAGGTCAAACAATGTGATACTGGTTCTAAGGAAAATCAGTCCTTGGGAACTCTATTGGCTCCTTTCAATCCTTGCAATAAAGTTACCCAGGTTATGTTCCAATCGATCTCCTTTCGGTCCTTACAATATTCACATATAAGCCAATGATGTCCTCTTTAATAAAATCCACTCAATACTAGAATTCCACTCTCAGATCTCTTTGATTAAGTTAATTCGATTTTAACAATTATAGGACATTAGAGGTAAAAATCAATTCCTAAGGGGATGATTCCAGCTGTTACTCTAGAACCCCTTGAGCTCTAGGTCTCAACTTCACCCTCTAGCATACTACAATTAGATAAAAACTTGGACAATAAAGGAACCACATACATACAACCTCAACATAAGCATAGATTCACCAAAATCATTCAATAAAAACCATAAGTCAACCACCAATTTCAACAACGAGCCTTATGGGAGAAATTAGCCACTCATGGCAGCCTCAAAACCCAACAATATCATATTTGCACCAAATAAAATACTGAAATATTAAATATAAGAGTAGAGTTTACGAATACAAACAAACATTATATCAATCTTGTCCAAAACTCAGCTCCACTGCTACAAGGTATCTCCTAGCAGCTAGACCTTCCAATTCAGCTAAAAAATGAGCTTAAGATCAAGTAAAACTAAAAACCATAAAAAGAACTAAGCCTAGAGAGAAAACCCTAGAAATGGGAGTATGTCCTCCTTTAGGTACATTCATGTCTCAAATACCGACGTTTTTGCCTAAAGTAAAGACACATGCCTTTTTTATGATATGCAGGATCTTTGCTTGTGCGAACCCCTTCACATGGGGTGAAGGTTAGGTTCGCCGAGGTGAACCCGAGAGTGCTTCTTCAATAATCTTCAAATAGCAGTGTTGGTTCACCAAGGCGAGCTGTTCCTTCACTCTCTTCGCCAAGGCGAAGGTTAGCCTACGCCTAGGTGAACTGAGAGTTCTTCTTCTACAGATTCTGCCTTCTTATCTTTCTGCTCTTCCTTTGCTTGATTTTCATTCATTATCTACAAAACATTGCAAAATGAGGGATTAGTGTAATAATGATGAATAGGATGTGAATCTAGCATTTGAGTTACATAAATACGTGAAAAACACACCCAGATGCAAGTATGATTCACACCGAACAATGTGTGAAGTCCTACCCTCATATGGTCAATTGTAATTTAGATGGAATTAGAAGAACAAGAGTGGAATGGAGATCTCTCAATCAAATAGTGATCTTATGACTTATGAGTGTATAAGTCCATAGGCTTGTCGGGCATATCACTCTCCACTAATGTGGGCAATTCACAACTTTAGATCACATGAGTGTTATACATCTCAGAATGCACTTATCTAGGTAAAGGGTAGTCGAACAGTCTATTTAGTCTCGGATTTACCCAAAACACACATACTTTCTTTTTCTGCAAGAGTTCTTCCATCCTTTTGTATATTGCATTCTTTTCCAATTGAATCTATTAAGCTTCCCCCCAAACTTAGTTTATTGCATCTTTTTCATCGCAAAGCTCCCCAAAACTTGCATGATTTTCACCATTGATGAGAGTTATAAAGTACTATAATTTGCATATGTTTCTCTCTACATTTAGAAGCTTTCCTCATTGTTTCCAAGCATATTCTGAGTACATTTCATGGTTTTGTTGCAGGTATGCTTGGTGGAGCAAAGAAAAGGAAAGTCCACATAAGAAGTGAAATTTTGCCACTGCAACCGCTTGCTACAACGGAGGTTTAACAGCTACAGCAGGAAAGCTACTCACTGAAGCGGAGGAGGAGCCCGTTGCAACGTCCAGATGAGCAAATGAAGGAACTTCAGCTTGCTACAACGAGCTGCAGCCCACTATAATATTTAGAGCTGAAGGGTTTAGCATGTTGATGGCAACCCGCTACAGCGAAAAATGGTCTAGGTGTAGCGAGCTACCGCTATAGTATGCAACATTGCTCGCTGCAGCAAGACAGGGAAAGTCCATCCCATTACGTGTAAAGCTAAGCTAAATTCCAAGATAGGATATAAAAATAATACCCAAGACACGAACAGAGGTGGTTAGGTGGGGAGGCGGTAGACAAGGGTTCGAGAGCACAGAGGTTAACGATCGAAAGAAGAAGACAACGGAGTGCTTGGATTGAGACATCGTGTACACCTTATGTCACACCCCGATTCCCGATCCGACCCGAATGGTGGATCCGAACCGAGTCCGGGGCGCGAGACCATATACCGGGACTCATTGATCTATTCTTTATCAGAGATGAACTTATACCTGTGGGTATACAAACAATTTCTGTAATAACAAAAATCATTTACATATACAAAGTAACCAACCTGAGTGGTGTCCATCAAAAATCTATACACATACACGAGTCCCATTTACTTATACAAACCCTTATACGAAACATGTCTAATACAAATAGAGATTGTGGGAAGCAAAGCAGGGTGGAGCACCATCTCTCGAGCCGCCCGCTCGGCCGACGTGGGATGTGTCTTGTCCTCTATCCCCGTTTTATGTTTTGCACCTACACCTGACACCCGTATGTTTTTTACGCTTTAGTGGGAACATACGGACAACCACCAATGGTGCCCGTCACAAGCTTATACATATGCATTTCATATATCTATACATATTCATATAAAATTTTTATTACTTATCATCTTTACATTCCTATTGCATGTCAATATTTTCCGTTACATGTTCTCTGTCTTTGACATATCTCCTATCTATATTTTTACTCGTATTCGTGCTTTTGTCATCTTTACTATCTCTATTGTTCTTAGCACTTATGCATTTCTATCATGTGTTCATAGCATGTTCCATCTATTCATTTAGGTATGTCTATCATATATTTCTTATTCTAGTACTTATCATTTGATCTATTATCTTTCTAATGGTTCATATTACATATCCTATTCGCGCATGTCATATTCGTGATACATATTACTTCATGTTTATATACTATATCATTTGTTATGTCTCTATTTTCATGTACCTGCTATCATGCAATCGCTTTCACGCATCGTTATCATGCACTGCTCATGTAATCGTGTTCATGTACTAATTTCATATACCATTCATGTAATCGCTCATGTACTCATTTTCATATAATCGCTTTCCTCGTTATACTTTCATATTATTTTCATGCCCAGAATACCAAAAGAAGTGGATACAAGAAACTTATAAAGGGCCCTAAAGCGCTGTGGTGACCCTTTCGGGGCCACCATGATCCAAATGGGATCTATGTCATCGACCCAAATGGGGCCTTGATATCATAACAGAACTTATATGCTGCAGACTTATTCCCTAATGGCATGCCAATCTATCCCTCTACTTGGTCGATTACTGTGCAATCGCGACATTTTCTGTGACATATCTCATAAGCATGAATAATCTGTTATCATGATTGCTTATGCAATATATACTATCATTACTTTAATTTGTATTCGTTCTCATATCTCAGAGTTTCATATTACGGTTCTCATATTTCTCTATAATACATATATTCCTATATTTTTATCATGCATGCATTTACTCATTCTTATATTCATATCATGTCATCTACTTATAACATCTTATATCTTGTTAACTTATATCTTCATGTACTTTATCAGACTATCATATCTTAGGACATATACCTATACATTTCTATATTTGTGATTGTTTACTTCAGATTTTATTAGACTGTCTCTATCTCCACATTCGCTTGCTCGACCGTAGATAAAGAATGAATGAGACTTGGTACACATATACCCGGCTGCACAAGACGGTATGGAACATAGACGGCCCGCCCACGCACCAGAAGTGTCAAACACTAGCAGGAGCGGGCACCGGTCATGTATACATGCCCGCCCACGTACAGCCGAGCACTAGCAGAGTGCCAAGCATCGATCATGTATGTCTTGTCATTCAATATCCGATCTTTAGGCATTTCATATAATTATACGTGGTTCTCTCGAAAGGACATTTTATTCTTTTCTTCCATACTCCTCTACATATCAAATCTACGTATATTGCTATTTCTTGTTCATATCTATCTCTTTTCTTATCATGTATTCCAATTGACTTTACCCAAGTGATTAGTACACTTGGTATAACAATCAAATTTTCAGATGTGGATACCGAATGCCATTAAATATCATATGGTTAGATTCTATACTAAATGAGCTTTCCATAGAGTCCAAGAACACCCAAAACGGAGTTCGGACTTAAGGAGCGCGACCTTCCGTTGGAGGTCATACGAAGTTAAACCCAAATGAGCGATTTGAATCGACCGAGCTGACCTGACCTGGCCGAGCTCGGTCTGACACCTTGGTCTGACTCCTACTATCCTACCCAGGCATATGAATGGATTCTTGACTCAATGGGCTTTCCATAGAGTCCAATAACACCCGAAATGGAGTTCGGACGAAGGAGTTATGACCTTCCGAAGTTGGAGGTCATACGTAGTTAAACCCAGCCGAGCTGACCTGACCTGGCCGAGCTCGTTTTGACACCTTGGTCTGACACCTAATATCCTCCATAGGCATATGAATTGATTCTTTACTCAATGGGCTTTCCATAGAGTCCAAGAACACCCGAAACGGAGTTCGACGGGGCGAGCTACGACCTTCCGTTGGGTATCAAGTACGTAGTCACGCCCCACTGATCGACCGACCGGCCGAGCTCGTTCGACACCTATTAATATCCACAGGTATATTAATGGATTATTGACTCACTGGGATTTCCAGAGTCCAAGAACACCCGAAACGGAGTTCGGACGAAGGAGTTATGACCTTCCGAAGTTGGAGGTCATACGTAGTCAAATATTGACGAGCTGACCTGACATGGCTGAACTGAGCTGACCTTGCAAAGCTTGACCTGGCCCATACTGTCCTCCACAGGATTATGAATGGAATCTTGACTCAATGGTCTTTCCATAGAGTCCAAGAACACCCAAAACGGAGTTCGGACGAAGGAGTTATTACCTTCTGAAGTTAGAGGTCATACGTAGTCAAACTCACCGAGCCGACTGACATGGCCGAAATGAAATGACCGGGCTGAAGCTCGGTCTAACACCTTGGTTCACATAATTATCCTCCACAGGCATATGAATGGATTTTGACTCAATGGGCTTCCATAGAGCCCAAGAACACCTGAAACGGAGTTCGACAAAAGGAGTTATGACCTCCGGTTGAGGTCACATGTAGTCACAATTCACCGAAGCTGACCTGACCGTCGAGCTGACCTGACTCGGTAAAAGGACCATGGACCCTATTCACAGATAATCCAAATTGAAGAATTCAAAAGCCTAACATCAATTTTATTGATGTGGGTACAATTTACTAGAAGGACTCACTACCAAATTCCCTTTATTTATTACCCAAAAACCAGTTCTAAGGTTCGGCTAATGCATATGATCAAAAATAGGGAAATTTTCTTGGTTCAACTTGCAACTAGACCTTTCCCAGAACACATCTATAGAAGCCTTAGAGCTCTTCTAAATCCTCCTGTCCTGTATCACAAACAGTTTGGGAGTTTCCAAACCCAACCCATAACAAAATAAAGGGTTCCAAATCATGTATCTAAACTTTCAGACTGTAAAACTAGACTTCCATACACACATAGTTCTATACTAGTGAACCAAAAATCGACATTTTTCCATACGTAACTTAACAAGTTCCATAATTTTCTATACAAAATCATAGTTCCATAAAAAAACCATACTCAAATTCCATACACCCATAGTTTCCATACAAATACTCATAGTTCCATACCTGTGATCTTCTTTTTCCTTTCCTTCTTTCTTCTTTTCTTTCTCTTTTCTTCTTCTTCTTCTTCCTTTCTCTTCTCTTTCTCTCTTATCCGTTTTTTCTCTCTCTTTCTTGATTAGTACCCAAATAGTGCTATTTTGAGCCCTGGTTATTGCAGGTTTTAAGCACTTTTTGTGTACTAATCATCTTAAATAACCCAATTGATACATTAAGATCCCGACCTTACTACTGATCATATTTTGTAGCCATTTTTAGTAGTTTTGCAGGCCAAATGCCTCATTATCTTCAATCTGATTGAAACACGATGAACCCGAGCCGACCGAAGATGCATGATCGAACTAGTGAAATTTGGAGCAAAATGCTCAAGAGAAGGAAAGCTCGCTGAAAATTTTGTAGGTTATGAAAATTCGCAACCCGCGAAATTTCGCAACCCGTACCTCGATGTTGGGCAATCTCGCAACACTACTCCCGCACCGTTGTTGATCGCTTTGACTCGCTTTATTTGGCTTTGTACAATTCTGTCTTTGATGTAATTTTTGGTTCCTTTGTACATAGTTGTAATTTCCTTTGTTATCGAGCACCTATATAAGCTCGCCTTGCTTGTAACATCAATCAATCTTTTCACCCATCAATCAATCAATAAAATTTGGGCACGGCTTCTCCCTATTGGTTTTGTGATTTTCTCCCTCTTCATTTTCAAGATTGGGGTAGCCAAACACCGACGATGACAACTATGATGTTCGGCAAAACCCCCTTTCTCGCGAAGGCCACTGGTGCGCTTGAGGTAGGCCAATGTTTCTTCTTTTCATGTGTAAGCATTTATGCATTTATGCCTCGCTTCTCACCTTAGGTTAAAATCTCCTAGGTACGCCCTCACTAATGCATTCGCAGTTTTTTCGGGGTTCAATGGATACTTATCACTATATCTTTCAGATATGTGCAGTTGGTTAATCCATTAGTTATTAAAGGGTAGGGTTAGGAAGTGTGCTCTTACCCTATGGGAGCCCATATACCCTGTAAATGCAGTCTTTCAAAAAGAAAAACTTTTAGGGTTTAGGTTTTAAAGCTAAATGAAGATCCGGTTCGGGAAATGACTATATGTCATCCTCCCAGCGAGAAATAGACTTGAGAAACATAATTAATATGAACCTAGCCCAGTGGCTGAACTTCAGAGTTATGTTGCTTTTTGTTTCCAATTTGTTTCGATTTTTCAACCATTCACACCTTTATTTTACACAAATCCTAAAATCCAAGAGTAAACACCATTTTTCAATCCGCACCTTAACTCTTCTCATGAAAACCCATCCACATGTTCGACCACAGACATCTTATGATAGCCTTCTGACGGTAGAACCTAGTAAATTTGAAGTGATTGGTACACCTACTTTGCATGCGAATCAAATGGCGGGTTCTGAAGTGGGGATGGTTTTGTTTAGTGTGAAAGAAGGCGTGAACTTGATCCACATCACAAGTATGGTGAATCTCATTTCTTTTTGGGTTTTCTATTTTCCCAAATTACACGAGTCCACTACGGGAAATTTGAAATTGATGCTGTTTACTCTGACTCTTTCTTTGTTTCTTCTACTTAACATCAACCCTTTTAGTAGCCTTGTTTTGTTGGTTTCTTGTTTGTGTTGTGTTAAGTAGCGGCCTATCTGATGGGATGGCTCTTGCACATGCGAGATGGAAGGCTAAGTGCTCCAGTTGAACAAGGGTGTGAAATCACTTTGCACACCAACCGGATGGAGACCCCACTTGAAGGCTTGACGGAGAGCCAACGGGGGGGTGTAAAGGAACCCAATGCCTACGGTAGTGGTAGGCATCTATGCTGATGACCATGTTTCAATTGCCAATCCACCCGGTCACCAGGAGGCATTGTCAATTTCTTCCCTCGATAAGAGATTTGATGGTTGAAAATCTGAATGTAGGTAGACCCAGTAGGCCACCGGTGATGCTTGATGTCTTAACACCTATAATCCTTGGAAGAACCATGACCTCTCCTAGAAGCACAAACCTCGGTATTATGTTCCCAGTGCCTGTGACCGACAACCACCTTCTACTCTTCTCGGTAGAATAGGCCATAATGAATTTGGAGTAATTGGAGAATTTTGTAAGAAGAGTTAAAAAGCTATTAATGCTTTCGATTGAATCAAGAATAGAAAATGTAAACTCGTGAGCAAAAGAATGGAGCTTCACAATAGCCTTAACAAAAAAATTGATACCCTGCAGTCATCCATCACAAGCGACACGTCGGCGGGTGAAGGAAGCGAATTCCTTTCCAGGACATTGCCCGATCTTAAGGAGTGCATGAACTAAAAGCTATGCGGTGAGCCGCACCAAAGATGGATGGAGTTCGGTAAATTATCACTTTGAGGTGGTAAAGTAGTTGAAACCCGGTGCCCAAACTGTGGCTGTAGAAACCGGAGAAAAAGAGGAAGTGGAGCGGATCATATTCATTAGCGAGTTTGATGAAGAGCGTATATCGTTTTACATGACGAGAGGCGGGAGAGGGCCTCAGTGTGGAAGCTCTTGGAAGCACTAAGGCAGGTAAAAGTGAACATTCCATTGCTTGACATGATCAAACAGGTGCCAACCTATGCTAAATTTCTAAAGGACTTGTGCACAGTCAAGAAAGGGTTGGGCATTGACAAGAAAGAGGCCATCTGGCGAACAAGTTAGCTCTATCATCGATCTGAAAACCTTAGTGAAATGCAAAGATCTAGGATCCCCACCATCTCAGGTGACATTGGAGGACACATAGACCAAAACCTTGTGGATCGGGAGCGAGCGTCAACCTACTACCATACTCAATGTCTGACGATTGGGTTTGGGGAGTTGGAAACTGCTAACATCACCTGTCCTTAGCCGAGATCAATGCATTGAAAATACGAAAGGGAATAGTTGAGGATGTCTTGGCGAAGCGGACCAAATTCTACTATCGATAGTTTGTGGTTCTCGTCTGAGGCGGTGGTAGAGGCGCTAACGAGTGCCCATCATGTAGGAGGCCATTTTGGCCACATCTAATGCCGTAATCAACTGCTGGAATGAGTGTGCAGCTCGCAGCAGTGACGCAACGTTGGAGCTCAGCATTTTCACGAAGGCAACAAGCGCCAAGTCGTGAGGATGAGGCGAATGGATGAAGTATGCCTGAGTGAAGTGCAAATGTGGGAAAATGTCTGATGCCTGAAGCGCAGGAAGAATTAACAAGAACAAGAAGTAGTTAATGAAGAATCTCTGCGTCGGTCATCCCACCGGCACCAGCAGAGAAGCGGGATGCTTAAAACAAAGAAGAGCCGGAAAGGTGAACTCGACTACGGCACACACCTCCTTTAATAACATGGAGAGCTTCTCCTCTGGACTATGAAACTCATTTACATTTTGGGGTAAGCCTGTGAGTAACTCAAAATCTTAGCTATAATACAATTGCTTAATTTTGTTTTTAGTTAAATTTCAGTTTTGTTATTGATCTTTTGTTAATCAGTTAGCTTGTTTTACTTTATGTTAGCAGCTGCAGTAGCATTAGCCACTCCTCCAACAGCACCTCAGCCTATCCAGGCTGAGGACAATTCTTCTTCAGCCACCCACTGAAGAGGTACCACTCCCTCCACTAACTTTTCGATCTACACCCCATTGCGGACAATGGCATACTTGGTTGGGGGGGGGGGGAGTTAGTGTTGGAAGTGATGTTCATACTATTGATTTCAGTTTTATTTGTACCACCTGCTTAGCAAAGCCCATTTTTGTATGTTAATGGCTTGAAAAGCTAAAATTTTTGTGAAATGCACCATTATATATATCATACAACTCCATTTTGCTACACGTTTACAAATCAATTTTTTTTTTAGCCACAAAATTTTTTGTGATTCTGCCTTTCCTATAAGTTGAAAAGTTGAAGCACTGTATGATGCCATCAATGCTAGAATAGTTCCATGCATGATTAAGTAGATGGTTAGTTGAAGTCTAGAGTATTCAGCCTTTTCATCCGCTAGCTAACAGGACATAGTGCCGCGTCGGTTTTCTTCAATAGGTTGGCATTATACCGCCTACTTTGCAAAGCGGCCTTAACCGTTGATCGCCTATAATAGGTTAAGGTTCCCCAAGAGTGAAGGCCAATGAAGTCTTCCAATAGAAAAAGAAAAAGAAAAAAAAAAAGAAAAAGAAAATAGAAAAGCCGCGACGCTTTACCTTGAAACGAGCATGGTCGAGGGTCTGGCCCGAAAGCCTTTAAAACTGGTGCCCTAAACCAGCGGTTTGGGCACGACTGTCCTCATTACATGGGTGGATGGTGGAGTTTAGCGGTTGTAGGTGCTGGATTTTGAAATGAGTTGAAGTCGAGGTGAAACCTGAAGTTAGTGGTTGAAAGATCCTTTTTGACTTGATGCTAAACCTAGTTGGTTAAAGAAGTCGTCGGTGGATCCCAGTTACGGACTTTGAACGAGAAGTCGAGTTTCGACCATTGCACCTATGTCGAGCGGAAGCGTATGAAACAAGAGTGGGCGGCTCTGTTGGGTTGATCGACAATCCCCAAGGCATTGGCGATGGCGGTTGGGAGAGTAAACGCGGCTTATTGGTAAGCGATCACCTAAACACTTGAATTTTTAGCGGAAGTTAGGTTGATTTCCTTGGAATGGTGCTATTTGTGAAACTTGCTCTGTATGGCACTCATTCTTCCAGTGGTTTTTATGCGATTGTCCCGATTTTCTATTGAGGTAAAGGCATTACTTATCACCTTTACTTTTTGAACAGACAATCCTTTTTGCATACACATAGCTTGCATGATCTTCCTTCTTTTTATCATTGCTAGGGGACTAGCAATGTGTCGGTTGAGGGAGTGATTAGTACGCAAATATTTCTATTTTGAGCCCTGGTTATTGCAGGTTTTAAGCACTTTTGTGTACTAATCAGCAAATAACCCCGGTGTTACATTGAGGTCCCCCGACCTGCGATCACATTTTGTAGCTATTTTTAGTAGTTTTGCAGGCCAAATGCCTCATTATCTTTGTCAGATTCAAACCACGATGAACGAGCCCGAAGGTCGAAGATCGTGATCGAACCAAAGGAAATTTGGAGCAATGTCTGAAGAAGGAAGCTTCGGTGAAAATTTTGTAGGTTGTGAAATTCGCAGCTGCTCCTACTTTCTTTGTTATTGCTTTTGGCAGCTTTTTGTTTGGCTTTGTACAAATTTGCCCTTGATGTAATTTTGGTTCCTTTGTTCATAGTTGTAATTTCCTTGTTACTGAGCACCTATATAAGCTTAGTCTTGCTTGTAACATCAATTAATCTTTCAGTCCATCAATCAATCAATAAAATTGGGCACGAAGCTTCCTCTCCCTAGGCTGGTTTTGTGATTTTCTCTCCCTCTCCTTCTTTTTTTTTCTTGTATTTTTGGTAGCGAAGAACACCCCTTGATGACAAGGTAAGGGATGTTGACTAAAACCCTCATCCTTGAAGGGAAGGTATGGGTGCCGGGTTTTGAGTAGGTTAGGCTGTTCTTTTTCTTTTCATGTAAGCATTTATGGTATTTAACGTTCTGCTTCTCACCTTAGGTTAAAATCTCTAGGCATGCCCACCATGTGTATTTAGCCAGGCTTTTAGGTTCAATGGATACTTATCACTAGATCCACTGATACTCAGTTAGTTGTCTTCTATTAGTTATTGAAGGGTAGGGTTAGGAAGTGTGTTCTTACCCTCTGGGAGCCCATATACCTGATTAGTACCCAAAAAGTGCTATTTTGAGCCCTATTTGAGATAGGTTTTGAGTGCTTTTTGCGCACTAATCATGTCAATTAAGCCAATTGAAGTGTTAAGGTCTTCTTAGTATCACTTATCTTAGTTTGAGGTATTTTTGGTTGTTTTACAGTTTTGCATCTTTGAGGTTGATATCGAAATATATCGTGATGTGAAGATTGAACCAATTTATCGATATGAGCATCTCGAAATTCAATGAAGGAATGAAGCGAGTGAAGAATGATGCGATAGAGGATGGGTGTGCGCGGAGTGAAGAATAAGCAAACCCGGGAATTTTCGCTAGATTGCGAAATTTCGCAATCATAATTCGCAATCATAGCTAGCCCCAAATCTAGCGAGGTGAAATTTCGCTGGGCATTCAAATTAAGCTGATTCTTGTACTAGCGAAATTATGCATTTTCGCTATCTCTCAAAACATTTCGCTAAGCTAGCGAAATTGCCAGTGCATAGCGAAATTCTCTGATTTCGCTATCTCTGTGCAATTTCGCTACCTAGCGAGAATTTCAAGCTATCTAGTGAAATTTTGGCTATGTAAGTGCGCATAGCGAAATTACATAATCATCTTTTGTAATTATCTGAAATGAAGCCTCATTTGGTGTATTACTTCCTTGTCCCTTGTTTTTAGCCAATATTAGGCTTTCTTGTATTTTCACATTGGGTGGCTAAGCCCCCGTTTTGTAACCCTAAGTAACTCTTGGCATTTATTCTAATTTCAGCTTTCATTTTGAGGTTTGTTTTTCTCTCTTCTCCTCTTTCTCTCATTTTCTAGGCTACGAGCAACCCTCTTGAGGATGACAACTCAAGAGATGTAGCTAAGCCTCTTTTCCAACTTTGAAGGAAGGTAGCTAGCTTGGTTGTGCGGGCGTTCTTGGGGTTGTCCTCATGTGTTAAATGCTCTGAAGTGCTTGTATTTGTAGCTCCCGTCTTCTCAAACTAGGGGTTGAATATCATTTTATGTCATTAATTTGACCAAATCTTACCATGCTTTAAGTTCAGTGCATACTTATTGCTAGATGCACTGTGGTTTTTAGATAGTCTTTATGAGCCACTTGAAATGATGTTGAATGTTGAGGTTTCAAGCGAAAAGGGAACGTAGTGCATGTTGCTGTGTTGACCTGAATAGGAGTGATTCTAGGGTTAGGTTTGCTAGTTAAACAAAAGGAATCCGGTATGGCTTGGACTATGGGTTGCTTGTCATAATGCGAGATAAAACCCGAGGACACTTGTTTGCCACTATGTTATCAAGTTAGTGACCTAAATCTTTAAAGTTACCTTTTCACACTTCACTTTTCAGAGTTTTTCACAGTTAATCGGTTTTTCAAACTACTCCTGCTTGTTTTGAAACAAATCAAAAAGCCTCACCATTTTCAACACCGATGCAAGCCTGGCCTGGATGAAACCCATCCCCGTGTTCGACTCGACTGCCATAATCGCTAAAGAGTTTGACTACCGGGCAGAGGAGTGAACTTAGGATATGTACTGCGACCCTGATCACCCCACGTGGCACTAATCAAATGCATGCCGTTGCCGGGATGGTGCCAATCTACGCTTGATGAGTTAAGTGTACTTGTAATCCTATTACAAGTGAAGGTGACCTTTTTCAACCTTTTTTTGTAACCCAAGCAGAATCCAAGAAAGCTTCACAACTTTGGCAAAGAACTTCACCTGCTTTTGTTTTTTTTACGCCGCTTTATCTTTTCTAACCCTAACTCTTTTGCCAAGTTTTGTTGTGTCTCTTTGTTGTTCCCGAAATTGTGTACCGGTGTTTATGCACTGGGCAGGGATAGAGACACTGTAGATCGCAGAGAATCGCACACAAATTGACCAGCAAAGGAAGTCGTTGTACACACCGATACCGTGGATCCTTTGCCCGGGCAAACGCTGTAGCCGCAAGGTCCCCTACTGTCCAACCGCACATAGTCAATGAGGACTATATCCACCCTCCTAGAGTTAAAGCCCTTCTCTCGTGATCATACTCCTCGCCGAAGATGTAGCAGAGGCCCTACTGCAATTCCCTCTTCTCCCCACACATATCATGGTATGAAAAATGAAACTATTGCACACATAAGGGATTTTGAGGAAGTTTGCACTACCTTTAAGGAAAGGCATGATTGACAGGATTGTTAAAAACAAAGCATTTCCATCGACCCTAAAGGATAAGGCCAAGATTCGCTTAACTCACCGAGGCTCAGAACCATAAGAAATCGGGGGCTTCGAGCCGGCAAGCGCAGTTTTAAAAAAATTCTTAGTGCTTCATACATCGTAACAATTTGAAGAGACAAATTTTACACCTTTGCAGCTCAAGATGCAGAGGTTCTACTCGTTGTTAGAAAGATTCATAGAGACCATTAGTGCTTGTCCGCATCACGGGCTCGATACATGGATGCCGGGTAAACCACTTTGGTGGTGGTATGTCTCCGCCATGAAACAAAGTATTTGAAACCATGTGGGGAGATTTTTCGAGTAAGCATCCCGATGAAAGCCATGGATTTTCTGAACTATGGGCTAAAACTTATGATTGGGATGAACCAAACCCGAGAGAAATGGAAAGAAAAAATGCCTTTAGCCAACCCTGGGGAGCGATGTATGCATCGTCAGAGATATAATGAAAGCTAGAATTTCAACCTTGGGCTTAGAAGGTGGAGGAGCTTAGGCTGAAAAGGCTCCATGAAGTGCATGCAAAGGATCAAAACACCGCAGATTTCAACCCATCACTGGCTTCAATCCACTGTGCACTCAGAGAACATGATACGCAGTGCTCCATCAATGAAGGATTTGATGTCGAAAGGGCAAATGTTGAAGGTCATGAAGCCACCACAACCTAATACCTAATATGGTAATACCTACAATTCCAATCGAGGAATCACCTCAACCTCTTCGGAAACCCAATCCGCCTATGTACTCCCGTACCGCCAACCACGTTTTGTTCCACCTTCAACCACAACTACACTTCATCCTCACTGCGGAACAAGCCATTTTAAATTTGTGTAAGGTGGTGGGTAATTTTGTAGAAGAACAAAAGGGGATCAATGTGCAACTGGCACAAAGGATTGATACTGTAGAAAGCACCCTGAACAAAAGAATAGATGGGCTTGAGAGCAATCTAAACAAAAGAATTGACAACCTACAGAACTCAATCACAAAGATCAACAATATTCAGGTGCAGAGCAGGGGAGGTTCCCTTCACAACAAGGCTAAACCCAAAGGAATCCATGAGGTAGGTCATCCAAGACCAGAATGGATGAGGTCAAGGCAACACTCACCCCGAGGGAGTGGAAAAGAGGTTGATCAAAATTTCATGCCTAAGCCTCGTTGAAGAAACCAGAAAGGGAGAAAATTGGAGCCAAAAACACATTTTCCTCGGCGATTCAATGAAGCACCGTGATGCCACCTCCATTTCCACAGGCACTTAGAAGCAAGAAGAAGGCATCTCAGCAAGCAGGCATCCTAGAAGTCCTAAGGTAGGTAAAAGTCAACATACCTCTTTTGGACATCATCAAGCAAGTTCCGGCCTATGCAAAGTTTTTGAAAGATCTTTGTACAATCAAGAAGGGATTGGGCATTGAGAAAAAGGAATTTCTTACTGAACAAGTCATAATCCAAAGCAAGAACCACAACACAAGGATCCGTGATCCCCACAATTTCAGAATATCAGGATCAGGTAGACAAATCAATGCTGATTTAGAGCTGTGAACCCACCGCCATACTCAGGTACAAGCAAAGGGTTCGGTGAACTTAAACCTACTAACATCACATTATCATTGAATGATAGACGCAAAGATCCCTAAGGGGATAGTTGGCATGTCTTAGAAAGTAGACAAATTCTACTACCCAAGATTTTACAGCTCGACACCGAACCAATTGCAAATGAGCCCAACCATGTGCCAATTATCCTAGGAAGACCATTTCTGGCCACTGCCAATGCAATCATCAATTGCCGGAATGGAGTCATGCAACTTACGTTTGGTAACATGACATTGGAGTTGAACATATTTCACTGAACAACAAGCACAATTAATGGAAATTGAAAATCAAGACTAATGATGTGCGTCGCGTCAGATGCGTACGTGCGCGCATATGCACGCCAGGCGTTGTCGGTGACCAAGAACTGGCAGGATATAGCCAACCCAGGTGAAGTAGGTGTTGTGGTACTGCCATCAGAAGCCACTGTAGGGCAATTGCTCAATTCAGAATCCATCAGTGAGAAACCGAACAACAATGGGAAATCCAACACCAAGGATTCAGCTCAGACCACTGCCGGGTTTGAGGAGATCATCCTCCTTGACCCTCCTTGAGCAATTTGGTAAAATTGAGCTGATTTGGTGTTCTCACAAACCAAATTGCAGCTCAACAATTTTTGCTTTTTGTTTTAATGTAGTCAATTTTAATACTTTCTAAGTGATTTTTAGAAAGTTTCTTAACTTAGCAAGCCAGTTTTTAGTAAGTTTGTACTATAATATAGTATCTTATATTAATTTTTTAATTACGCATCATATAATACTTTATTATAATAATAATTTTTTTTATATTTTATTTCATATTATTAATAATTAAGCTAAAAATTGCGCAGTGGTGAAGCAAGTTTAGCCAAATTCGCTACACTAGTAAATTAAGTGCAAAAAGACTCTTCTAAGCACCTCGAGGTCCTATAAGCAGGTGAGTGGCCTTGTCGCGTTCCTCAGCCCCAGCCTTCGCTGCGTTCTCTCGAAGCTTCTCACGCGCTCGCCGCTAACCCGGGTCGCCGGTCACCGCCGCCGCTATTACCGCTCGCCCACCGCCATCGCCGAAGCCATCACGGCTCACACCGCCAGCCAGAGGCTCAGGTTCTCGCCGCTTTGCCTTGGTTCTCGCTTATAGTACTACCCATGACCGAGTCTCCCTGCCGAGTTTCCTCGCCGCTAGCCTCCCGGTTTTCGCAGCTCGAAGCCGCCGCCCACTGAAAGACACCACTAGCTATCACAACCAGGCTCGTGGTACCGACCACGATAGTCCCTCGAGCCACACCGCAGGTGCCGCTGCCACACGTATCCGCACCTGGGTTCCCGCCGTTGAGCCTGTTCGCTGACCGGCAGATACAGGACTCGCCCGTCGGCAGCGTCACATCAGCCCCTGGGCAGTTGCCCCGTTTATTTTCACCACCCAACATACCGGGAGGTTCTCGTCCTATTACAGCTATGGTTCGCACTAGGGGTGGGTCCCCGCTCCCGCCTCGTCCTATCTCGCCACTCCCGAGCGTGGCTATGTGCTCCCGCCCAGCCTTTGCCCCGCCTCAAAGACGCCTAGCCTGAAGGCCTCGGGAGGGAGCTCTCGTGATTTCTCGATGATGTGGCTCGCCAGACGATGGACCCCGGGGTCCCGCTACCAGTAAGCATAGTCAGCAGACGAGGGTCTCGCTTCTCTGCGAGCCACGGCCCGTGAGTCATTCATCCAGCTCGCCATCGCCACGACATCGCGAGACTTACATCATCGCTTGTCGCCGCCCGTGATCGGGGAGGGGCCGCGAGCCACGGGCACCATTCCTGGAATGTCGCACTACACTCGAGGGACTTTCATCGGGGAGTCTTACTACGATGTCCCCAAGATTTGGCTACGATCCCGCATCTCGTGATTCTATGAGGCTGATCATGACTATTCTTATCGTCCACGACCCCGAGACAAAGATTGAACATCCCCGTGGGTGGTTCAGCCTACCATTCGATGATCATCCCTGTGGGAGGCAAATGTCCTGGTTCCGGGGCCACCATGACGATCTCCTCGGGAGTGCTTGGGGACAAGTGTGATATTTCACAGATTTTTAGCCCAAGGTATACCCATGCCCATCCGTAGGGTTACCGAGTTTTGGGCCCAGCCCACCCTTTTCAGCTGAGATGGTTCAGATATCGGGTCTCGAGACACCAGCTAAACAAGCCAAGAGCCAGAGGCGCCCCGCCCTCATATGCTCCCTCGACCGATCACATATTCAGACAAATTTTTTCCTCATCACCGCAAAGACTACGCATACCAGGGGAGCCAGCATCCTAGAGGCTCTTACCCATCTCGGACACCGGTTTAGTCCCTCCGAGCCGGTGATGACCTCCTTGGATGCATTAAGAAAAGGTCCACCTAAAGGTCTCCGGTTCGGAAAGCAGAGAGCTCCATCACGATGCCGACTACTTATGCCAGTCCTCGAAAGACTTCGTTTTCCCAGGAGCCCTGATAGAGAGGAGGACCGATGCCCTTCGGTTCTGTCACTTGAGCTAGTGATAGCCATGCTCAGATTCTTCTATCTTCCAAAGAATGTGACCAGAGGAGGTTCCACTTCT
Organism: Tetrastigma voinierianum; assembly: GCA_016808115.1. Classification (NCBI taxonomy): domain Eukaryota; kingdom Viridiplantae; phylum Streptophyta; class Magnoliopsida; order Vitales; family Vitaceae; genus Tetrastigma; species Tetrastigma voinierianum. The sequence goes on along the minus strand of JAEQBH010005612.1, from coordinate 305,767 downwards.
GTTCGAGGTAGAGCTGAGTCCGCCCAAGATATGTCCCTCCATCTCCCTCATCCACATGCTGATGGGCCCACAAACAGCCGATACCGGCCCATCATACACATCAAGCATCATTCGCCTGAGTATGTTCACGCCTGCTCGAGAGATAGCGGTGCTGATGGATGCGACCGCTCATTAGCGCCTACCCGTGCAAAGACAAGATCGAGGTCGCTCGCTGTCACCCATGCCGCAAACAGACATGACCACCCGGTCTTCCTCGCGGTTCCGATCGAGAGAGGAGCCCACCACGCAAAGAAAGCATCTTTGATGTATCAAGTATCGCGAAGAAGAAGAGTCGACCCACCACCACCAATAAAGAAGGGAGGTGGTTAGGGTTTCTTTAGCGTTTTGTATAATTACCGCCTTATCAACCCGCCTACTAATTTTGTTTAGTGATTCATGTATTAATAATAGTAAAGTAAAGATATTTTTGTATGTTTAGCTTGGTATGGCGTACCAGCCATTTTAAGTATATCGCGCCATTCGGTGATATATACACACACTTTGCATATACTTTTGTGCCTCCACCTTATGTAATCGTTGTCTTTCAATTGGACAATTGAATTGCTCACTGACAATTGAATTGCTTTTTTAATCGGGACAATTGAATTGCCTTTAAATGGAAAAAATTTGAAACCCCTGCTTTTGTCACCTTTATGTTAGAACAAATCTATGTTTGATATAATTTCTGGGTCAATTGAAGTTCCAACATGCTTAACTTGAATATTTCTCCCTTAAGCTAATTCACACATCGCACAACAAATTGTTTCAATAGTCAGGAATTTGTTTACCTCCTCATTTTCAGATAGCTTCATCTTTAGGCATGTTGGCAACCTAGGATAGATTTGTGTTACTCACATTTGAAGACCACAATCTTCCAAACAACAAAAAACAAAAACAAAAAAAAAAAAGAAAGCAAAAAGAAAGGGCAAAGAAAATAAAGTCGTGAAGCTACTTTGAAACCCGAATTACGTCCTAGGGGTATATGGATGAGCCTTTAGCCCGATGCCTAAGCCTTAATTGGCTGGGAGTCATCGACTTAGTGTTCTGCTAAGCATGGGTGGATAGGGTAGAGTTTAATTCCATTTGTAGTGGCTGATTTCAAGTCATTCGAAACCGGTGAAGCCTGGTAGAGTTTGCGGTCACGATCCTCGCTTGATGCCCTAAACCTTAATTGGTTGGGAGTCATCGGTGGACCCCCGTTACACGGACTTTGGTGAAATCGGGTTTTGAGCATTGCACCCTACAATGTAGTTGATTAAAGAAAGAAGAGTGTAACTTTTCCTATCTAGGTTGTTCAACAACTTAAGGCCATGCCAAGGTTAGTCAGAGGGGAATTTGTAATTTATTGCCTGACCGTTACATAAAGAACTATTAGACTTGCGGAAATCCGTTGAGAACCATGGATCCAATATTGACCTAAAATTGTTCCTTGTATGGTTTTGGCTCTTCTAAGGTCATGCTTTCAAACTTGGTGTCAATTTTTCGCTTTTAAAGGTAATGTTTATTTGTATATACACTCAATCATAAACTTTTTGAAAATCACGTGATGCATCTCCTTTTGTTTTACTGCTAAGGACTAGCAACGCCTTGGGGGTGATTAGTGACCAAAAAGTGCTTATTTTGAGTCCTTATTTGCATAGGTTTTGAGCGCTTTTATGACTAATCATGTCAATTAAGCCAATATCTGAAGTGTTAAGGTCTTCTTTAGTATCACTTATGCCGCTTAGAGGGTATTTTGGTTGTTTTGCGTTTTGCATACTTTTGAGAGTTCAATATTGAAATATATGTCGATCCATAAGATTGAACCCATTTATCACTCTTCAAGTGACTCCCAAAATTCAATGAAGGAATGAAGGCAAAGCGAGAAGAAATGATGCAAGAGAGGATGCGCAGTGCGCTGAAGAATAAGCAACCCAGTGAATTTCTAAGATTACAAAATTTCGCAATCATACTTAAAATTTCAAGAATCCCAAATAAATTGGAGAAATTTCGCTAGGCATTCAAATTCGCTAGTTACTGCAGGCCTTAATAAATTATGCATTTTCGCTATTCAAAACATTGTTAGCTAAATTTCATTAGCTAGCTTAAACTGCCGCAGTATGTTTAAATTTTCCGATTTCGCTTATTCGTACTTCGCTACCAATAAATTTTCGCTTATCTAGTGAAATTTTCGCCAAGATAGCGAATTCGGGTCCTCGCATAAATAAATTAATTCCCGCCTTGTCATCTTTTTGTACTAATGCAAACCGACTCATTTTGGTGTATTACTTCCTGTCCCTTGTTTTACTAATATGTTAGGCTTTGTACACACATCGTGGCCTATATAAGCCCCCATTTTGTAACCCTAAGTAACTCTTTGGCATTTCAATACAATTCCTGCCAGCCTTTCATTTTAGTATTTGTTTTTCTCTTCTCCTTTCTCTCATTTTCTAGGCTACCAAACAACCCTCTCAGGATGACAACTCAAGAGATGCTTGGCTGTTTCTTTTCTTGAAGACAAGGTAGCTAGCTTGGTCAGGGGCGCTATGTGTTGTCCCCTATGTGTTAAATGCTACGTGCATTCATTTATGGCTCCCATCTTCAAACTAGGGTTGAATATCATTTAATGTCATTAATTTGGCCAATACTTACCATGCTTTAGGATACAAGCAGCATACTTATTGCTAGGATGCACTGTGGTTTTTTATGGTCTTACGAGCCACCTAAATGATGTTGAATGTTGTAGGTTTCAAACTGGTAACAGATGCATGTCACTCAGGTCGACCAAATAGGAGTGATTCTAAAATAGTTTGCTAGTTAAAACAAAGATCCGGGTTATGGCTTGACTATTATAGGTTGCTTTTGTCTAATGCGAGGATAAAACCCGAGGACACTTGTCACTCTATGCTATCAGTTAGTGACCTAAATCTTTAAAGCTACCTTTTCACACTTCACTTTCGCTTTTAGCGCTTAATCAATTTTCAAATCACTACAATCGTTTTTGAAACAAATCCAAAACTAAATAAAAAATTTCACCATTTTCAACACTGATGAAGTCATTCATAGGATGAAACCATCCCCAGAAATTAATCTCTTAGACCGCCATACGCAATAGCTTGACTACTGGCTAGAGGAACTTAGATATAAAATTTTGTTGATTCCGGATCACCCATCAGGCACGAATCAATACTCAGAATGCAGTCTTTCAAAAGAAAACTTTAGGCTTAGGTTTTAAAGCTGAATGAAGATCCTGCCTGTGAAATGACTATATGTCATCCTCCCCAACGCGAGGAAATGAACCCGAGGACATGTTAGCTTACTTTAACCCTAGTCTTAGCTGGGCCCGAGACTTCAAGGAGTTCTCCTCGTTAACATCAGAGTCAATTTGTTTCCGCCAAACTATTCACACACTGTTTACACAAACTTAAATTCCAAAGAGAGTAAACACCATTTTCAATCCATCAGAATTCTTCTCACTAGAAACCAATCCTTCTGTTTCTAATTCAGACACTATATCAGTAGTGAAATTTCTGGCTAATGCATGCAGTGAACCTTAGGATACAAATTTTATTGATTCCTCGTAAGACAATCTACTTCAGAGATGCTAATATTTCTCCAAGACCAAAATGAGATATTTATTTTGGTCTTATCCTTATTTGATCTTATCCCCTTTTTATTTCACTTTTTCTCTCTTTTGGAGCATCCTTGACCATCTAGTCAAAGGAGGAAACTTCCTCCCTCTTTCCTTCATGTCACTTGTCTTTTCCACAAATTTCTTCCTTATTTCATTCTAATATCTTTCTTTTATTACTCTTTGGTCCTCACTTTCATTTTTATTCTCAATTCAATTTATCAAAATCCTACTTTGGCATATGAACTTATTAAATTATTAATCTGTCTTGAATTGCAATTATTAATTTATCCTTAACTTTTGTATTAATTATGGGTTCTTATTTATTTTATTTTTATCTTTATTTTATTTCGGATAAATATACTTTTACTTTTATTATACCCTAAACATGTCCGAACACTGCTAGGGTATATTTCGGGGTGTTACACCTTAGTTTCCTTTATTCCCTTCTCTAAACATTTAATGATTTGGACTCTTATGGCTATACCGATTTCCACTATGTTCTAATTTTATTTCTAGAGTTTTGACGTAGCCTTGCTACACACAAATGGATTTATTGGAATTCAAAGCATGCCTAGTATATACATTTCTTTATCTCGACTATACTCGTGCATTGTTAATCTTATTACAAAGAGCTCGCCACATTGGTATGTTTGTGCTAGAGTTCGAGATCGAGAGAATAGAGATAAGATAAAGCAACACTCTGGTCAATCTATGAATAGAGATCCTGGTTCCAAGTGTAGATTTAGTATTTAGACATTTATGTCTTAGAGTCCGCTGTTGAGATTGCATATGCAATACACCCCACCGGTATAAGTAGGGTAGTTATCGCTTCGAGGAGAATATCTGTAGCATGATCAACCCGCCAACATGAGTTTATTGGTATACTAGATGAATAATCTATATAGGTAGTAAATCCATTGAGTGTGGCGAGTGAAGACAAAACCCTAGTTTTCATAAATTGGTTTAGCAAACAACTTAGGATTAGTTTTTCTTTTTGTTAATCTGGATTCATTACAATTTTAGGTCTTGATAATATTTAAAGCATTAATTCAATAATCAACACACTTCTCCTTATGGGATGACACTTTACTAGCCATTATACTACAAAATTGATTTGTATACTAGGGCGAGCGAGCTTACATTATTCACATCATTTTATATACCTATTTGGACTCTGTCAAGGTAGATTTGGAAGAAGCACTAGCTCAGATGCTCACTTCTCATACGACCTTTATGAATGAAACTATGGGAAATATTCAGAACCAATCAATCCAACTGCATAATCAGGCAGCACAGTTGAGGAATTTTGAGGTGCAGATGGGGCAGATGGCAACCTTGTTGACTGAGAGGCAACAGGGTTCACTACCTAGCAATGCGAAAGTGAACCCGAGAAGATAAGGTAAAGAGCATGAGAAATTTATCACTTTGAGAAGTAGTAGAGAATTGGTAGCGTCAGGATCACCACTAGTGGTGAAAAAAGTAGACACTGAAGCGATATATCAAAGAAGGAAGGAAGAACAACTATAAGGGGAGCAGCCCTAAGAGAAGAAGCCAATATGAAAGAAAGAGGAGAAAGAGAATGAGGAATAGTCAAAGATGGATGAACCCACTCCTTAAATCCTGTATCCACAACGTTTGAAAAAGAATAAGCTAGACAAGCAATTTACCAAGTTTATGGAAGTGTTAAAAAAACTACACATCAATATTCCTTTCGTGGATGCATTAGAACAAATGCCTAGTTATGTGAAATTCATGAAGGATATATTGTCAAAGAAGAGAAGGTTGTCAAATTGGCGACAAGAACCTTACCGAGGAATGCAAAGGTTATTCTTCTCAGAAGCTATCGATGGGTCTGAAGGATCTAAGCAGTTTTAAAATCCCATGCAAGATAGGAAATGCAATTTTTGAGAGAGCCCTATGCTATTTGGGAGCCAGCATCAATTTGATGCCCTTATCCATATTCAGACAACTAGACATGTAAGCTTAACCTACAACCTGCTATTCCTTCAACCCGTAGCATGATCATCAAGCATCTATGGGGAGTGGATAGAAATGTGTACTAGTCAAGGTGGACAAGTTCATATTTCTAGCTGATTTCATAGTTCTTGACATGGAAGAAGATAAGGAAGGGCCTATTATACTAGGAAGACCCTTCTTAGCTACCGGCCGAGCCCTCATTGATGTAGAAAGTGGGGAATTAACTCTAAGGGTTACAAGGTATGCTTGAGCATCTATAAAAGTGATAAGCTTCCAGAAGAAGAGAAAGCAACATGAATAAAAGAAAGAGCTCCACCCTTACGAGGAGTTGATATTATGCAAAAGGTCCCTAAGGAGACACCCCTAAAAAGCTTAAGTGATTGTTCATCGGGTGAAGCATAGTGGGGAAGAAAATTGAATTCAAGCATACATCCAAAAGTGTACCAAAATGAAAAATCCATTGTGATGAAGGTGGATGTAATGCACTTCATAGTTGAGGGGATTGTCAAACCAACGATAATGAAGCATAAGAAGAAAAAGCATCTGACATCTCTCATTCCAAAGGATTCAATTTCTGCATGTTTTGGAAAACATGAACAAAAACCTGTCATTCATTCACCGGGTTGAAAAATCCATCACATTGAGCACGCCAGGAGATAGACAATGAGAAAATAGAGCAGGTATGAGTGTTAAGATTCATTGAGATACGAGGTCGTCGAGCTAACAACAGTAAACAAAGCGCTCCTTGGGAGGCAACCCAAGGAGGTGAAGTGTCTTCACCTAATTCACTTTCTTTCTATTTCTTTCATTTTATTTAACTATATTGTAATTCTACTTACATAATTCACTACTGACACTCGATCCTCGAGCAGTTTCTTTGGTCGCTGCAGGGTGTGTTTATAGGGTTGAAAGAAGAGAAAGTCATGAAAATACATAATAAAAGTTGGGAAGCTCGGGCGTAGAAAGCCAATACCTGCTAATGGATCGGAGAAGCTCGTCGCGGTATAGTGGAAACAACATAATAAGCCAACTTTTTGTACTGGGCTTGCAGCAGGTTCATCTGCGGTTGGGTCCGGAAATATCGCTACAATGATCCCATTCTGGTCAGAAGGTATCTAAACCCACGCCGTCACTTAAGTTGCCCGCTCAAGTGGGCAATGCATCTGTTGTACTAGGTTCGGGACTGTTCAAATACTCACACCCGTGCGACAGACCCTTTATTACGCAAACCTTCCTTCTCCTTCTACACTTCCAAATCTCCACTCCATTCGTGCGTAAACGCAGGTGATCCGAAATCAACAAAATTTTGTATCCTAAATTCCTTCCCACTGTCGTAGCAAAGCTACTCAAGTAGCTGTAGCGGTTCCGGTGGTCGAACACAGTGGATGTGTTTTCTTCTGCGACAAAATGATTTATAGTGAGGTTAAATGGTGAATTTTAATTTGGATTTTAAGGTTTTGTGTTAGGTGTTTGGTTGCTCACAAAGCCGAACTAAAATAAGAAAAAAATATAAAATGTAACCCCTTTAGCGTCGGGGCCGTCCCATTTAGGGGGTTTTAAGGCAACCAATTGTCCTCAGTCTTTTTTCCTAGTTGCCGGAGGGATGACATATAGTCATTTCCTCCCGAACTCCGATCTTCATTTGGCTTGAAACCTAAACCCTAAAATTTCCCTTCTTGAAACATAGCATTTAACTAGGCATAAATGTCCCTAACGGTGAGAACATATCTCAAAAACCTACCCTACAATAACTAATAGGAAACAACTAACTGGATAACAGTGGATCTAGTGATAAGCATCCATTGTAACCAAAAAGCTTGCCAAATACACGTTAGTGAGGGCGTGCTTAATATATTTAAACCAAGATTGAGAGAAATAGAACATAAATACCCATAAATGCGTGCGTTAAAAACAAAGAACCATGAGTTACCTCTAAACCCTAGCCCACAGCCCTCCTCTTCATGAGGAAGGGTTCAGTTTTCAACCATCCTCCGAGTTATCATCCCCGGGAGAGTGTTTCCCCCGTAGCCGGGCAAAGGGAGAGAAAAGGAAAGAAAATGGGAGAAAAGGAAGCAGCGGGGAAACTGCCGCCCACTGTCTCTCTATTGCCGACGTGATTGATTGTTACAAACCTTGACTCCAGCTTATATACGGCTCAGAGCAAGGGAAATTACAAAAAAAACTAAAACCAAAAGCTATTACAAGGGATAATATGGGAAGAAACAAAAATTGAAAACAAAATTGAAGGCCAAATATTAAAAAGCGCAGACGAAGAGATCTAACAAGGGGTCGGGTCGGAGGCATGAACAAGGTTGCCAGATGCAAATTTTGCAATGCTCCATTTTCCTTCACTTTTTGCTCTTCCTTCCTTTTGGGATCTGATCTGCAATGATGAGTTCAACTCGGGTTCTTCATGTTTGAATCGACTCAACAATTTTGGCACCCGCTTAGCTCAAGAAAACTCGCAAAATTTGCCACAAAATGCGGACAAGAGAATAGTAGGGATCTTGATGTAGCATCCAAAGTTAATTGTTGATTAGTACATAAAAAGTGCTCAAAACCTATAATAAATAGGGTTCAAAATAGCACTTTTTGGGCACTAATCATCCACCCACACCCAAACGACGCCTCTTGCCTTTCCAAGCCAAAAACCCTCCGCATTCCTTATTGATTTCACCTTCATTCCCCATTAGTATTCCGCCTATCCTATATAAACCTTAGCCCATTACCTGTTTCATCCACACTAAAGCCTCCGATCTTCCTTCCATTTTCTTAGAAAGATTAGCAAACAGCAGCAGAATGGCACTAAGGAAGCGACAAAGACAATATGGAGGTGTTGGATTGTCAAGAGAGCAAGATTACGACTAGAGCAGATTTATCAGCTTCTCTACAATGACGTTGTTCAATGGCAGTCTGTACACAAAAAGAGTTATTGGAGAACGAGGGTTTGCAGACTTGAACTCCTACTTCGAAAGAGTTATACAACAAAAGGGATGGGAGAAATTTGCAAGTCACCATCCGGCAAGTGTAGGCTAGGTAGTCCAAGAATTTTATGCTAATGTCCTTCATCACCGTGACCATACCTGTTGGGTAAGAGGGAAATTGGTGCCTTTCAGTCTAGAAAATATCAACAACTTTTATGCCCTGGGAGGTGTGGATGAGTCTCGGTTCCAAGCCTTGAGAGAAAATATCAATTGGCATGAAATTTGCAAAGACTTAACAGACGATCGTTTACTGGAAACAATCGGTGAAGGGAGGCGGTGATCTCACTGTCTCTTCTCACTTCTTTCTTTTATATGCAAAGATTTGTTCTATTTTGTAATTACTGCATCGTGTCCCAATCTCAGCTCCTCTTCTGAGTCACAAGGAGAAGGTGTGATATATGTGTATTTATTTGTCATGATATCCCCTTTGACATATGAAGGGTTATCAATGAAGACATTCTAGAATGAATGGAGAGGGTTGCAAACACAGCCCTAGGATTTCCTTCCATAAGCATAGAGCTATGTCGGTTTAGTCAGGTGACAATTGAAGGAAATGAAGAAAAGACACCACACCCTATGCCTCTTTCTGTCAAGAGTCTGAAAACCAAGCCAAGGAAGTCAGTGAGAAGACAGACGCCTATGGACATGCCCGACTATGATTTGGGAAGGGAAGCCTCAAATGATGAAGGAAGAGAAGAAGTAGAAGCCAATGAAGAAGAGGGAGCAGCAACCGAAGAAGAAAATGAGGAAAGTGATGAGATACCACCATTAGGGCATTAGGGCAAGCTGGTAATCCAAAGCGTCAGTGACATGCTCCACAATCACCACCAGGTGATAAATGAAAGAATGGACAAGGATTTTAATGGCATAAGAATATGTTCCAGACGTTAGCCACAAAGAACATCCAAATTTTGGCTCATGTGACATGTCGTGGGAAAGTGTCACTAGTTTGGAGGGATGTATGAGAGACTTGCTTGCTCATCCATCTATGCAGAAAAGAAACAGAGGTATTGTTCCACCACCATTGATGAGAGAAATGCAAGCATGGGAGGAGATCCCAGTCATACAGCCGCCCTACCCGCCACCGCAAGGAAATGGTGGTTAAGATTGACCTCTTACAGGGAAGTGTCCTGTTCCTTACTAGAAATTTTACATTTGTCATATCATTGAGGACAATGCTAGGTTTAGGTTGGGGGGAGGGGCCAAAAATCTGAAAAAAATTTCACTAAGTTGTGAATTGTTTAAGTTGTTTTGGGCTTCTTACTTCCTTTATTTCTTTTTCTCGCTCGTTAGTTAATTCCTCAAGTATTTCTACCATCATAGGTATGAGCCCCTAGGGTTCAATTTAGTTTGTTTCAGTTGTTGCAGTTCTTTAGTAGTAATTTGAATTTCAATGGAAATGTCTTATTTTTTGTTATTGCACTATAGCTTGATTAATGCATGATTGAGATATGGAGGAACTAGACTAGGTTGTGTGGTAACAAATGTAAGTTGAAAGAAAAAAGCTGGATATATATATATATATATATATATATATATAAAATAATAATAATAGTACATGGATAAAGAATGTGACTGATGACCAATTAAGGGGCATGAATGAGAGTTCGATCAAAGAAATCAGTTTCATTAGTACAATCTGCAAGGTGTCAATGAGGTTAACAGTTAAATGAGATCCTTGCATTTTTGGAACTTGCCATGGCTTAAAAGATCAAGCAACTGTGGGAGACTGAGCTTATAAAGCTTAAGATCTTTCAATGAACTATTTCCCATAGGAACCCATTCACACATACACACTAGGGCCCTCTTGTATGCCTAGGACAACCGGCACTCCTCCAAGAAGAATAATGTAATCCACCATGCCTTATACAAAGTTGAGACACCTAGAAAAGAGGATTGCCATAGAGCCCCAACTTGAAAAGAAAGAGTGTGAGATCAATGAACATAAAAGGTTAAACCCAATCGGAATCCCGAGCATAGTTTGAGGGGTCTATCAAAGCCTAATGCCCTGAGCCAACTCGCCAGCAGTCGTTGACTTCACTGCTCGCTACAAGGGACAAAAGATGGGATTGAACACAATGTAGGTGCTTTGACCTTTAGGGTGATGTCCGAGGTAAAGTTTGAAGGGGATCAATGTCTAAGTGTCTCTAACCAATTGGTGGGAAGTCACCACGGATCCTCACATATAGACATTGATACTATCCAAAAAAGTGCTATTTACACCCTACTAGGTCATGTGTTTTGAGCACTTTGTGTACTAATCCACTTACTTAACCCAATTGGCATGTTAAGGACCTACAAAGCTACTAATCAAATTTCAGGCAAGTTTTGTTGTTTTTGCAGGCTTTTTTATACCATAGATAGATTCAACTCAACCATGGAGAATCCAAGTTCAACTCTATAATGCAAATCAAAAACCGAAGAAAAGAGAGCGTAGTAAAAGCAAAGAAGAAGAATAGCAGATCGCGAAATATTCAAGAACTCGCGACTTTCACCCCTGTGCCATTGTTCATTTGTCCTGCTACTTTTGACTTTTTGACTTCTTGACTTCTATGGTCTTTTGGTTTTCTTCCCACTTGCCCCCCATTGCAATAGTGTTTGTTTTTGTTATTTTGTAATTTGTAAAGGCTCAAGTATAAAGCCCAAGACAAGAACCGTGAATCAGACCATCTTCCATTAATAGGTTTCTGGGCGGGAAGCTTTTAGCTCTTCCCGCTCTTTCTTCTTTTCTCTCATTTTCTCTCATTTTCTCTCACTTTCTAGGCTGCTAAACACCCTCTGAGGATGACAACTCAGAGGATGGTTGGCTAAACTCCCTTCATCCTTGAAGACGAAGGTTACTGGAGGAGGGTTCCAAGGGTTCTATGGGTTTCTCATAGTTTTAACGCAGGTGATTGTTGTCGTTTTTGTGTTTCCTCTCAACCCTAGGTTCAAATCCCTTAGATGCATCTTGAATGACCTATACTTGGCAATCTTTTAGGGGTCTCGTGATGCTTATCGCTAGATCCACTCCATCTATTATTGCCATTTATTAGTCACTAAAAGATGAGTCAAGGAGATAGGTTTCACCGACTGAGGCCATTAATGTTCAATAAATGCCATCTTTCAAAAGGAAATTTTTTACAGGTCCAACTTTTATAGCCATACGAAGATCCGATTCGGGAGATGACTATAGGTCATCCTCCCCAACGCGAGGAAATGGACCTGAGGACCCCTCAGTTACCTTTGGATTTCAAACCCAGTGGCCCAATGCTTCAAGGAGTTCTTTTTATATCTTTCTTCACCTTATTTTCAGTTTTTGAACATTACCACTCACCGTTTTTATCGAAACCCTAAATCCAAATTGAAATTCACCATTTTTAGTCAACTGTTAATCATTTATGCAAAGAAACCCATCCATGTGTTCGACCCTAGAGCCATATACTGCAGTAGCTATGCTACGACAGTAGGAGGAATTTAGGTTTACAAATTTTGTTGATTCCGGAACACCTCCGTGCACACGAATCAAATGGCGCCGTTGTCGGGGATGGTGCCTAAGTGAAAATGACAACATAAGTAACACTTGTGATCCTCATCACAAGATATGGTGAATTTACTTTTATTTTTCTGTTTAGCATTTTTCTGTCAGTTTGTTAATTTTGTTTCACTGTTTTTTTTTTTTTTTAGCTAACATTAACCCTTTTAGGTAGAATTGTTTTTCTTTTTTTTTTTCTTGCTTAGTGTTTCCCTGTTTTCCAGCAAAAGTGCATGTTACAATGGGTAAGGAATTCTGAGGCAGCACAAGGTCGGCCTCCCACAGAACCGTGGTTGGGCATGGATTCAAACATAGACCAAATGGAACACCTTAGAGGGAGAGCAACATACAAGACCAAAGTGAGGGAAACCCTAGTGCATATAGGTCCATGAGGGATTATAGAAACCCTCCATGGGTGAATGCGCCCTCATGCATTGTACCTCTAACAAATGCACCATATGGAAATGCTTACAACCCTAGTCGTGGGGAACCAAACCCTCATGGGGGACCAAACCCACAATATGTAATCTCCTCGCTTCTCCACATCACGCTCAACCTCACCACCATAACCACCACGTCTCCTTCGCCAAGGTGCTACCGAAGCCGGGTTAAATTGCGGGTACTTATGTGAGCAGCGTAAGTGGTAGGTCCATGTAAATCAAATAATTGATACTATGGAGAGCTCGAACCAAAATTGACGGGCATCAGTGATCTCGATCAGAAAATTGACATTCGCGCACTCCATTTCAAGGCTCACCAATCACAACATATTTATCTATGAAGAGAATCCGTAGGAAGTGTGCCTCGAAAGGACACCATGGTGTAGGAGTTACTGTCAACAACAGCTACAAGAAGGCCTGATAGAGAATTTTTCTGAATATTCTAAAGGGTTATCTGAGTCCTTAGATGTTGGTGTTGCTGTTTGCCCATGGGAAAATAAAGAAGCAATCTCCCCATTGCTGGCTAAGGAAGGCAGTGGAAAGGAAGCAGTGGAAGAGCCCCAAAAGCACAATTTACACTTACCCTCTACTTACATAGTGTATATCCTGCCTACACCTACAACACAATCTATACCTGAAGCACCTGTTGCTAAAGCTGAGGCCAGTCCATTTGCACTACTTGTGCAAAACTTTAGGAAATTAGTGGCCATTGTTCAAACTTTTGCCACTACATCAAAGATGACATTAAGAACTCAAGCCATGTTACACGGCACGTTGGATGGTCGCAGACCAAACCATCTCGTTCGGGATTGGAGCACTGACCTTAGTAATTACACCCGCCCACTCACTCAGCCCCAGTGGTGGCTGAGAAACCAGTTCGGGGACTCAATTTCCACACTTTTTGTTTTGATTTGATTTGATTTTGCTTTATTTAATTTATCTCTTTATATTATCTCTAATTTTAAGTTAATCTTTGTTTTTAGCCGATTTTTCATTTTTTTTGCAATTTTTTTTTAAATTTTTTCCTATGTTTATTTTTGTAGTTTAGGGTAATATTGTGCAAAGTAGTGGGAGGTCCGATGTAGGAAAGAGCCCAAGAATGTTCGCAACTTGTGAAAATTTTTTTGCAACCACACCATAAAGACGTGTACCCAGAGATCAATCTGCATGGTACTCATAGCAATTTTTGTCTTTATGTTAAATATATATATATATATATATATATATATATATAGCAGAAGAGATATATATATATATATATATATATATATATATATATATATATATATATAAAGTATTTCTATAAAAAAAAATTTATTTTGTTTTCTCAAAAAAAAAAAAAAAAACACAAAATGATTATAAAATTTTCGCAAGTTGCGAATTTTGCACTGTGAATTTTCAAGTAAGAACCCCTTTAAGAAATTAATTTTTTTTTGAAAGCTCGATTTTGTTTTTGCCATAACTTTTTCATCCAAACTCTGTTTTGGGTAATTTTGGAATCATTGGAAAGCTTATAGAGTGTAGAATCTAAATATATCTAAAAAGAATACTTTTGAGATTATTATAAAGGCGTAATTTTCAAAATGCTCAAACTGGTCACTTTTTTCCTCTCTTTTCTTCTTCCAACTTGTTCATTTGAAGCCCAAATGGAGTGAATAAGGTCTCTGAAAAGCCACGGTTCCTATCCAACAACGGGTACATTTCATCAAGGGAGGTATCACTTCCTCCTTAAATTTATTCTATAGCCACATCGAGGACAATGCTGAATTCCTGGGTCAGAGAAGTTGGCAAGGAAAGTGTCGTTTTTTATGTTTTGAGCAAGACTTTTGTTTAATTGGAATGGTTTAAGTTAGTTAGTTTGTTTTTTTTACAATAGTTCATGTTTTAGTTTATAGTTCATGCTTTCACTTTCCGATTTTTCTTTATTTTTTTTTTTTTTAATGCCCACTATGCAAAGAGGTGAGAAATTGGAAAATTTTGTTCCAATGTTGATGCCAGAATGGTGTTATGCTTAGCTGAGCTGATAACATAAGCTGGAAATTATTATGGCTCAACCTTTTTTCTTCCACATTGAACTAACCACACACTGTGCACATTAGATGTCATTTATAGGCTGAAAAACCGCCTTGCCTTCTAAGCCCTGCAAAAGTCCGACCTAGTACCTTTGACCACTTTTAATAGGTCAGGACCCCCTGAATAAAAAGACCAATGAGTCTTTCAAAAGAAAAAGAAAAGAAAAGAAAATTTGTGACACTTTATCTTAAAACCCGAGCACGGTTCGAGGGGTATATGGCGAAAGTCTTTAAAGCCTGGTGCCCTAAGCCAACTGGTTGGGAGCCACCGACTTTGTGCTCATTGGCACGGGTGAATAAAAGTGTATTTAGAAAATTTAGGTGGTTTGGAGTCTCGAATCATTAGGAAGTCCGGGTGAAACCTAAAGAGTTGTGGTTGAAAGATCCTTATGACTTAATGCCCTAAACTTTAATTGGCTGGGAGTCACCCCAGACCCTCGTTACATGGACACTTGTGAGTTCGATACCTCAAAGATTGCACCCCTACAATAAAAAAAAATGAGTTGTGGAATAAAAGTGGGTCTTGATTTATTGAGGTTGGTTAGTCTGCTAGGTTTAGACAAGAGCTAGGTTGGGGGGAGAGGACAGTTTGATAGATTATTTTTGAAAACTAATCAAGTTAACACTTAGGTTTTTATGGAAGATGTTGGTTCTCAGAGTTGACACTCTGGAAAGCCGATTAATTTCGATTTTTGCATAGCACACTCTTCTTGAGATGGTCATTGGATGTGTGGCTTTGATAACTTATGTTGTAGGTTAGGTTTTATCACTTCAATGATTTTGAAAACCATTTTTTGTATAGATATATTTATAGCTCATCTCGCTTTTGATTGCTTTTCTTTCATTGCCAAGGACCAGCAATGTGTCGGTTGGGGGTGTGGATTACTACCCAAAAAGTGCCATTTTGCCAACCCTTATTAATACAGGTTTTGAGCACTTTTGTGTACTAACTAACCCACTAACCCAATTGACATGTTAAGGACCTAGCAAAGCTACTAATCAAAATTTGTGGCAAGTTTTGTTGTTTCTTTATGTGCTTTTTATACCATAGATGTGGATTCGCCACCATGGAAAATCCAAGTTCATCTCATAGTTTAAATCAAAACCAGAAGAAAAGAGAGCTTAAAGCAAAGGTATGAATGGAGCGGTGGATCGCGAAATTCCCACCTCGCCACTGCTCATTTGTCCTATCGCTTGACTTTTGATTTCTTTTTTGTCACTTTTTGGTTTTCTTCCCACTCGCCCCCATTGTAATAGTGCTTGTTTTGTTATTTTTGTAATTTGTAAAGGGGGTTTAACCATAAAAGCCCAGCATTACACCGTGCACATGACCATCTTCTCCATTAATAAAATTTTGGGTGGGAAGCTAGCTCTTTTCTCACTCTTCTTCTTTTCATTTTCTCATTTTCTCACTTTCTAGGCTGCCAAACACCCTTTGATGATGACAACTCAGAGGATGGTTGGCTAAACTCCCTTCATCCTTGAAGATGAAGGTTACTGGAGGAGGGTTCCAAGGGTTCTAGGGGTTTCTCACATTTTTAACGTAGATGATTGTTGTCGTTTTTGTGTTTCCTCTCAACCCTAGGTTCAAATCCCTAGACGATTCGAATGACCCGCATTCTGGCAATCTTAGGTTCTATGGATACTTATTACTAGATCCACTTAGATTCATTAGTTTCCATTTATTAGTCATCAGAAGAGTGGTCAAAGAGATAGGTTCTCTCATCTAATTAAGGCTATTAATAATGTTCAATAAATGCCATCTTTTCAAAAGGAAATTTATTACATGTCCAACTTTTATAGCCATACAAAGATTTGGTTCGGGAGATGACTATAGGTCATCCTCCCCAACGCGAGGAAATGGACTCGAGAACCCCTCAGTTATCTTAGAAACCCAAATCTATAACCTGATGCTTCAAGGAGTCTTTCATATTTTATTTCACTTTATTTTCGGTCAGAAACACATCCCTCACTATTTACCAAACCCCGAATCCAAAGCGACCACCACTCAACCCAACCGCAAATCATTTGTGCGAAGAAAACCCATCCTCAGACCACCTGGGAGCCACTATACCGCAGCAGCTTCATGCTACGCATGTAAAGCAGTGGAGGAATTAGGTTTATGAATTCTTGGTTGATTCCTTGCACCACCCATCGGGCACACCGAATAAGACATCACACTAAATGTCTTAGCATTGCACCTTATAACTAAGCACAAAAGAGAGAGAGAAAAAACAACATGGGTACGTGCTCTTAAAGGCATATATAGGGGGACAGAGTTCATTCAATGAGTGAGAGAAGTCATTCACGTATACGTAAAGTGTAAACCCCAACCTTATTTAATGTTATAATGGTAGTTGTTGACCCGATTAGAGGTCCAATGATGTGCGAGGTAGATTAGAATGAACGCCCGACGTCATTTGGGTACAAAGTGAAATTTTTTTCGAAAATTTTCATCTGATGCCCTAATTAATAGTAATTCTTCTTATTATATCCCGGATAGAGGGGTTTGCGTAGGAATTTTAAGAAATTCCCAGTTCCTGACTTTGAACCGATATTTAAAAGAGAATTGGAGATTGCTTAATAGTGGATTTTCTTTCTGACTGAAATTCGGGAGTCATACAATTCTTGGAAATCAAAATATGACAATGTTCTAATTAATCATAGAGTCTGAAGAAACTCAAACAGAGGAAACGAAGTCCGCTTGATAGTTTTCGAAGTATTCGAACGTATTCGATAATAATACACTGTCCCATTTCTCCGATTTAATGATTTGAACCGATTTCGTGATTTGAGTCTGAACTAATCGTGAAGGATTTAATTAGAATATTTCATGGTCAATTTGAAGTTTAGACGACCATAGAATATTTTTGACGTTTAATCGGTATAAAAGCAGTATAAGGCGAACCTGAGTAAAATTTGATATAAGTGAGATATTTTCTTGTGAGAGCTAATCAAAACCTTTCTTAATGGTTGCTATGATTTAAATAATGGGATTAGGTGGATTGTGACTCATAAGAATGATCCAATGACAAGGTGACATGTGTAAGTCACTTTGCATCAACCAATGAGATTTATGGGCTTAAGTGCACTCCGGGCAAGTCACTGTGAGGATCAAAAATGTAAATTCAAGAAGTCGAGTTTGCTCAAAAGAGTGAGAGCTCGGGCCATGAGAGGAAAAAGAGAGAAGAAAGAGAGAAAGAAAGCATACAAGAGAAGGAAGGAAAAAAACGTAGGAGGCAAGGTGGAGCAAGGGTGAGAGGTGATTTTCTTCTCCTTCAAGCTTTCCAAGTGAGATCCAAGTGGAATCAAGGAAGAGAAGCCAAGGAAACAAGAAAACAAGTGTTTCTACGCGGGAAAGCGATTTTTATGTTTTTCATGACTAATGCCTTGATTTTCTTGAATGGAAGAGATTAGTGGTATTTAAGGTTGAATCATGATGATTTTGATATAAGTTGAGAAAGAAATGGATTAGGTTAGGTTTGAAAAAATAAAGTGAGCGATGGTTGTGGTTTGATAGCATTTTGTATGACATATTGAAATGTTGTGATTAGTGAAATTGAGTTATAAGGCATGATTGGAGTGATTAGAATGAAGAAAATGGAAGAACAAAATTAATACGGTTTAAAAGTTATTTTGGCCAAAAGGGAAGAATGAGAGGTCAAGGGGAGAGGCTGGTACTATGTGTTTGCAGAATATAAACCTAGAAATGTATTGAAATTGGTTAGCAAAGAAAAGGATTTGAATTGAGGGTATTAAGGTCATTTTGTGCAAAGGGTATTTTGGTCATTTCTTGGTTATGTATTTGCTGGTTAAATGGGATTAAAGTGAATGTGATGTGGTTGCGAAAATGAATGTGTACGGTGGATTAAAATGGAAGTTATGGTTAATGTTTAATCAGGGTTGTTCTTGAAAAGGTGAAAAGACCATCGGATCGAAACGGAATTTACCTGAAAGCAAGCGGGATTGAGCGTGAACAAGTGGAGCGTAAAACTGATGTTTTGAAATTGAGTTTAAAAGTGACCGATTTTAATGTTAAATGAAAAGTTTCATGTAAATGTTTATATATGTATATTAATAAGAAATGTAGTAAATGTTATATAGTTATTAGTATATATATATATATATATATATATATGTTTATCTTGCCTAAATATATGTATTTATATTAAATTATATATGTATGCATATGTTAAGGTATTATGGAAGTTTAAATCGTAAAGAAACATACATGTGTGGCTATGCATATATGTGTTTTAAATGATAAAGTAAATGATTTAAATGAATTTATAAATGTATTTTGAATAAAGGTTTTACTGATGGTTATCCTAACTTAAATGACCGTTATGATCGATATCACCGAGGTACTAAGCTGCAAGGATTTAGAGGAAAAAGTCAGATGCTAACAGAGGGAGGGAAATAGATTTTTTAGCGTAATATCCCAAGAGTGATAAGGTGCTATGATTGAACCTTATGTGCTGATGTGGGAGTTTTCACCGCAGCATAGTGGTTATGACTGGATGAGATCGTCTCACCCGTCGCATTCCGGAAACTGCTCGTGTGTTTACCCCCGGGGTTCCATTAGAAAGAAAGTTTTAAAGCATAAATTGATTTTTACCGTATAAGTATTTATTACTTTGATATATACCGAAAATGTTGTCTTAATGAAATGTACACTCACCGAAATTATTTAGCTCACTTCTTTTCCGTATGTTTCAAAACATTTGTGACTCGAGACAGTGTGCACCTGAGAGTATCCCCTCACAGCAGTTGAGTCAAGCCATCGAGGAGACGACGTCGGTGGATCGCATTGTATATATATTTTGTATATTGTATATGTTGAATATTTTGTCATAGCAAATGTATATATGTGCAGATTTTGAAAAGGAACTACGCTGGCTTTGATCCTCGGGATCTAGGCACGTAGGCGGTCGGCTTAAGTCCTATGGTTCAATTTTTATCAAACTGTAAGTATGGAATCAAGAAGTTTAGAATGTTTTTAATGACTTAAGTGAATAAATGTATATGTGTATATATTGTGCTTGATTGAGCTGTGGACTAGGATCCAAATATAGAAGTTGAGAATTGAAAGATTATAAGTGTTTTTAAATGTTTCCAATGTGTTTTGTAAATTCGGGGAAAGTCCGAAAATAGAGAAACTCTCGGGCCGATTTTTCTGAAAAATCTGTGTTTCAAAAGAAAGATAAGAAAAAATACCTCACTTCGCCCGCATTATTTTCTTAAAGATATGTTAAGGATTGTAAAGGGGTTCGCTTCCATGGATTTTATTTGATTGTTTTGAGAAAAAGTTTATATATCCATTGGAATGCTGGGAGGTCCCCTCGGGTTTATGAGGTTAATCCGGGTTGGGATCTTTCAACATGGTATTAGAGCCAGGTTTTGAAAATGTTATAAAGATTTGAAAATTTTATTTCCATATGATTGTTTCATGTTTTATTTTAAAATTGCATAAATTCTTTATGTGATTTAAAGTCATATATGCATTACATGACATATTAAATTTTTGAATTCAAAGAAAATGCGTCGTCGAGGCCGACCCGCCACCAGGAGAGCCCCCGAGGTGATAGTACCAACACCCGAGGAACATGTTGATGAGTTCGCTATGTTCCTCCACCACAAAGAGACATAGTGACCCCATGCCTTCGTGAGTCACCACGCATTGCAGCCGCCACCGCCCCGAGGTCGTGGAGGATAGATACCTTAGAGCAGACATGGTTCTGGCCTTAGCCACCGTGATTATGACACCCTAAGAGCCTGTGAGCTTCTATGAGAGGCGAAAGCCAGGGGGCACGGAACTATGATGGATCGGGAGACCCTAAAGGCTTCGCCATGGTTAGAGGGAAATGGAGTGGGTCTACCAGTGATGAAGTGTACGTATGAGCAGATGGTCACTCTTCGCCCCCCACTGACGTAGCGTTAGAGTGGTGGAGGCAAGCCAGAGGAGATGCCCAAGAGGGAGTACTCAAGTACGCCTGCTGAAGAGTTTACAGATAAGTTTGTTCCACCCAAGCATGAGATGCGAAGGCCGAGGAGTTCTTAGGGCCGGAGTGGATACCGTGACGCACATAGAGCGGAGTTTTCTCTCGAGCTCGTCGCACATGTTCCATTTTATCGTATGATAGTTTTGAAGACCAAGAGGTTTGTCAGAATCTTAGTCCAGCGATTAAGACCACAAGAAGGCCAACAGCTTCCACACACACGCACGGCCAGGTAGTAGAGTCCGTAGTTAGGGTCAGAGGAGCATGGGTTGAAATCCTGTGCTACGCCCGCCACACGTAAACGGGAGTGGGTCGACGGTTCGGAGGTTCCGTGAGTCGTCCAAGAGGGGAGGAAAGACACAATGGACCGGTGGCAAGAGTTCGGGCCGGGGCACGCCAGCTGAGGTTCGTGAGGCCACGACAGTAGCTTCAAGGGGTCCAAACTGCAGTGCTCACTGGTGGGAAGAACCATTATGGTGAGTGCAGACGGGGCAATGCAGCGTTTTGGTGTGGACAGCCGGGACACTTTGCCATAGAGTGCCCATAAATAAGCTTCAAGTGCTGGATCAGAGTGGGACAAACAAAGACAGGCAAAGCTCAAAGGCCGGTGTAGTGGCACCGAGTCGAGAGAGGCTCCAGTGCAGGCCCCACCATTTACTAGACCTGGTGGACCGGGGCCAGAGGTCATCCATCCGCAGGACGCATGGGACCCACCTCGTAAACGTGCTGTGGTGTTTGTAGCCATCACCCGGGGCCAGGAGGCGATGTGAAGTAATCGAGGCTTTATGTGTACTCATCCAAGTTTTTGATAAGGATGCTTATGTCTGACAGATCCGTGTGCTACTTTCACTCGCTTATTTCTCAAGCAAATTTATTTCACAAGTGAACACGAGATGTACAACCCATGATTGTAGCATGGTAGTCTCCTCCTACAGAGATTCAATTTATAGCAAGATAGAGTATACATGGGTTGTAGAGTGGATTATCGAGGGCCATGAGTTTAGCGCCAATTTGGTATTGTTAGACATCCGTGACTTCGATGTGATATTGTGGATGGATCAAGTTGTCTCGACATCAAGCCACCACAGATTGCCCATGTGAAAGAAGTTAAGTTCAGAGACCGGGGAACCAGAGGATTACTTTTTGTGGGGTAAGGAAGATATTGTCCTAGAGTATGATGTCTATAATGATGGCTGGGAAGATGCTTCGAAAGTCATATCCTGGGTATCTAGCCTATGTAGTTGAGGTGAGAGATGATGATATGAGACTGGAAGACATTCCGGTAGTCAGAGAATTTCCGGATGTGTTTCCAGATGATCTTCTAGGATTACCCCAGACAGAGATCGATTTTCGATCAAGTTAGCCCCCGAGGGACGTAACCACTGAACGCCTACGTGATGGCCCCATAGTGACGAAAAGAACTTAAGGTGCAAATGGAAGAAATGGTCAACAAGGGGTTCGTCAGACCGAGAACGTATCCTTGGGGAGCACCAGTTTTATTTGTGAAGAAAAAGGACTAAGCATGCGACATGTATTGATTATGAGAGTCAATACGTAACAATACGTAATAAGTATCCTCTTCCGAGGATTGATGATCTCTTCGATCAGTTACAGGGAGCTAAGGTATTCTCCAAGATTGATTTGAGGTCAGGCTATTGATTAGTGCCCAAAAAGTGCTATTTTGAACCCTATATTAGATAGGTTTTGAGTGCTTTTTGCGCACTAATCATGTCATTTATGCCAATTGAAGTGTTCAAGTCTTCAGTTTCACTTATGCCGCTAGTTATTTTTGGTTGCTTTGTATGTGTTTGGCGCATTTTGGGAGTTCGATATCGGTGACAGTATGATGAATCATGAAGATTGAACCTGATAATTGTCAACCATCAATCATACCAAAAATCAAAGAGAGAATGAAGGCAAAGTGAAGAAAAATCACGCAAGTAGAGGACAGAGGCAAAGCGTTGAAGAATCCACTTGCGGAATTTCGCTAAGATTGCTAGTGGTACTACCGATTGCGAAAATTCTCGCAGCCTCATTTAAAATTTCCGCAATCTTAGCTTAAATTGTGAATTTTCGCTAGACTCCAGGATTTTCGTTAAGACTATTCCTAAATAAATTTTGCATTACACATAAGAATTTCATAATTTACGAATTTCTCGCTAGCTAATAATTGCCACCGCTCAGCTTAAAATTCCCGATTTTGCTATTCTTAGATTTCGCTAGCTAATGTAAATTCGCACTAGCCGAATTGATATGCCTTAGCTTAAATTCACCGCTTCACATACTTTTGTAATTAATGCAAACCGACTTCACTTTTATGTATTACTCTCTTGTCCCTTAAATAGCCAAAATGTTAGGCTTTATTTGTAGTTTGTTGCTAAAGCCAGTGGCCTATATAACCCCATAGTTTTTGTAACCCTAAGGAAGAAATCGAGAGAAATTTTTTGGCACATTTTTACTCTTTTATGTAAATATCTCAGTTTTAGTTGTGGCTTAGTTTTTCTTCTCTCTTCTCTCTCCTTTCCTGCTTTTTCTTGGTCAAACATTTTGAGGATGACAACTCAAGAGATGTTGCTGCCTCTTTTCTTGAAGAGGAAGGTAGCTAGCTTGGTCACAAGGGCATGTGCTGTCCCTCATGTCAATGCTGCGTGTACCGGTGATGCATGGCTCCCATCTTCTCAAACTAGGGTTGAATATCATTTAATGTCATTAGTTTGGCCACTACCATGTTTTAGGATACGTTACATACTTATTGCCAGATGCACTGCGGGTTTTTAGATGGTCTTTACGAGCCACCGAAATGATGTCACGTTAGGGTTTTAACCGTAAAGTGGGCCATAGATGCATGTTATCTCGTGTTGACTCAAATAGGAGCTGGATTTTAGGGTGAGGCTTGCTAATTAAACATAGATCCGGGTTGTGGCTTCTTGACTATAGGTTGCTTGTCATAACGCGAGGATAAAACCCGAGGACACTTGTTTCGCTCCTAAGCTACCAAGGTTAGTGACCTAAATCTTCAAAGTTAACTTTTCACACTTCATTTTCGCTTTTTTTTTACAAGACCGCTTTCAAACTCATCAATCGTTTTGAAACAAAAATCCAAAAAAGTCCAAATAGAAAGCCTTACCTTCTTGCACTTAAATCATTCTTAGGATGAAAAACCCATCCCGTGAGCCCGACCCTAGACCACCATACCGGCAAAGAGCCTGGCTCGCCAAGCAGTAGGAGGAACTTAGGTATATAAATTTTGTTGATTCAGCTCAGCCTACTGTGGCACGAATCAGCTATCATCAGTTGAGAGTTCATGATGAGGATGTTTCCAAGACAACATTAAGAACATGGTACAGGCATTTGATTAATGCCCAAAAAGTGCTATTTTGAACCCTATATTAGATAGGTTTTGAGTGCTTTTTGCGCAAGATTAATCATGTCATTTATACCAATTCGAAGTGTTCAAGTCTTCTTAGCAGCATTTGGTGCCATTTAGAGAGTATTTTTGGTCATGGTGTTTTTGCGCACTTTGTAGTTCAATATCTGGATGTTAGATGAATCATGAAGTTTGAACTCAAGTGTTAGCCATCAACCAGCCCAAGAATCAATGAAAAACTGAAGGCAAAGTGAAGAAAAATTGATGCAGTTGAAGACAGGATGAAATGCAGTGGAGATCAACAAAGCCCTGAATTTTTGCTAGAAGTTGCGAAAAATTTTCGCTAGATTGCTAAAAATTCGCTTAACCTTAGCGAAATTCAGAACCTTAGCTTAAATCTCCAAATTTCGCTAGACCAAACTAGCCATGGCACCGTTTTAGCGATCCATGATTACATCAGTTACAATTCTCGTTGTTAGCTTAAATTTCGCTAGCTAGCGAAATTGTGCCAAGTTTTAGCGAAATTTTCTTATTTCTTATGCATGGTGATTTCGCTACCTAGCTAAATTCTTCTCACCCTAGAGAAATTCATCGCTTCGCCATGCTTTTTTGTATTTAATGCTAACCGACTCCAAATTTGGTGTATTAATTTCTGTCCTTAATGAATAAATTTGTAGGTTTTTTTGCATTTTCATGTATCGAGGTGGCCTATATAAACCCCTCTCTTTTGTAATAAAGGATAGAATTTCTTGGGGGGAAGCAAGAATTGGGGGAGAAGAAATTTGTAAGTTTCATTTTTTTGTAAATAAAGTCTAGTATTTTTAATTAGGTTTGCTTTTCTCTCTTCTCTCTCCTCTTTCTCTTACTTTCTTGGCTGCCAAACACCCTCTTGAGGATGACAACTCAAGAGATGCCCATCTCAGCCTCCTTTCTTTGAAGAGGAAGAAGTTGCTTGAGGTGGTGGGGCATATGCATGTTGTCCTCTTGTATTAAAAGCCATAGATGCATTTTATGACCCCCCCATCTTCTCAAATTAAGGGTTGAATAGCATTGAATGTTCTTGATTTGACGATACTCTCCATGCTTTAGGATGCACGATTGCATACTTAATGCTAGATGCCTTGTGGTTCTTTAGATAGTCTTCTGAGCCTCGAAATGATATTTAAATATTGGGGTTTCAAGCCGAGGTTGAATAGCGTTGAATATTATTGATTTGGCGACCTCTCTCAAATGCTTGAGGATACGGTCTCATCTTATTCTTTAGATCTGTGTGGTTCGAATTCGATGGTCTTTACGAGCCCTACGAGATGATATTGAATGTTAGGGTTTGAAACGATGGGGGCATAGATGCATGTACTACCTGTGTTGACTCAAATAGGAGTTGATTTCAAGGGTGAGGTTTGCTAGTTAAACATAGATCAGTTATGCCTTGGACTATAGGTTGCTTGTCATAGCAGCGAGGATAAAACGAGGACGCTTGCCCCTAACTTACCAAGTTAGTGACCCTAAATCTTCTGAAGTTAATTTTTTTACACTTCACTTTCAGTTTTTACAATTTCTCAGCTTTCAAACTACTTCCACTGATTTTTTTTGAAACACAAATCCAAAGTCAATGAAAGCCTTGCATGCGTGCACTTGTGAATCATTTTAGGATGAAGCCATCCCGTGTTCGACTACTGAACCACTATGCTGCGAGTAGCTTGACTACAGCGTGTAGGGCTGGAGTGTATATAAATTTTGTTGATTTTAAGCTCAGCCCTCTTTGTGGCACGCGAATCAAATGGCGCCGTTGCGGGATGGTGCCAAACTACTAATGGTAAGTTAGAAGTGTACTTGTGATCAACATCACAAGTGAAAGTGACTTCTTACACCTCTTTTTTGTCACTCGATTGCGAGAGGCTACTTGAGTTTTAAGCCTTACTTGATGGCGCAGAATTTGATTTTCATTCGATTAGTTTTAATTTTGTTATAGCTAATCTTAACCTTTTGCAAGCTCTGTAGTTGCTCTTTGTTTATCTCTAAGATTTTTATAACGGTGTTTATGCAACAGTGGGATAGAGACACATCAGTGGAATGCATAGAATCGGTACACAACGACCCGGTCGGTGAAGTCGGTCTTACCTTTGATACACCATGGATCCCATACCTGAGGAACAAACGAGGTCAACCCCGAGACCCCATGAATCCAAATGCCTATAGAACCATGAGGGATCACATCCACCCTCACGAGTTGATGCCCGTCACATGTATCATTCCTCACTACTTGAAGATGTATGATGAGGCCCTATTTAATTACCCCTACTCCCACATATATGGTATGGAAAATGAAAATCCATACACTCATATTAGGGATTTTGAAGGGTTTACACTACCTTTAAGGAAGGTATGATGGACATGGATTTACTAAAGGTAAAAAGCATTTCCATTGACTCCTAAGGGACAGACGAGATTTGGCTAAACTCAGCAGGCCTAGAACCACCCAAATTGGTGGCTGCGGGGCGGAATTCTGAAAAGTTCTTCGGTACTCATAAGACTAATAATTTGAAGGAACAAATTTACGCTGCTGACTCGGGGATGGTGAGAGATTTTGCAGTGTTGGGAGCGATTTATGGAAACCATCGGTGCATTACGCATCATGGGTTTGATACTTGGATGTTGGTGAACCACTTCTATGGTGGTATGTCTCCGCCATGAGACAACTTTGGAAACCATGTGTGGAGACTTTACGAGTAAAAAAGCATCCGGACGAAGCCATGGATTTTTAAATTACGTGGCTGAAACTTCTAAGGGTTGGGATAGGCAACACAGAAAGTGGAAGGATGAGACCCACAGTTAACCAAAGGGGTGGGATGTATGCCTTTACCCGGAGGAAATAGAAATGAGGCTAGGATTTCAACCCTAGCTAGGAAGGTAGAGGAGCTTGAGCCAACCCCGGCTCAGAGGTGCATCTTGTGTGAAAATCTACCACGGTCGATTCTTGCACCAATTTCCAATCCTATTACACGGTAGAACCATGTCCTATAGCCTGCGTTGAAGGATTTGATGTCGGAATGTGCAAACATTGTAAGGACAATACAAAGCCCACGACAATCGATGCTCCATGTGGTAATACCTACAATTCCAATTGGAGGAATCACCACAACCTTGCATGAGTTAACCCCACCTATGTTTTGGTGCCAAACCTGAGTTTAGTACCCTCACATCACAACAACCACCATCCTCTTCTCCAGTGGAACAAGCCATATTGAATTTGAGTAAGGTGGTAGGCAACTTTGTTGAGGAGCAAAAAGGAATCAATGTGCAAGCGCACGAAAAGTTGATCTTGTAGAAAGTACGAATAAGAGAATAGATGGGCTTGAGAGCAATCTCAACGGAAAATTGACAACCCTCACAGTATTCAATCACCAGATCAACAAGTTGCTAAGTGCTAGGAGAAAGGTTTCCATCTAGAAACGCCAAATCCTAAGGGAGTTCATGAGGTGGGGTCATCTGACAATTCGAATGGATGAGGTTAAGGCCATAATTACGAGAAGTGGAAGAAAGAGGTTGTCTGACCTATGCCAAAAGGCACATTGAAGACTCTAGGCGGAGAAGAATTGCAGCCTGAGCATATTCTCCTAAAGAGGATTGATAAAATCTACTTATACCACACTCCTTTTCCACAAGCACTTGGGAAAAGAAGAAAGCATCTCAACAAGCAGGCATTTTAGAGGTTTTAAGACAAGTAAAGGTTAACATACCTCTTTTGGACATAATCAAGCAAGTCCCTGCTTATGCAAAATTTTGAAGGATCTTTGCCTGATCGAAGGGATTAGGCATTGAGAAGAAGGCATTTCTCACTGAACAAGTCAGTGCCATAATCCAAAGCAAATACCCTGTCAAATACAAGGATCCTGGATCTCCCACAATTTCAGTCAATATTGGTGGGAATTGCATAGACAAGTCATTACTTGATTTAGAGCAGTGTTAACTTTAATATCATTATTCGATTATACAAGCGATTAGGTTTAGGTGAACTTAAAGCCTACCAACATCACACTATCATTGGCCGATAGATCAGTGAAAATCCCTAAGGGGATAGTTGAGGATGTCTTTGTGAAAATGAATGAATTCTACTACCCATTAGATTTTGTGGTGCTGATGCTTGAGCGTTGCAAGTGAACCCATTCATGTACCAATCATCTTAGGAAGACCATTTAAATACTTGCCAATGCAATAATAAATTCCGGAATGGAGTCATGCAACCTTTGGTAACATGACCTTGGAGTTAAACATCTTCCATTTGAACAATAAGCAAAAATTTGTTAGAAAGCGAAAATCAAAGTTTACGATGAAGTTGTTTTCAATTGATCGGTGTGCGAGAAAACACGGTGTCGAAGGAAATGCAAGGAGTAATCAGCCATGGAGATGAGAGATATTGGTCTTGCCATGACACCAGCGCAATATTGCTCAATTCACAAACCATCGGTGAGGAAGCAGTTCAACGGTGGGCACCAACACATTGGAATCGCCCAGGCTCTGCTGCGAGGGTTGAGAGATCATTCTCCTTGACCCCCTTGAGTAAGTAGGGAATGGGCGGTTCGGTGTTTCCATAAACCGAATTGCAGTTCACAATGTTTGCTTTTTGTTTTTAATTCAGTTAATTTTAAATACTTTTATTTATTTTTAGAAAATTTTTAACTTAGCAATTTTCATAATTAGTAATTTTATGCTTATACTATAGTATTGTGTGTTCAATTTTAATTATAGTTGTATATAATAATTTTCCTTATAATGCTTCGTACAATATTAATATTTAACCCCTGAAAATTGAATTGCAGATGGTGTACTCGGTTTGGGCCAAATTAAAGCTAAAAATAGAAAATTAGGCAGGGAGACTTCGGTACGCCTAAGCAGTCCTATATAAACCTAGGGAGGGTTGTCCAAATTACCACTTCACATTCTTTTTCCCCCGGCGAGCCTGGGTCCCGGCGTCTACGCCCACGGCCAGACATCCTTCTTCATGTAGTTCTCGGGCTTTCGATCGAATCCCAGCTGCCCGAGTCAGCATCGCGCTGGGAGTTGTGCCCTACATGGTAGTAGTGACGGGAGCGACCTGGCAGGAAATACATTGGCTTCTGCGCTCTGCTGTGCATTCTGCTTGCTCAAAGCTGCACCTGCATACAGGCCTTAGTAGGTACCACCAGCCTTGCGCCTGATACGACAATTCATTGCCCAGGCTGAGAGCCACCTCGCAGTCGGGCCTTAGGTGAGCCTCCAGCTGCTTGATGCAGGACGGTAGGTACTTCGGTTCGACTTTGGTGCCACACTTATGTATACGGTCTTTTCTGAGCCCTTATTTGCAGTTGAGTGATTCCGATTCTGTGATGGGCGCGTTTCGTTTACTTACGCCAGAGTAATTCGGTATCCTCCGAGAGCCTCAGTTGATTACGGTCACGACAATATATTTTCGGTGAGTCGAGCCTTTTCCGATTATTTTATTTCGATATCGAGATAGTTCGTACTCGGGTGGGTCCGTGTTCGACGCGGTGAGATCGGTACACGAGAGGAGGCCCGGCTCAGGTCCCAACTCGGTGCATCACCGTCCAGAATTCGTGCACGAGGAGCCCTGGGGATTCTGGCCTTCTCAGACCACGGATGGGACACGGGCCCCATCGCTGTGCCCGGAGGAGGGGAGAGTTAGGAGGGCCCGGCCCTCAGCTAGGCCCTTTATCGGCCTAGGCGAGTCATCATCCTCTTAGGCATGGTAGTCACCGATCCTACATCTAGCTGTGGGTGACTTCATCCTCAATTTGTCGCTGCCTCGAGGATTCGACGGCCATTGTTAAGTGAACCACTGTTTCGGAGATATCTGACTCCATCGTGAAGCCAGTTCATCGGGAGTCGTGCTACGATCCCAGCGGTGGGTTTGTTGGATGCAGGAGTCCATGGGGTTGATCGGGTATTCACTTTGACCCCCACCTTTCATGACTCAGAAGCGGCGTTACCGAGTGAATTGACCTTCTCACCGATGACCTCTAAAGGGGATCAACTGGTTAGCGTGGAAGCCAGTTCGGTATTGATGATCGCGCGAATTTTCGGGCGGCGATATTTCGGCGGCATCTTGGCTGCGTATACCTGCAGCCAATGCGAGAGGGTTCACGAGAGGTGGGCCCGCCCTTTCGTGCGAGATGGATTCGAGTAACGGCGGAAGACACCACGGTTGGACGATGTTACTACGAGGAGGCGACTCCGCCTCGAATCTTTGTTATGATATGTTGAGGCGAGCTTATTCCGTACTGACATTATGTGCGAGAGGGAGGGCCATCTTGGAGGCTCTTCCTACCCAGGATCTCGAGATTTGGTTTGATCCCTCGAGGCTAGTGATGAAGCCTCTGCACTACTTGGGTTTGGGGAGAAGGTCATGGAGGAACAGTACGGCCGAGAGAGCATTCCAGCATGGGACTCCTATGCCAGGTTCTCGAGCATATGGGATTCCCAGAGGGCCGGGATCGAGATGAGGGTTAGATGCCCCCTGGTCATGTCAGTGGAGCGGGTGATGACTGTGCAGTATCTTTCCACTTGAGCCACGGGACCGGGAGGAGGTGCGGGTGGGAGGCAGGGACCACCATCTGAGATGATATACACCCCACGAGCCAGGTGTTAGAGTCGGTTCCACGGTCATCACCTCCCATCCCCTCCTCCACGGACTATCTCAGGCTGTGGTCTCTGGCCATCTAATGACATATTGTGGATCTGATCGCGCGCATTTCGAGAGAGATAGTTGGTGTGATGTGGATGCTATACGCTCACTAGCGATCATGAGCGCCAGGGATCGGAAGATTTGGCCAGTGTTCCATCGCGACCTGATTATGACCCACACACGGGTCTTCCTCGTGTTCTGGTCGGCGAGGAGCCGCCACGGTAGCTTCTTTGGATGTTACATTGCGGCGGCCAGCGACCCCCGAGCCCACCACCACCACCACCACACGGCGGTGGGGTGGTTGGGTTTCCCATTTTTGTATAGTTATCCCGGCTTTATCAGCACTACTGATTTTTGATTAGGATTTTGTATTAGCCATAGTAGGCGGTGATACTTTTGTATGTTTAGCGATATTCATGTGTGCCACTTTGAACATATCAAAGCTATTCAGTTTATATATATCTGACTTTTGCATATCATGTTTAATGTTTACTTGTGTTTAAATGCTTTTCTTTTAATTAAACAATTGAATTGCTTCTAATTAGACTATTGAATTATCAAATTGGACAATTGAATTGCTTCATGTTGGAAAATTGAATCATTATTTGTCACTATATGACAGAACAAATTCCGTAAGCAGTCAATTTTTGATCGATCCACGATTCTGACATACTCAACTTGAAGAATTTCCCCACTTTATGCCTAAATTCACACACAGCATAAGGATCGTTTCAATAGGTTGTGAATTTGCATACCTCCTTTCACTTTGCAAAGCCGGCCTTAGGTATGTTGGCAACCTAGGATAGTTTTGAGTTACCCACATTTGAAGACCAATGTTGTCTTCCAAAAGGGGAAAGAAAGAAAAGCAAAGAAAAAGAAAAGAAAGAAGAAAAGAAAAATAAAGTCATGAAGTTTTGCCTTGAAACCGAGCAGGTGCAGAGGTGTATCGTGAAAGCCTTTGACGATGCCTAAACCTTAATTGGTTGCAGGAGTCATCGATTTTAGTGTTAAGTTACATGGGTGGATAGAGTGGGAGATCCTAGCAGTTTGTAGGTGCTTAATTTTAAAAGTCATTCGGGTCAGGGCAACCTTTAGAGTTAGTGGTCATTGATCCTTTTGACTTGATGCCTAAACTACTAATTGGTTGGGAGTCATCGGTGAATCCAGATTACGGACTTTGATGAAATTGAATTTTTAAGCATTACATCCTACGATGTAGTTGAATAAAAGAAAGAAGTGCGTAACTATCCTTATCTAGGTTTGTTAACGACTTATGGCCATATCGGTGTTAGGTTGGGGAGGGAACAAAATTTTCAATTTCTTGACTTAATGCAGTTTACATAAAGAACCATTAGACTTGAGTGGAAATTCAAGTTGAGAATCATGGAACCAATATATTGACTGAAATTGTTTCTTTATGGTTTGGTTCTTTCATATCGGTTTTTCAAAATTTTGATTTCAATTTTCAATTTAAAGTACCATTTGTCTTAGATAAACCTTTTTGAATCATAGCCTTTTTGAGAAAATCCTTTTTATCGTCTCCTTTGTTTTGCATTGCTAGGGACTAACAACGTTTCGGTTGGGGGTGTGATTAATGCCGAAGTGCTATTTTGAACCCTATATTAGATAGGTTTGAGTGCTTTGCGCATTAATCATGTCATTTATACCAATTGAAGTGTTGAGTCTTCCTTAGTAGCACTTATGCCATTTAAATTATTTTGGGCATTTTGCGGGTTTTGCGCACTTTAGAAGTTCAATATCGGGATGTATGATGAATCATGAAGTTTGAACTCAAGTGTCAGACATCAACCAGCCCAAGAATCAATGAAAAACTGAAGGCAAAGTGAAGAAAAATTGATCTGGAGTTAGAGACGGGATGAAATCGGTGGAGATCAATAAACTGGAATTTTAGCTAGAGTTAGAAAATTTTAGCTGGGTCACGAAAATTTACGCAACCTTAAAGAAATCTCAAATTTAAGCTAGACCAAACCGGTTTTAACTGCGACCTTGTTCTTAAGCGAAAATTCATGATTCGCTACTCCATAAATTTAACAAGCTAGCGAAATTTAGCTAAATAGCGAAATTGCCAAGCTTTACAAATGAAATTTTCTATTTTAAGCTATCATGGTGAATTTCGCTACCTAACGAAATTCTTAGATCCCTAGCGAAATTCACTGCCTCGTCATGTTTTTGTTTTAATGCTAACCGACTCCAAATTTGGTGTATTACTCTCTTGTCCTTTAACTTAGCAAATTTGTAGGTTTTGGTATTTTCATGTATTAGGGTGGCCTACTCTCGCCCTCTCTTTTTGTAATAAAGGGATAGAATTTGGGGAAACAAGAATTTGGGAGAAGAAATTTTGTAAGTTTTCATTTTTTTGTAAATGAATATTATTTTAATTAGGTTTGCTTTTCTCTCTTCTCTCTCCCTCTTTGCTCTCTTTACTTTCTTGGGCAGCAAACTACCCCTCTTGAGGATGACAACTCAAAGTGCTTGGCTAAGCCTCCTTTCTTTGAAGAGGAAGGAAGCTAGCAGTGGTGGGGCATATGCATGTTGTCCTCCTTGTATTAAAAGCCATAGGTACTGTGTTTATTATTTATCTTCTTAAATTAGAGTTGGATAACATTTAAGATGTTATTGATTTGGCCAATACTCTCCATGCTTTAGGATCGGTGCATACTTAATACTAGTGCCTTTGTGGTTAGATAATTCTTTCTGAGCCTACGAAATGATATTTAAATGTTAGGGTTTCAAACTGAGGTTGAATAGCATTGAATGTTATTGTTGGCCAATCTCCATGCTTGAGGATCTGGTCCATACTTATTGCTAGATGCCTTTGTGGTTCATTAGATGGTCTTTGAGCCTCACGAGATGATATTGAATGTTGGGTTTCAAGCGTTAAAGGGGCCATAGATGCATGCTACCTGTGTTGACTCAAATAGGAGTTGATTTCAAGGGTGAGGTTTGCTAGTTAAACATAGATCGGTTATGCCTTGGACTATAGGTTGCTTGTCATAACGCGAGGATAAAACCCGGGGACACTTGTTTTCTTACCAAGTTAGTGACCTAAATCTTCAAAGTTAATTTTACACTTCACTTTGGGTTTTTACAATTTCGGCTTTAGACTACTTCCAACAGTTTTTTGGGCTTGCAGAATCCAGAGTCAAATAGAAAGCCTTGCAGCCGTGCACTTATGCAAATCATTTTTAGGATGAAAACCCATCCCGTGTTCGACCCTAGACCACTATCTGCGTGCTTGACTACGGCGTGGTAAGACTTAGGTGTATATAAATTTTGTTGATTTTAGCTCAGCCCTATTGTAGTACGAATCAGCATTTGAGTTTCCTAGTCATACCATTTGGACTTATAGATACTAGCCAGCTTTATAAATCTCATGAGCAGGATTTGTGGGGCCTTGCCGATCGATTTGTTATATTAATTTGTGTGATATACGTCCTATTCGAGCGTGGAGAATAACATCACGAACGCGAGGATAGTTCTATGGTATTGGGAACATCGGTTATATGCCAAACTCGGTAAGTGTCAGTTTTTGGCTCAGCCGATTAACCGCCTTTTTGGGATACATAGTTTGCGGGTCTCGGTGGATTCGCGAAGGTCGAAGCTATATTTAATTGGAAACCTCCTACAAGTGTTACAGAGATAAGGAGTTTACGGGTTTTGCGGTATTACAGTAAGTTCGTTGAGGATTTTGAAGATGTGCTGCTGACTAGATTGACAAGGAAAGAGAGGCGAGTTTATGGTGAGCATCGAGTTTCGGTGGCCAGGGAGATTGGCCTCAGCTCAGTGCCACACTTCCATCGAGGCGGGATGGCTTTGCGGTGTATTGTGATGCCTCTAAGTGACCTAGGTTATTAATGTTGGCTCTGGGATGTGGTGAATTTGCATATGCTTCTAGGCGTGAAGAAGCATGAGCGAATTATTATCTACACCGACCTTGAGCTAGCAGCCGTGAAGTATTTGCGCTGCGGATATGGAGGCATTACTTAAAATGGAGTGCCTGCAGGATTTTACGGATCATAGAGCTTGCGGTATCTGTTTACATTAGAAGAGGCTGAACATAGAGCCCAGAGGAGATGGATTGAACTGATTAAGGATTATGAATGTACCATTGAATATCATCCTAGAAAGGCGAACGTGGTAGCAGATGCTCTTAGTAGGAGACCCATGAGTTCCCTATCGCACTTGAGGGTCGTGCATCTTCCTCGACTCATAGAATTGAGGTCATTAGGTGTGGGAGGCTGGGCGACGGTCGGGAGTGCTATTAGCCACATTTCATATCGTCTTGTATTGATAGACAAGATTAGAAACTTGGTCGGGATCCGGATATTGAAGTTGAGAGGTGAAGTAGAGTCAAGGCAATGGGGGGATTTGTCATTGAGAGGGATGATGCAGTGGTGTGGGGCCAGGAGGTTGTGTGTACCGGATGTAGGTGATGTGGGGAGAGAGATTATGAAGGAAGCCCATTCCTGCCTTATGCTATCATCCGGGGCTTCAGATGTATCGCTGTAAAGGAACCTCTTGGTGGAAGGGTATGAAGAGGGATATTGAGTTAAGGCCTCGGATGTCTCACATGTGTCGGTGAAAGCTAGAACATTAGAAGCACAAGGTATCTGATCCTCCCGATCCCTCGGTGGAATGGGAGAATCACTATGGATTTTGTGAGTAGGACTTCCATGTTTCGGGTGGTCACGGTCGATATGGGTGATTGTGAGCGGTAGCGAAATCGGCCCATTTCCTACCTATAGGAATAGTGAAGTTCATTGGATAAGTTAGCTGATTATACGTTAAAGATTATCATCTTGCCCAGTACGCGATTTCCATTGTTTGACAGTCAGGTTTACCTCCACGGTTTGGCATAGTTTACGAATGCCCTTGGCACTAGACTACATTTAGTACGGCTTTTCATCCCTGGAACGGATGGCCAATGCAGAGGACTGCTGAGACTTTAGAAGATATGCTTAGGGCATGTGTTATGGGTTTAGAGGGCTGGGACCATCTACCCCTGATGGAGTTTGCATACAATAACAGTTATCCGGCCAGTATTGGTATGGCCCCTTATGAGGCTCTTTATGGACGAAAATGTTGAACTCCAGTTTGTTGGGACGAGGTAGGCGAAAGGAAGTTAGTAGGTCCGGAAATTGTCCAAATGACTTGTGATAAGATCAAAGTTATAAGGGATAGACTGAAAATTGCCTGAGGCCAGGCATAAAGTTATGCGAATAATCGCCGTGAGGACCTAGAGTTCGAGGAGTTGGGGATATGGTATTTTGAGGATTTCCCCATGGAAGGGCGTACTTTAAGATTTGGGAAGCGTGACTAAGTCCACGGTGTATTGGATCATCTGAGTTGTTGAGAGGATTGGGAGTGGCGCATAGATTGGAGTTGCCATCGGCCTGATCGCATTCCACCTGATGTTTCCATGTTTTTATGCCATGAAGTACATACGGACCCTTCACGTAACATTGACGAGCAACCCGGTGGAAATACAAGAGAACTTATTATACGAGGAACTGGTCACGAGATCCTCGTATCGAAACAATTCTAGCAACAAGACTATTCCAGCGGTGAAGGTATTGTGGAGGTCATACGATGAGAGCTACATGGGGCGTGAGAGCGAGATGAAGAGAGGCATTACCCTATCTCTTTGATGCAGTCACGAATGTTTTAATTTAGGGCGTTTTTATAAGGAGAAATTGTAAAACCCCAACCTTATTTAATGTTATAATGGTAGTTGTTGAGCTGATTGGGAATACGTGATAGAAAGTGGTAGATTAGAATTTAGAAACGCTTAGGACGTCATTTCAGGCGTAAAGTATGAGAATACAGAAAATTTACCGGATGCCTAATGAATAGTAATTCTTCTTATTATATCCGGATGGAGGGGTTTGCAGAGGAATTTTAATAAATTTCGGTTCTCACTTTGGAGCGTATTTAAAAGTGGAAATTTAAGTGAATAGTGATTCCGAGATTTGAAATTCAGTCTACTTATTTATTTTTCGGAAGTGGGCCGAAAAATACTAAAATGTCGGAATTAATCTAGAGTCTAACGGCTGAAAGCGAGAGTGAAATAGAGTCCGTTTGGATAGTTTTCGAGCGTCCGGCGTAATTCGGGATAATAATACGCTATTAATCGGGTTCCGATTTTAATAATTTAAATCCGATTTAGGTGATTTCAAACTTGGAATCCTTTGTGAAGGATTTAATTAGAATATTTCATGGTCAATTTGGGTAGACGACCATAGAATATTTTTATGTTTAATCGATATAAGCGGTATAAAGCGGCTGAGTAAAATTTGATATAAAGTGAGATATTTTTCTTGCGAGAGTCCAATCAAAACCTTTCTTAATGGCTAAGTTATGATTTAAATAATGGATTAGTGGATTTGTGACTCATAAGAATGGACCAATGACAAGGTGACATGTGTAAGTCACTTTGCATCAACCAATGAGATTTATGGGCTTAAGTGCAATTTGGCAAGTTGTGAGGATCAAAATGTAAATTCAAGAAGTTGAGTTTGCTCAAAAGAGGAGGCTACGTATGAGAGGAAAAGAGAGAAGAAAGAGAAAGAAAGGAAAGAAGAGAAGGAAGGAAAAAAAAAAAAAACGTGTGAGGCAAAGGTGGGCAAGGTGGAGGTGATTTTCTTCTCCTTCCAAGCACTTCCAAGTGAGATCAAGTGGAATCCAAGGAAGAGAAGCCAAGGAAAAACAAGAAAACAAGTAAAGTTTCTATTGAGGTACCAGGAAGGTTGATTTTTATGTTTTTCATGACCCATGCTGTGATTTTCTTGGATGGAAGTGAATTAGTGGTCTTTAAGGTTGGTCATGTGAATTTTGAGTATAAGTTGAAAGAAATGGATTAGGTTAGGGTTTGAAAAATAAAGTGAGTGATGGTTAGGGTTTTTGATTGTGCATTTTGTATGACATATTGAGTGGTTAGGAGTTAGTGAAATTGAGGTATAAGGCATTAGTGGATTGATTAGAATGAAGAAAATGGAAGAACAAAATTGAATATGGCTTATTGCATATTTCGGCCAAGGGAAATGAGGGTCAAGGGTAGTTTGGTACCTATGAGTGCCCATTCCTTTGGACTCTTATGGAAGGATGAATTGAGCGATATCTTGAATAAAGCTGTTCACCGTGTTGCTTGGAACCTAAATGCCTTAAAGTGACTAAAATGCATGAGATTTGTGAATTAATTTAAAGATATTTCTTGTAAGGAAGTATTATAGTCCTGTCAATCCTACTTGTAATGTGCAAAGTTAGCCCTCATTATGTCTGGCCAGATGATGTAATTTCCTCACATGTATTTTATTTGCTTGAGGATAAGGAAAAGTCTAAGTTGGGGGGAGTGATGAGAGCTATAAAGTACTATGATTTGAATATGTTTCTCTCTTTATTTAGAAGCTTTCCTCATTGTTTCCAAGCATATTCTAAGTACATTTCGTGGTTTTGTTGTAGGTATGCTTGGTGGAGCAAAGAAAAGGAAAGTCAACACAAGAAGTGAAATTTTGCTGCTACAGAGAGGTCTAATCGCTATAACAGAATAGATACTAGCCGAAGCGGTGGAGGAGCCTGCTGCAATGTCTAGAGGAGAAAATGAAAGAACTTCAGCACAGTGCAACCCACTACAATGTCTAGAGCCGAAGGGTTTGTCATGTTGATGGTAACCTTCTATAGCAGAAGATAGTCTCGATGTAGTGGGCTATCGCTACAGTTCGCAACACTGCTCGTTGCAGTAGGACATGGAAAGCCCAGCCCATCACATGTGAAGGTGAGCGGAATTCCAATAGAGGATATAAAAGAATACGGGGACCTGAGAAGGGGGTGGTTGGGTGGAAGCGTGACAAGGGTTTGAGAGCATGGAGGTTAACGATCGAAAGAAGGAGACGACAGAGTGCTTAGATCGAGACATCGTGTGCACCTTAGTTTTCTTTATTCCCTTCTCTAAACATTTAATGATTTGGACTCTTATGGTTGTACCGATTTCCACTATGTTCTAATTTTATTTCTATGGTTTTTATGTAGCCGTGCTACACGCGAACGGATTGATTGGTAATCTTGTTTTCGTCCAGTATATACATTTCTTTCATCTCGACTTGCTCTATTTCTACACCTTGTTTACATGGTAGTGTTGTAACATTAATGATAGCG
Organism: Tetrastigma voinierianum; assembly: GCA_016808115.1. Lineage (NCBI taxonomy): Eukaryota > Viridiplantae > Streptophyta > Magnoliopsida > Vitales > Vitaceae > Tetrastigma > Tetrastigma voinierianum. The sequence continues at coordinate 266,908 of JAEQBH010005612.1, read as the reverse complement.
AATTTTTGTGGAAGGCTGAGATTGAGCGATGATGACCCCCAGGGATATAAGTAGAGCAACACTTGGTCAATCGGTGAATAGAGATATCCTGGTTCCAAGTGTGGCAATTAAGGTTTAGAAATTTATGCGTTTTAGAGTCCAGGGGTTGAGGGGCGGAGTGTAATACACCCTGGAGACGTGAGCAGATCATTGCAGAGAATATCTTGTAGGCATGATCAACCCACCAACATGAGTTTATTGGTATACTAGATGAATAATCTATATAGGTAGTAAATCCATTTAGTGTAGCGGGTGAAGGCAAAACCTTAGTTTTCATAAATTGGTTTAGCAAACAACTTAGGATTAGTTTTCTTTACATTAATTTAGAGTTCATTACTTAATTTTAGGTCTAGATATATTTAAAGCATTAATTCAATTATCAACACACTTTTCCTCATGGGACGACACTTGACTAGCCATTATACTATACAAAATTGACTCGTATACTTGTGCGAGCGGACTTACATTATTCACATCATTTTATATACCTATTTGGCGTCCATCAACCATCTTCACAAGAACATCAAGAGCTTTATTTTTTTATGAATTACAAGGCACGGAGTAGTGCAAGGCTAAAACCCTTTAAGCTTTCTACCTATCCCATGTAACGAGATTTAGGTCAACAACTCCTAGACCAATTGGCCTTAGGTACTAGGTGTTGAAACACCCCTTCGAACTTAATTACTCAAGGTAGGAAGGCTACGAGGCCAACCTTACTCCTCCTTGCTTTGTTCTTTCTTTTTGGTTCTTTTATTTTCTTTTTCACACCAAATCTCCTTTTCCTTCACTTTATGCTTCCAATCTCTTCAGCCAAACTCCTAATTCACACCTCATGCTTTCACTAGATGTTAGAGCCGAACAAGCATGTTAAGGGTAAGCAAGGGTTCTTTTGGCCGAAGGATATAAGATAAAAGGGGTAAGGTGCTCATTCTTGGCCTTCAAGAAAGAAAATGGCTAATATGGTTCAAATTGGGTGACTAAGGATAATATGCACAAAATGGTTAGCTAGAAAGGCTCAACCAATCCAAGGATGGCCTATATCATTTCCTAATTGTTGTGTTGCCTAGGATTTCGTCTTAAATGATAAATGAACAAATTCTAGAGTCTTAGGAGATCAAAATAGACGGTGATCACCTAATTCTTCTCTAAACCAAGCAAAATTGACCAAGAAGGATAATGTGACTTATGCTCAAAGTGATAAAAACTTTTGGCTAAATCTGCTACTCAATGGTCAAAACATTATTCTTTAAAGCACAACTATCTCTCATTTTCTTCATATGAAAGAAAGTTTAATCATTGTTCATCGTAGGCATCACAATCAATCCCAAAACAAGCTCAACCAAAAACAAAAACAAACTAAAAATGAGAAAATTAACCTAAAAACTAAAAACATTTAAAAGCAACTATAACACACAAGCAACTAAAAGAAAACACTAAAAATAGGATAATTGAAGTTGGAAAATTTAAAAACAAAGGGACACCCCCTCAAACTTAAAACATGCATTGTCCTCGATTATGAAATATGAAAGTAAGAACAGAGGACTCCCCTAGCTAATCAAGTGCGATCATAGGGCTCGAGTTAAGGTGGGTCTTAATGAAACTCTCTTACTAAGAATCAACTTCAATGCCCTGAAAAGAAAAAACCAAATAAAGACTTAAAATAAAATTAAAATGCAACACATACTAACAATATCTAAAAAATAACTAAAGTACTAAATGGATAAAAGTCCTTATTTTTGCTTAGGTTGCCTCCCAAGAAACTACTCCATTTTTAGAGTCTAGCTAGACTCATTGGAGAAGTTCGAGAGCTTTGAGTTGGCCCTTCATCCATCATGGCCAATACTCCCTTTTCATCCTCATCGTGCGTGTGTGAACTCCTCCGCCCCTCAGAAATGGTGCCATAAACTTGTTGCTTCATTTTCCAATGTTTCCAACACTGCCACCAAGGACTTGTTAGTTGAATCCAAAGTAGTAGTGCTAGAAACTTATCAATTGAATGACCAAAATGGAAAGAGTTTGTGATACTGATACCAGAGACTAAGTTATAGTCCCCCAGTAACTGCATAAAAGACTTGTTGATAACAGATCACTATTTTATGTAATCCAAGTTTCTGGATTATAATACCAAGAACTTCTTTTTAAGTTCCTGGAAATAGCCCTAAAAACTTGGTTACACATATCAAAGTTTATACTTATGCTCTTTTTTAACTAATTATACTTCAATTTGGTCATCTCTACTGCAAGTACACAGGTCAACAAGTAATAAAGTGGATGTTTAAGTCTAGATATCGTTCCCATAGAGATAGATAAGAAAATTTTAAGATCAATTACCCTAACTACTCAAGAACATCACTATTTGAACTTCAGTTTTCATGGATTGTAAGCTAACTAACAAAACTGGAATAACTATATTTTTACAGATTTTTCTTTAATTGAAGAGTATTTAAATCTAAAGGAATTCAAGGTTTCTCTTAGATTTAATAAACACTGGGAATGGAATCAGTGATTTGATCATCAATTTGCCTAATGTTAAAAAATAGAGTAGTTATGGGTTTGAATCCTGAATTTGTCCAAGGGCATATTAGTATAGTCTTGAAATACCTTCAACCACTATGCATTTCACCATTTAGGGCAACATGTTCCTAAACCAGGACAACATGTGTCGAAATAGCTACTTTTAGGATCTAATTCCCTTTAAGATTTGGTTGTCTTTCCTAAACCAGTACTAATCAACCAATTCTTAGGACTTAAGCTAACTTGCCCCCATAGACACGGTAATACAAGCCTCTCCAATTGTAATTGGTACCTCAATCAACATTTCGATCAAAATAATTTCTGCCAAGACAGAAGCAAGATTATTCTATCAAAATTAGATGAATCCTGCAAATATCATTGATAATTCACAGTTGTCCTTGTACCTCGGAAGCACATACTTTGTCACTCAAAGGAACCTTGATGTTGGGATTGGGAAACAAGGCACGTGATTTATCATAGTAATGTTAGGTTTATTAGTTCTAAGGTATCAATTTACCATGCCTGAGATTCACGCTCTTGCTCTCAAGAACACCTTTCTGTGTCACTCAAAGGTATCCTTGAAAACAGAGCACAGATATAACTCTTTTTGGGTATACTCTACTGATACTTAGAACAGTTCATTACAAGACTAATACCAATTAGATAAATTCAGTCTTCAAATCCACAGCTTACATCAAGATAATACAAACACGATAATCAAATCACTAATACCTTCCTAGAGGGAGCTTAGCCTTCCATAATTGGATCACACATAACAATGACCAGTTGTTTAAACAAATTCATTGAAAATGTAATCAAAAACTGAAGAAAAGGATTTCCATCAATGTTTCTAGTCTTTCTTCAAGTTCAGACAGTAATGGAGATTGATATGCCAAAGATTAAGCTGATAATACGGCTTAGATCAACAACTCTAATTCTAAAATGAAAATTAAAGAAAAGAAAAAGAAAATTAAAAAATGAAAAATTATGTACAAAGCTTCCTTAAGCTCTTTCTCTTATCCTCCTTTGTTTCTATATATCCACGTATCTCACGTATATCATCTATTGTACTTACTATATCTTTCTATTTATGATAAAATGATATTTGGGTCAAATTCTAAATTTAAAAGTATGGACTTCAATGCAAGCCCACTAGATGAATTGTCGCGACAATATTACCACCATATTGTCTTTAACTTTGTTGTGGCGCTATCGCGACAAAATTTGCTACATTTCTAAGATAATTTGTCGTGACAATTGTTCTATGCATTTGTCTTCAAGATTGTCGTCGAGTTGTCGTGACAACTTCTTGTTATGCTGCTGCTCTCTTCTGACTGATAGTCGCGACAAAATTTAGATTTTCGCAACAATTTTCAAGTGTTTCTTTAAGAGCTTTTCTCAGCTTTTGTTGCGACAATTTTTTTGCCATTTGCCTTCTGTTTTGTCATGACAATTGGTTTAATGTCGCGATAAATTCTTTCTTCTTGAAACTTGAATGCACTCAAGGCCCTTTTCTCTTGCTCTTTTGTTTCCTTTGATCTTAGTTCCTCTGAAAATAGAAAATTTGGTGAAGACTCCATAATTTTGCATTAAATTAAGCAATAAGCTCTCAATTATGCATGAAAAATGGGCTTAAAACTATATGATTTTCACACTCATCAATAAGCTCGAATGAGACAACTCTTTAGAGGAGGAGTGAGTTGGCCTCGAATTTATATCCTTGAGAGTGTCATCTGAGGAGTATAGGTGCAAGCTCATCGAGATGGTAGAAGTGAGCTCCCCATCCACGTGCGAGATTTACTTTTCTTTATCACCTTAAGTTTATGCTTTGGTGGGAGGGTGAATTTCTTTCCTCTGATAAGCAAGGTTATCTCCCCATGTTCTACATCAATCCATACTTGACTTGTGGCATTGGAAGTTCATCATAGATGAGATTTGTTAGTCCTCTTCCATGCCCCAGTCACAAAGTCATGGAAATTGAACTTGTCAATCTAACCAAACATTATCAGAATTGACTATCATTAGTGTTACTCTTCAACTTGCCTCTCTTCCACTAATAGCTCTTCCTCATTAGCAAGCTTATTCTTTTTCTCCTTAACTAATGTCATGTCTTGGATTCCCTCCTTATTAGTGCTCAAAAAGTGCTATTTTGAATCCTGTTTATTACAGGTTATGAGTATTTTTTGTGTACTAATCAGCATAGTAACAATTAACATTAGGTCAGGCTATACTCTGATCACATTTTATGGCAAATTTTGCAGTTTTTTCATGCTATTCATGACAAAATTGTTGGTCGATCAAACACGAGGAATTGAGTTAAACTCGGCGGCTGCGGATCATAGACCCGGAAGGAAAGAAGACGGAAAATGCTAAGAAATTGAATTAAGGGAAATTTGGCCTGAGGCAAATTTTTAAGTGAGGCTGCTTGAAATTTCGCGAGGTGCAAGCACATTCATCTGCGAAATTTCCTTCATGCGCACATTAACATCACTGCGACCACTATTCATTCATCTACCTTTGATTGACTTCTGCATATACACCTTTTTGACTCCTTTTGTCACTTTTTGGTTTCTTCAAATTTGTCCCTTATAATAGCTTTTGATTTTGGTTCTTTTGTAATTTTGTGAGAGCGATATAAACTCATGCCTTGTAACGAAGACAACTTTTGCTTTCGATAATAAAATTGGCGGGAAGCTTTCAGCTTTCCCGCTCTTTCTCCTTTTCTCTCGTTTTCTCTTCTTTTTCTCTCACTTTCTAGGCAGCCAAACACCCTCCAAGGATGACAACTTGGAGGATGAGCGGCTAAAACCCTCTCTTCCTTGAAGAGGAAGTCCCTGCGAAGCAGGCCACGTGGGTGTAGCAGGAGGGTTCTCAATGCTTTTCGTCTGAGTCATTCCTTCGGTATTTTGGTTTTTCTCTTAGTCTTAGTTGTAACCCCTTCCATTCACCTTGAATGATCGATGTTGATAATCTTTTAGGGTTTAGTGGATGTGCTTTGATCAGAGATTCGATAGTTATCCTCTATGGGTTATTGTAAGGTGGGTGAGGAGGCATGCCCTGTATCGGTGACCGACTGATGCTCAATAGGAGCCACCATTTTCAAAAGGATAATTATTTTGGGTTAGGTTTATAGCTAAATGAAAGATCCGGTTCGAGAGATGACTATAGGTCATCCTCCCACTAACGGAGGAAATGACCACTGAAACCCTCTCGAGTTGCCACTAGGATCCTAAGCCCGACATCCACGATACTTGAGGAGATCTCTTTTATTATTATTTTCTTGGCCCACTCTTCAATTTGTTTTGATTTCCAACCATCCAACTCCCTTGTTTTTACCAAACCTTAAAATCCAAATTGAAATTCACATTTTGAACCTCATTATAGTCGTTTGTGCGAAAGAAAACCCATCCTGTGTTCGACCCTAGAGGCAGCTATCTTTTGTAGTAGCTTTGCTCTCTGACGATGGGAAGGTAGGATAAAAATTTTGTTGATTCCGGTACACCTACGTGGCATGAAATCACCTCCTCGAACTCAAGGCACAAGTTACATTCATATCTCCTCATCCTTATGTTGCTTAGGAGTGGCCTTGAATATTGCTCCTCTAATGCATGGGCGGCTAGTTGCCCAAATTAGTTTTCTAAGTTTGTCACATGAACATTCATTAGAGTGACTTTATCTTTCATTTGGCTTCACATGCGTCATTGTCCTCCTTCATCTCTCATTCAATAAGACATGAAATAACTCTTCTTCATTAGAAGGTTGCGCAAGATTGTTCTTGATAATTGTACCTTGAGCCTCCTTGACTTTGAAAATTTGGACTTCCATAGGAGAAATCCTCATATGTCCTCCAACTCGAATGATAGTAGCTCGGCATAATGTTGGGGGTTGAAAGTAATAACCTTCATTATAGTTGAGATATTGAGGTGCTCTTTGAGTTTGTTAGTCAATGAGGTTTGAGAGAGCATCAATCTTTTTCTCAAGTGCAGATAGGCTCTCATCCTTGCTCCCGATTCATTATTCATTATACTAAGCACTAAAAAAATTAAAAATAAAATTAAAAAAATGAAGTATACTAAATACAAATAAGTATACTAAATAAAAATTAAAAATAAAATAAAATTTTTGCTCAATTTAGCTAACTACTCTTTTGCAAAATATCAAATCCAAACACCAAACCATAACTATCGGCAAGGGTGCCGAAACTTGTTCTGCGACTACTGAATGCATAGTCGTACAAATATCTGTTGGACTAAAAGTCAGATATCAATCACGAGGTATGGTTTGGTGAGGATTAAGTACTGATTACTAAAATTAGTCCTTATCAAACGACTAATGATTTGAGAAAAAGGCTTTCTAAACTAAAATAAAAACAAGATAAAGCAAAACAAAACAAGGTATGATCAATGCTCACTCCTGAGGTGAAAGTTTAATTTCAAGAAAGAAGAACTCAAAGGTAAGGTACCAGGGTTGATTGTTTCCATTGATGCATTTAATTTATATTCATTAAGCACGGGTTAAGTAAAAGTGTACTTGTGCTTGTCCAAGGAAAAAGGTATGAGGTTTACACTTTCGTGTCTCCCTAATTTCTCACACCAACTCCCTATTCTCCATTCCGTCCATCTAGGTCATTAAATGTAATACTTTTATGAGGCAATTCTTTCCTTGGGAATCTTATTGGTCACCTCTCGATCCATATAATAAGACTACTTAGACTATGCTTGAGATCGATCCTTTGTTCAGTCATCACGATCCTCACATAATCTTTGAGATGGTGCTTTACTAATAAAATCCATTTAGTCTTTAGGCATTTCTAATTTCCTAAACTTCTTTGACTAGGTTAATTAGAATTCCAATTAGTTTGATTCACCTTAAGAAGTCATAACAAGATTTTAAGTATTAATCCGGTGTCACCAAGGATAACTTGTATTAAAAGGATCAAAGATCCGATTCTCGGCATGTATCAATTAATCAAAATCATAGTATTCCAAAGAACCCACCTTATTAACATCAACCACGGCATATATTTACAAAACCATTCTAGACATTATATAAACCAAACATCAATCTCAACAATCAACCCTGGAGAAAATTTTAACCACTCATTACAACTAAGAAATCCAACAAAACCATGTTTGACATAAACATAATGATGAAAGATGTAATAAAGAGAGTAAAGTTAGAGATACAAAACAAATGTGAGATGAAAATCGTCTCAAACTACCTTTCTGGAGTTGTAAGAAGTCCTCCCAATAGTTGGATCTTCAATATCAACTCCAAATCCAAGTTGAAATGAACAAAATCACCAAACCACAAGTAGTTCGAAACGAGAAGAAACCCTGGGAGGTATTCTCCCGCCCAAACTCAAAACCACACTAATCAAGTCGCCGTGCATTTATAGGCCTTGGAAAATAGGGCAATGATGGGCACAAAAATGGAAGTTTTCCACTCCAGCCCGCCGACGTTCGTCGCGACGAAGGTCTCTTCGTAGTGACAAACACCACATGTCTTCTTCTCATGATCTTCTCTTCGTCACGACGAAGGTGTCTTCATCGCGACGTATCTGAGGCTATCTTCATTTTACATATTTTGCTTCGTTGTGACATACCAATGACTTCTTCAATGTGGTCCTGCTGCCTTCGTCACGACGAGCACTTCCTTAGTCGTAATGAACAATTCCTTCATTGTGATGTACTGTTTGCGACGGTGCGTGACTTCATCTAAACTTGATTTCTTCTATCACATTTTAATAGTTTTCCTTCTAAACAATAAAAACATAAGCGAATGGAGGATTAAGAGAATTCTTAAGAGATATTGGTGTGAATCTGGCATTAAGGATTGTATAAACACATGAAAAGCATATTATAAATGCTAATAAGATTCACACCTATCAAACACATCCCTATGCGTTATGGCGTGTTCTGATAGGTGTGAATCTTGTTAGCATTTATAGTATGATTTTCATGTGTTTGCTCTGGCACCTCAAATACTAGATTACAACAATATCTTATAAACTTTAATCCTATTTGCTTTTATGTTTTGTAGAGTAGAAAAGAGAAATCAACAAATGATTGAAGAAAATCAAGTAATTGTTGATCTGCAATAGTTTGCTCCACGCGAGAGGTTCATGCTTTGCCAAAGGGTTCTTCGCCACGTGGCTTCAGTGAAGAAATACTAGCCTCACGATCGCCACAGTGAAGAAGTTTGCCACGGTGAAGCCATCGTTTGCCACAATGAAGAAAAGACGCAACATAAGACAATCCTCGAGGTTAGCACACGATGGCCCCCGCGCCCGTCGTGTCAGGCCAAACTCACGGCGAACGGACTGGGGCCAGCGGTCCTCACTATTTTTCTTTTTTGAATCATTTCGAATAATCGAAATACAAAATTACTTTTTCTAAACACATTTCAAATACCGTGAAAATATATATACGTAAATACCACTTTAACATAAAGGCCCATCAACAATCCATAAACTTTTTTTCATTCGATGTGGCATTTCATGCCCATTCGCTCCATTTCCCATCTTTATACAATGTGGCATTATTAACTATTTTCAATATCCAAATATTTGCAAAACATAATCAAAGTTGTTTCATAGCCAATTGTTTGAAGCAAATAGAATTAAGAATCTTTCATGTTTATATGACGAAAGCTTTACTTATCCTCCGGAGTGTGACTTTGGCGTGGCTACGATTCCTCACGGTCTACGTCCTGCATAGCTGTTCTCTCGGTACACAGCGATAAATAAAACAATAAGCTAGCATTTTCATACTTAGTGGTTCTATATAGTTCTCTCTTCCATTTAGCTTAATACAAATCATGCAATTTTCTAAGCAATGCTGCCTTTTGAATGATCGTGAGAATACATATGTTATTTCATATACATTCAATTTCGATTTATTGATCATTCCTTAAATATGCACTTTCATATACGATAAATCATTGAGAAACACAAATCATACGTTTCATAGTTTTCTTATCATTACAATTTGGCCTTAAACGAATTTAACCTATGCTTTAGGTGCACGAGGATATGGCGAAATCAAACACGATCCAGGTAGAAATTGCGGTCGGTATAAAACATTTGTTGTACAGCCCGCTGGGCTACTAAGCGGTTATTAAAAATCAATTCGTGAACCTTCATGTCGATCTTTGTCTGTTGGGCTACGGTCAGGTGATAAATCCATTGGATCCGTTTATGAATCTTTGCTAATTTGACCCTTATTGGTATACCCAATCTATCATAACTAAATTTACTTGGGTTCTTTTATTCTATTAGGGGGCATTCAAATCGTGTGGCAAAAACATCTGGTATAGTACATGTACATTTGCTCTGAAACAATTGGTTCCCGATTACTCGTGTACGTTTTCATATGCAATTATTTCACCGTCAATTGCCTCAAATCAATTAAAGCAAATCAATATGCTTTTTCTTATAAATCATTTGAAACTTAAAATCATTTGTAATCATTGACACTTTGGAATTAGAGAGAGAGAAGTGGAGAACAAACCAAAAGATTGTAAGGTCCTTCGATTCACGTCACCAGTCTCGGCCTCAACTCGGGCTTTTCTTCTCGTTAGCCCCTAATCCATCGCAAATGGCAATCATATATTAGTTGGGTATTCTAAGGTTTCTATTTAGGTCTTATTTCTACTCGACTTCCTTCTGGTACATTGTTCCTTTCATTTTTCCTCATTCCTCATCACTTAAGAACATTCTTATCATTCTTTTAGAGCGCCATTATACCTACATTTGATGAATTTTTTGGGATTCAATAGGGTCAATTTGGATATACTTATTTAAGGGAGATTTGTTCTCCTAGAAGTCTAGTTTACCTAAAAATTTGAATCACGCAATTCGGATGAGTGATGGCCAAGTTATGACCTAAATACCAAAATTGCTCCAAACACAGCATAAGACACAGCTGTGCTCGGGAGCTAAACATAATTGACCCAAAATAGAGAGCCTCGCACAGTGAATTTGGGTTCAATTCTGGGGGTCCAAATTTGGATACACTTATTCCAGGGAGATTTGTTCTCCTAAAAGTCTAGTTTACTCATAAATTGGAATCACTCAATTCAAACAAGTGATGGCCAAAACAAAAACAAGGGTTTTAAGAAAATTTTGACCGCATCTCCCCTAAAAACCCATCATTTCCTTTATACAAAAATTTCTCATTTGAGGACCACAACCAATCAAACAACTTAGAGCAACCAATAAAAACACTTTTATTCAAATTTTGGGGTTTGCTGACAGGCTCCTGAAATAAAATGGGGGTTAGGGTTTGGTTTACTTACCTCAAATCTCTTTCAATCTTCTTCTTTCTTCTTCTTTCTCTTTTTGATCATCTAAATCCTTGATCCTATGGAGGAAAATCACCAAGTTCCTCTCTTCTTCCTCAACCGTAGTGTGCCCTAGCTCTCCTCTCCCCTTTGTCTAAAATGTGGGTTATGGCATTCAAAGACCAAAAATTGGTCTTTGTCATTACATGACTAAGGCCACGTTGGCTACACACTAATTCATGTCTGTTTCTTTTTAAATTTTAAAAACTTCATTTAACTTTCATTTCCTCTTCATTTCATCTCATTTATACTACAGTACTTACATTTTCGTTTTTAGCCGACCCTTAGGTCCTCATTTGACATTTTACCAAATTATTTATATATAAAATTTCACGAGTTTTTATCATTTTTTCGTTTTTAGCCATTTAAACTCCGGAAAAATATAATTTAATTTATTTTACACTCTGAACATGTTATAAAATTGTTATGGTATTTTCAGGGCGTTACATCGCCACGACAAAGAAGCCTTCGTCGAGGCGAATGACGGCGGGATAGACCAACAAGCCCGATTTTGGAGCCATCAGTAGCCAACAATGCATATAAATAATGATCATAGACTTGTTTAGGGTTCTGATTTTGAGAGAGAACACCCTTCTTAGGGTTTCTCCTCTCTTCTTCTTGAACCACTTTAGGGTTTGTGATTTTGTGCATTTTTATTTGGATTTGGTATAATATTGGAAGAATCCATCAACTAAAGGGACCTCATTAAACCTTGGAGTCGAGTTTGGACTATTTCTAAATCATATTAGTTTTGAATCTCTAACTCTCACCCTTTTCTCATCTCTTTCACTATAATGGATGTAATAGACATGATTTTAAGAGATTTATGGGTTGTAATGAGTAGCTAAACTTTCCTCTATGATTGATTGTGGAAGTTGATGTTTGGTTTTATATGTTTTATGATGATTTTTGTGAATTCGTAGTGGATGTTAGATAGTGTAGTTCTTAGGATTATTATGGTTTTAACTAATTAATCCATCTTGAGGAGTTAGATCTTCGATCCCCATACTAAGGCATCCTTGGTAGCGCTTAGTTGCGCCCTAAAATTTGGTCTACGGGTCTCTTAAGGTATGAATTAGTTAATTGAAATACTAATTAACCTAATCAAAGAAGTCTAGGGAATCAGGAATACCTAGTACTAGATGGATTTTATTAGGAGTAGCACAATCTCAACATTATGTGAGAATCATATGGACCGAGAAGTGATTGATCTGAGCGTAGTCCAGGTAGTTCTATTATATGGACCAAGAGGTGACCAATAGGATTCCCAAGGAAAGCACTGTCTTATAAAAGTACCATACTTCATGACTAGAAAAGGCTTGAAGGGAGAGGAAATAAGGAATGGGTGTGAGAATTTGAGAGGAGACGCGAAAGCGTAAACCTCAATGTTAGATTCCTTATACACGCACAAGTGTACGTTCAATAAATTAGCGCTTAATGAATATAAATCATAAATGCATCAATGGAGACAATCAACCCTAGTATCTTTCCTTGAGTTATATCTCCAATATTATCCCATTCCTTGTAGTGGACATTGATACACCACTATTTTCTTTGCTTTGTGCATTTCTTATTTTAGATTAGAAAACATTTTCCCCAAGTCATCAAGTCGCTCAAATAGTGAACGACATCAATAGTTGGGGTACTCAATCCTATCTAAAACCACACCTTCCCTGTGGGATCGATATATGGACTTGTTAGTCCATTGTATTACTTGTGTGACCCGTGTGTTTGTGGAAATCACTAACAAAAAGTCCACACAAGAAGTGAAATTTTTGGATCATATCCAAATCTATTTTATATCAGCCCACACTCTTCTAAGTGTGTGACCCATTAGGTTCCCATTTATGTTGGCCACTTGATTCAACTATTGAATCAAGCAAGTCATGAGTGGTATCTAGCAACACATCATGAATCCCAATTGACTGGAGAGTCAGTATTTTGACAACTAACCCTTCCATAGACAATTACCTTGCAATTCATCCTTTCACCAATCTATACCCCACTCAGTTCAAAGCATGGACAAAGTGTAGCTCCCACTAGGCTGGCTACGCCACCTCTAGCTCAAGTGATATTAGTTCTTATCCCCGGACTCATTAGTCAATAGTTATGAACTTGAAGACAATCTTCATGGCATTTCCACTTTGGCCAGAGACTCTTAAGTAATGATCCCAACAAGAGGTCATAGGTGTACTCTTTCTTTATTGGGAGTGGCAAATCCTTTGTTGGCTACACAATTACCTTCAAATACCTCAAGTTATACCCAATCATCACCTTATAAGGGACCTCTAAAAAGCAACAAGGAATGAAGTCAAAGCATAGAATCAGCATCCAAGATATCTTTGAGCACCTCAAGTCTAAGGATACTTGCACCATTTCTATGATGAGACAATCATCTTATAGATAATCCATATGATTGTCTCAGGGCAGGTCTCCAATCTACTTAGTTACTCTTAGCAAGCGTCCACATGTCAATTCTAATCAACTCATGATCACAGTTTATAAGATCTATTGTTTTATCCAATCAAGGAGTGTGACAAGTGCTAGTTTGTCCGGATCAACAATGTCTAGTCTCGTTGATCCTATGACTAGGGATAATTTAGATACTAACATAATTGTACATGATAGGAATATTATTATGTGAATCCACGTCATGATTTCCTTCATGTTATGTTATGTATCATGGACTTCATTAATCCGATTAAAGATCTAAATCAATTCAACGTATGAATATCAAATTAATGAATATGCTTTTTCATATTAAACAATATGTAATACATACAACAAGTGCTAAGGATGATTGCCTTTAGAGCACTTTACTAACACTATGTGACTTCCTCCAAATCGTAATTAACACTTTTCATGGTCGATATGACCTTTAACAAAGTTTCGGAGCATGCTTCCTTATGCACTAGATAGGGATGGAAGTTTGGCGGGATAACCTGGTAACCAGCCCCTATTAGGACGAGTATGGAAAAATAGAATTGAAGTTTTAATTAGGTTTGGGAATAATTTTTAAAAATCGAATCAGGTTTAGGACGAGTACAGATATTTCCCTAACCCACCCCGCCCCAGATATGCATTTACAAATTTACCCCTTAGGTATTTAAACATCGCATTCACTTTTACCCTAAGTCATTGGTAGTCACCCTATCTTCTTCTCCACAATCCCTTATTCTTCTTCGATAAGTGGCAAAGGTCGATTGATTCCTTGATGCAAATGGTCACCCTCTCTTTTTCTCACGACAGCTTCTCCTGCTTCTTCTTCTTCTTCTTTATCCTTGATCGTGATAGGATAGATTGATTCCTTTATGCAAAGGGCAAGTCTTTCATCAATTAACTCACTAACTCTTGCACTTGTAATGGAGATGCTTAGGGTTCGACATTTGCAACTGCGGAGTTCTTCCACGCATCCCTCACACTTGTTATGCAATTGTAGAGTTCTTTAATATTGCTTCTTTTTCTTCTCAATTTATTTGCCCGAATTTTTTCATTAATTTTCATTATGAGTTTATGATGGTTGTTGTGTTATTAATTTAAACTTAATACTATTTTGAATGGTAGAATCTCATTACAAACACATTGTTAGGGTTTGAATGCCTATTCAAGACTATATTAATTTCAACTTAATACTATTTTGAATGGTAGTATTCATGGTTAGGGTTAGAATGCCTGATCGAGGACTATAAACATATGTTAAGGTGGGGATTGAAGGCCTATTCAAAATAGGACAAGGCAGGAATGGGTTTGTTAGGTCATTATGTTAATGGGGATGGGATCAAAAGACCCACCTTGACATGGGTTTGAATCGGGAATGGGATATGATAGTGGAATCGAGAACATGAATGAGATAAGGGTAACCTATCCAAAACCTGTCCCTGTTGTCATTCCTAGCACCAGATTCCTCATTTGAATTTTGAGTGTAATTTTTAGCCAATCATAGCTTTACATTTTGCAAATCTTGTGCACTATAAACTTTATAACTAGAGGTTGATTCCTTTAGACAGAGAGCTTTTACTTTTTCTTTCTTTTTAATTCTTCCGTAATTATTTTCTTTATTTTTTAGAAATAATATTTTCGCACTCATCATCTTTTGTCCCTTTCATTAATAAATAAGGCCTATGAATTTGGAGTCCCTTCTGTAATTAATTTAAAGCATATCAATCTTGGGAAGAAGGCTTTCTAAAGGTGAATTCAAGGTGAATTGAGCTGTAGAACTCCATGATTATGCAAATATGTTTCTAATATAGGTGAAATATGAAATTTCTAACATTATTTATAAAATCATTTGAATTAACAAATACACTCTATGTGTAGATACACCAAATGCTTAATATTATATTTGGTGTCTTTGAGTAGATATAGTATAGGAAGTATTGAAAATACCTAGAAGAGGAATCCAATCTAAAATGTGTAAAACTGATTTGGATCTAGATTGCCAACTTATAACAAATTAAAGTTAGAACTCTAATGAAAAATATAATATCCGTGAACATTCTGATATGGATCACTATGTCTCACACGATGAACTAGCACCTTAGCTCGATGATCTGAGAATAGCCCGAGGAAAGTCTAATTTCCAAGACCTTCTTCACATTTTCTGTCCAGTTTTACTCTAATTTCTTATCACTACATTTTCAGTACGCTTTAAATAATCACCTCATTTTACTTTTGATTGTCTATACACATTTCATCACTATGACAACCATTTGTATCACAATTTATAAGAGGAAATTGATTCAGCCAATTAGAAACACAATCTCGTGGATGAATTTGAGACTACTATACTACTATAGTCAATCTTAACACAATCCTTTGGTCGATCTTAATGCAATCCTTTGATCAGAAGATTTGGCTATCGAGGTTTATAGCTTGTGAAATTATTTTAGTTAGAGACTACCAACGACCAAGGTTTCTATCCTAACATTGTCCTACTAGCCTTCAAAGCATAACAACTCCTCAGTTGAGACATGTTCGATCCCTATGAGCAACAAGTCCTTGTTAAAGGATCCATTAGGTTCTTCTTAGAATATATCTTGTCAACCACCATATCATCCCTTTATACTATCTTAAAACTTTAGAAGACGAGAATATGATCCCTCATTTTCCAAAAAAAAAAAAAAAACTTTATTATAATGCTTGAAATAACACAATTTTCCTATTCTTATAATCAGTAAGGACTTTAAACCTAAGAATTAGAATCAAGTAGAAAACTAAGTCTTAATTGATGATGATATCCCTACATCATTGAGATCTTAATTGACGATAATTTCCCTACATCATTCTCAATGAGTAGATTATCATCTACCTATAAGTTCTTAGAGCGGCCACCATGTTTTCCTATAGTTTTTTTTGTACACATAAAGGTCTATACTATGAAAATATATGCTTACATCATATAGATGTCTATATCAAGATAATCATCTAAGAACTATCTTGATGTCCTATTGCAATATCATATAAATTATATACACCATAATAAATAGGAATTCTTTTATGGGTTTGAGTACGGCTCTTGATATAAAAGTTTCCTATAATAGAATTAATGTTTCAAACTTTAACATTTAGGTATGCCCTAGCCACTTGTCTAAAACTTTCCATCTACTTCATTGTTTTCCTTCCATAAACTAATTTACGCTTATGGCTAATTAACCAATTAGCCAATCCAAAGACCTTGTTCGCTTATCCATATGATTACCAAATTGTCCTTATGCTAACAAGGTATCACTATAAGAAAAATGATCAATAATGACACCTTTTAAGTGTCAAGAAATGTATAACATGATACTTCCTAAATATGTCATATCTGCCTCTATCAAGAAATGGATAAGAGCAACCATGACACTTTTAAAAGTGTTATCTTCAATTAATTTTGGGCTTATTTACGTATCATCTTTTCAAAATATGACATTCTTTGAGTGTCATTAATTTTTTAAAAAGTGTCATTAATGCCCACAATCAATGACACTTTTTAAAATGTTATTGTTTATACCTATATTGACACTTTAAAAGTGTCATTTATTATATATTGCCAGTGACACTTTAAAAGTGTCAAGAAGATGAAAAATCATTGTTTATTTTTACACTCATTTTGAAGAGTCATCTTATATGTTTAATAATGTGGAAAATATATTTTGTATGATCTATTATATATAATTTTCATTTAACTTTTCATATAATTCAAAATAATTGTTCATCAATTTAAAATGAAATTCAATACTAATAATTATATCTTTGAAAAGAAATTGAATAACTTTGCTAGTAATCTTCCCAACAAATATATCGATTTCAACTCCAATAAAAGAACAAGTATACATGTACTAAAAAAAAAGTATGCAAATTCCTTAATAAGAGTAAGATTACAAGTAAGTTAAAAAAAAAAACCAAAGCAAAACTATATTTGGTGTTTCACTCTTGACCTTGGAATATTTCACCTGCATATATTACGAAATAAGGCCGAAGGTGAAAATTAATGATCTTTTCTCAAATTTACCCTCGTTTTAACAATCTTTCTCAACTCCAACAAAAGAACAAATATGCATGCACCAAAAAAACAAGGTATATAAATTCTTTTATAAAAGTAAGATTACAAGTAAGATAAAAAAAAACAAGGCAAAACTACATTTTGTGGTTCACTCTTGACCTTGGAATCTTTCACTTGCATATATTACAAGATATAAAATGAAGAAAGTGAAAATTAACAATCTTTCACAACTCCAACTAAAGAACAAGTATACATGTACCAAAAAAACAAGGTATGTAAATTCAACCATCTAATAGAAATAACAATTAGACATTTAAGAAATATACATAAACTATTCCTTCATCACCAATAAAAATAATATAAAATTAAACTAAAATAAAAACAAACTAAAACTTACCATTTCTTCTTCAAGCCTAGCATATCCTTTTCCGCTTAAATGATGACTGTATATATGCTTCTTTCTCCTTTGTTTTTTAACTTCCCTATATTTCTATAAAATGAAATAGATGATTAGTATTATATGGATAAATGTATTATGTTTGATTTCAATTACATATGTACCTGAAATTCATCTAACAAATGATTTTTCACAAAAATATTCCAATCTTCTTCATCAATAAAATCGTATTTAGCTGGTGGTTTCTTAAGAAGTTCAAACTTATCTTGAAAGGAATAATATATTTCACAATCAGCATGATTTTGAAAGACCGAAAACAAGTTCCCATTGTAAGCATATAATTTCTTCTACTTCTCTTATTTAATGTAAAAGAAGTCTACAAATTATAAACAAAGTTATTAGTACCTTCAATGGCTAGAAGTAAATGTAGAATCTTTTACTATTTTTATATAAAAATTAAGTTACCTCAATACAATCCCATAGTTTGTCCTTCAAGTGTATTGGGACATCATGCCATGTGTTATATCTAATTGGTACCTGAGTACGTGCCAATACACCTATGTAACTTGTTAAGTGCACAGAAGATTCTCCTACAAAGACACCATCAGTATTATACTTTATGAGTAATTTAATCCCTCTACTCTAATTCCTTATAATCATGGATTTCCTTGTTGCCCCTTTATATTTTCTTTTGGTTGGTGTCTTCTCTTCTTCCGAGTCCATGTCTGTAATACATCAATAAGAAAGATATATAAACTTTTTAACATATAGACAACAATATTAACATATTATCATTAAATTTCTATTAAGAAATATAAATTAAGAGCTTATCATAATATGCTCTTATGGAACTATATATCACAAACTTCGAGGTAAGACAATTTAGTATCCTTGTCTCACTTGTCATAATTCTATTAAATAAAATGATATGGGAAAAATCATGATGTTCAATATAAATGAGACTTACTAAAAATAAGAAGTAAATATCTAGCTAATAAAATTAATAGAAATTATAAAGTTAACAATCTCAAATAAGAAGTAAACATCTAACTAGTAAAAAATTCAAAATTTCAATATTGGTAAATCAATGACATAGTTGTAACTCTATATTAGAAACAAGGTCCTACTTTTAGTTACATAGAAGATTTGTTATCAATCCAAAATCCCTCACAATCTCCTCGAATACATATAGTATGAGAGTCATCCATTACATCAAATGATTCAACTTGTGCCGATGTAGTAATAAGAGGATGGTGTTCAATAGAATCATGAAGTCATTAGGATCCTCTCTATTAAAGAAGTCTTTTTGAGGAGTTGACAAAACAATTAACCATCTTTGATTAAGTTGATCTTGAACATAGAATACTTGCTTAGCTTGAAATGCTAAAATGAAATGATCAAATTTATGAGCCATCTTAGTTAAGTCAACTAGTGTAAACCCAAACTCATCAACTTTGATACTGATCTTATTGTCAACCCACTTGCACTTAAAAACTGGAATCCTAAACATGATATAATCAATCTCTCAAATCTCTGTAATAATCTCATAGAAACATAGTTCACCAAACACCAGGTTCTTATCCTTCGCACTTGCAATTTGCATTGTTGTAGCTACAATGCTTACTCCACTATTCTAGGTAACTCATAAGTCATCATGATCTTTTGTATGGTAGTTACACTCATTAATAACATATCTATCATACATGAACACATAATGGGTAAGGCCATGTGCTATCCACTTCAATGTTTCAGATATAGATTCTTTGTCATCAATAGTATCTTCAACATGTTTAAATAAGTCATAGTTATTAGAATTTCCTATTACTAATAGTGTTAAGAATAGTATAGTGTTTGTAATCACTCTATACCTTTTTCCGCAACCAATGAGTGATCGTTCTCATGTGCTCTTCTTGGAGCCATTTTTGTTTCTTAGCTTGACGAGGATTCTTCAATTTCAACCATTTCATATGCTTTCTATTAAGATTTGTATAAAAAGGTAACAATGAGTATCCAAATTTAGTTTGAGTAAACTATCCAAAAATACAAATAATTGATCTTACTCGATATAAGGTCGGATGATAGTTGTATTTTCCAAAACATAATGGTGTGCTTGCAATAACAAATTGGAATCAACTTTAATGATACGACCTCCTAATAAAGGCGCCCTAACTTTATGGTCAGTATTCAAAACACCAGGAATTCCAACAGCATCAATATTTAATAAGTACTGCATTAAAAATTCGTCGTAGTATATTCAACAATGCAACCTTCAAGATGGTTACGGTTTCACACATACCCTTTTAAAACTTTCATAAACCTTTCAAATAGGTACATCCATCTAAAATAAATCAGTCTGCCAAGTCTTACCTCTCTAACAAGATGAATAGTCAAATGAAGCATAATATCGAAGAAGGAATGTGGGAAGCACTTTTCAAGAAAGCACAACGTCACAATTAGCTCACTTTGCAACTTATCCAATGTAGACACATCAACCACCTTCTTACATAGAACATTAAAAAATAAGCTTAATATAGCAATAGCATGTCGCACATGCTTTGACAAAAGTGATCGCAATAAAACTGGTAACAAATGTTGCATTAATGTGTGGTAATCATGGGATTTCAGGACATAAAGCTTCAACTCTTCCATTGATACAAGATTCCTAAAGTTTGAGCAATACCCTTCAAGAACCTTTAAGTCGGCTAAAGTTTGGAAAAAAAATACTTTCTTCTCCATTCTAGATAATGTATAACATGCAAATGGGAGGTAAGTTTGATTTGGTTCAAACCTTGGTGCCAATTCACATCTTATGCTCATGTCCTTAAGGTCTAAACGAGAATTGAGTCAATATTTTGTTTTCCTTGGAATGTTGAGTAATGTACCAATAATATTACAACATTTTCTCAATATATTAAGATCAAGTTATGACTTAATATAAATATTTACACTGTTCAACATGATAGATTCTTCTTCAACAATCGTGGTGTCAATTGATTTATCAAATAACCTCTTTTCCTTATATCACCAACAGTATTCATTTAGTATTTCACCAATTGCAGAAAAAATTCAACTCATAGTCATCATTAAAATGCCTTTTTTTGCTTCCAATGATGATTGTTGAAGAAACACATTATAAATAAAGTTCTTTTTCTCATGCTTAATCCATGATATTTCTCACAAATACGATTAAGATATTATCTTGACTCATAATCAAATAGTTTCATATATGAAAATATTTATCGCTGATAATAAACAACTTTAATAAACATTCTTTTTATATGTATCAATATTTACCTTTCTTCACAAAGTAAAAGAAATCTTTGGATCAATGGTGCTAAATAGATATCTATGTCATCACCAGGTTATCGGGGACTTAATATTAATAAGCATAACATTATAAATTTTCTCTTCATACACAACCATGGTGGAAGGCTTATATAATCAGACAACTCGCTATCAATTATGCCTCCTCAAGTAATTAATGAACTATGGGGATTTAGTACTATCAATCTAAAAATGGAAAGTCTATGATTTTTAGCATATGTAGCAAAACCTGGCCATATATGATCAATTACCTTCCAAGAAGGGGAATTTGATGGATGGTGCATTTTCCCATCAAATTCTTCACCTTGTGCATGCCATATAAGGTCTTTTGCAGTTTTTGGTGATTGAAACATTCTCTTAAATCGTGGGATTGGTGGAAAATATCACATTACTTTAATAGGAACTCCCTAACTCTTCTTGGTTACTCTCCTATTTACCTTCCACCTCGATGCTCCACATGTAGGACATGAAGATGCATCTTTCAAGTCATTCCTATAAAGTATGCAATCATTAGGCATGCATGTATTTTCTCATATTCCATTCCCAATGCATTCAATGTTTTTTTGCTTCATACATAGACAATGGCAGCTCATTTTTTAGAGGTAACATATCACCAAGCAATTTTAATAGCTCAGATAAGCTTTTATCGGACCACCCATATCTTGCCATTAAATTGTACAATTTCACTAATGCAAATAACTTGGTGAAGTATTTGCAACAAGGATATAAAGGTTTTTTAGCATCTTCAATCAACCTTTCAAATAACTCTGGATTATCCTTACAATCCTCTTGTGTAGCTTCAACCATTTCTATTGTATAATCCACATTACTGGAATGAATTCTATCAAAACATGTTGCCCTTGTTGTAGTTAATGGCTCACTACTACGAGTTGTCTCCCCATGCCAATAACAAATATGGTAACTTTGATCAATTCCATAAAAGAATAAATGTTCTCTAATCTTTTCAGGTGTATGGAATATCAAGTTTCCACGTTGTAGACATGGGCATTTGATGGAGTTTTGATTTGTCGTGATTTGAATTGCACGCACAAAATTTCGACACCATCCTCATAGTCTTTTGATCTTCCATCTTTCAACATCTAAGAACGATTCATTTGTTTACAAGAAGTGAACTCAAATCCTATAGAACAAAGATAAACCAAAGAACAACCAATAAAAATTTCTAGAGGGATTTGATATGATTTGCCCAAGATACTGAGGCAAAGAGTGGTAAAAGTGTTCAATCAAGCAAGTATATGTTTGTCAAGTAATACAGTGTACGAGATGTACAGATATCAATCCACAAGGAAATTGGGGATGCTAAGTACTAAAATTATGATACTTCTCTAATATTCAAACGGTCAAAAGTGATGAGTTGAAACAAAATTTTAACTAAACTATTGGAATCTAAATCTAACTAATGGAATGTGCAACTAAGGAATACCAAGAGATGATAAATTCCTATGTTATTTAGTGTAATTGGACAATCATATTCTATTTAGGCCAAAATTTCATTCTATTGTCTCTTGAAAAAGCTCTCCAATGCAATTCTTGCCTAATTTAATTATAAGCATCTTCGAGGTCGACACTCCATCAATTAATACTAGGATCTTGCTTCTCAGCTCAACCCCAAGCATTAGAGATGCCTTAAAACCTAACATAGACCTATACTAATTCTAATTACCGATAATTTTTATAATACTAATCTAATTCAGGTTAATCTACCTATGTCAAATTTCACTCCCTTCTCGTATCTCAAAGAACCACTATCCATGTTGAGATTAGTTAGAAATCAACATGAAAATAACACTGAATAATGAATTAATAGATATGCAATCACACGGAAATAATAGAAAAAAAAAAAATCAACAATTAGATATAAGATTCATGTCCAAAATACAACTAAAACCTTAGATTACGAAATTAGTTTATGATGGTGAGAGATATAACCATATAAGTGAGGGAAAACATAAAAGGGGAAAGAAATAAGCTAACTGGATGATGAAAGCCTCAAATCTCCTCTTCAATCTTCCTTCTTCTTCTTTAGATTTCTCATCTTCAAAAGACTTGGTTCCTAGGGTAGAAACCCACAAATTCGTTTTCTTTGTGTGTCTAGGGTTTGAGGCTTTAAAACCCTCAATTATAAGCTCAAAATGGGCTGAAAATCAACCCAAAACCAACCCCGAACGTCGCGACGTTGGTTCTCGATGTCACGACGTTTCTACAGCTCCCCTATTTTTACACTAACTTCTCGATGTTATAACTTTTTCATCCGAACTTCAATTTGGGTGATCTTGGAATTGTTGGAAAGCTTAGAAAGTGTAGAATCTAGATATGTCTAGAAATAACACTTTATAAATGATGATAAAGACTGAATTTACAAAATTCTCCAATTGGTCACTTTTGAGCTCTCTTCTCTTCTTCCTTCAACTACCAAGAGTCATAACTTGATCATTCGAAGTCCAAATTGAGTGAATAAGGTATCTTTAGAAAGCCTGTGAAGTCTCATATCCATCCATATAAATGTTGTATCCATTTGGGATCGTCTTGCAACTGAAAACATCAAAACACAGTAGTTGTTGTTCCATGTGAAATTTGTTGATTTTTCATTTTTTTCGCTTTGTTTTCGCTCCAATTTCACACAATTCCGCCAAATGATTGACCTAATCATAAAGATGAATATTTAGAGCATTATGACACTTATTTAACATAAAAAAAAACTAAAAACTAAGTAAAACATAGGACTAAAATGAGTATTTTATATACTCATCATGATCCCTATCCCACATAGGAGTATGATGAGTCTAAAAACTCATTTGGTTTTTAATCCATTTTTTTGAGTTTATTACAAGATAATTGTTGATTCATATATAGAAACCTGGGTAATTTGCTCAAATTTAATTTTGCAGAAAAATACAGCAGAAACGAAACTCCAAGCAAAAACAGGAAGAATTCAGCCTGAGAACAAAAAGGAGGTCACGACTAGGAAATGAAAGTGGCGACAGGGAGCTCTTTTGTTCAGTAATTTCTAGGTCACAACATCACCAAGACCAGTTAATGAGGTTGCGACCAAGAAAATGTGGTTGAGACGAAAGAAACTATTCAAGGCAGAAGCTGAGGTCGCAACGCCAATCTGAGGTCGCGACGTTGATCCGTTGATGAAGCCACAGATGAGGTCTCGGCAAGAAAATTTGAAGTTGCAACAAGTTGTTAAATGAAGGACTTAAATTGTGGTCGCGACATCATCTCGAGGTCACGACATGAAATTGAATTGGGAGTCATGCAACTACAAGAGATGGAGAATTAGAAATGAAGTCGCAACTTCAAATTGAGGTCTAACATGAAACCCGGTTGAGCTGCCGTAAGTCCCGCTTAGGAAATCGGTTGCAACCACTTGTTATTCAAGGACCCCAAGGGAGGTCGCAACCAATCACTGAGGTTGCGACCTAAAGAAACATCAACATTACAGCTTCATGTCGGGACTCAATATTTCAGTCGTGACGGAAACTCGCTCAACAAAGTCTTTACCAAGAAAAGGGGAGTCACGACCACTTAATCAGTCAATAACCTAAAAGGAAGTCACGACCAGTCATTGAGGTCGCGACCTGAATGCACTCTGAGCATCGACATCTAGGTTGCAATTATGTTTAAAGCAACTGAGACAACTTGCAACCAGAAAGGAGCAAACGGAGGTCGCGACATCATATTGAAGTCACGACCTGTTTAAAGGCAAGGGGTTATCAAAAGCAGTCACGACTAAGTATTGAGGTCGCGACATACATTCTGGCTACATCAAAGCAAAAGACTGAAAAGAAAGTCGCAACCTAAAAAAGAAAGTCACGACCTAAGGTAAGGCAGTAGAAATAGAAATGTGTTCGCAACCTAAAACTGAGGTCGCGACATGCAAAGGTAGCAAAGGAAAGGGAAGTCCTGACTCAGAACTAAAGTGGTGACAACTAAAAGGAGGTCGCAACCTAAAAACCGGGGTCGCGGACTAAAATTTCAGCTGAAGGGAACGACAATGAGGTTGCGACATGAGACTAAGGTGCAACATCAATTCTTGAGAACAACTGAGCCAAAGAGGTCGCGACCACTAGTCAATGGAGCTGTAAGAAACGAGGTCGCAATTAAAGAAAACTTGGTCGCAATTGAACTGGAGCAGATAAAGAGAACCCAGGTCACGACATCAATCCGAGGTCGCGACATGAGACAGTGATTTGGGCTTTCTTTCTTTGAGAATTCCACTGAGTTTTTGGGATTCGACCCAATTTCTTTCGCACGCTTATAACAGATGCATGAGAATAGTAAAGTAGCCCGCCTTCACTACCCGTAAAAGGGGAACGAAGAGGAACTCAGTGTATAGTTTAGAGTAGAATTTTCTTTATTTTTCATTTTAATTTTTTAAATTCTTTTCTGGATCTGAATCTGCTAACTGTGTAGAAAAGATTAGAGCTGAAACTTTATTTATGTTATTTTCTTCTTAAAATTATTGCCTAAAAATTTCTAAAATATAGACAAATTTCTTGAATTCATTTTTTTTTTCAGTTTCCACAAGTATTATAGTAGATGTACATGATCTATGTTTCATTTCTTAATCGTAATGCAATAATTGGAACGCAGCTCGCCGGATTGAGCATAAGTTAGTTACGCTTTTTCGCAAAATCTGGAGAAAGTTATTTGGGTAGGGATTTACTTGCTTGGTGTCGTTTTTGAATTGATAAGTTCCCAATTGTAGTACCGAATACCAGTTTAAGGAGTGTATCTTGCTCTGTTTTCCAGGATGCCCTCTGTGTGACACAGAGATGGAGATTCCTGGGAGCTGAGTCGAGCATTCTCTTATGGGTATGTTAGACTACCATTGATGAACTGCTGAGCTCTGAAAGTTCATTTTGATAAATACCCCATTCGCTCATAATTGAAGTTGGAGGGGAACATTTAACAATATAAACAATCAGAGAGTTCACCTCAATCTAAAGAGAAGTTCCCGACCTTGTGTTAGCTGAGATCTAATCAAGGGAAAGGAGGAATCAATAGACTAGCTGACGAAATAATTAATTATGGTAGAACTTTTGCAAAAATCCTGAGAAGGAAAGCAAAAGATCTACAGTCATTAAGAGATGGGTATGAAGTATTGAGAAAGAAAAATACCCAGATCTTGCAAAGGCAGCACATACAAGTAATCGGGGTTCGATCTTGATTTCTATATATAAGAGTTTGTAACTGGGCGAAATGGAGAAATCCAACTGCAACATTTAGGCAATTGGATAAATCCATATACATCACTACAATAGAGTAATGTACTTTCTGTAGGAATTGGTCTTATTTCTATTGTAATTCACTGATAGTTTTCGCTTCTCACAGGAACAGACATCCAAGATTATTTTTTTATTTTGGTTGTTTTCATGTTATTCCTAGCTTATTTTAGTTAATAGTCTAGGATCTATTATTTTTAGATAAATTTTCACTATCAGTTTTTAGTCCAAATAGCATAGAACTTCAGTAGTTGGGGTAATTGATTTCTAATTCTTGTAAATCTTGTGGAATGATACTGACTTTATTCGTATTTACTACTGTATGACCTGGCAGTACTTCATAAAGGCATAGACTAAACCTAATTTTAAAATCCTAAACATCAAGAAAGATTTATTTAATCAAGCAAATTTATCCAAAGTGACATGGGTTCAAGAGAAGTGTAAGGCTCTTGTAACTATGTGAATTTGAGGGGTTTAGTCTATATAGAAAAGGCAAACAAGTTTTATGGCGCCGTCACAGTTGATTGAAAGGATTTAATAGATCAATATTCTAACAAAAGAGGGAAATGCTAATTTGGACATTTTATAAAAGAAAAGAACAAAAACAACTGTACAAGCAATGGCTGTACCAACCACTGATCTTTAACAAGCCATGTTGAAAATAATTTTTTTAGTTCGATTAATCATATTAACTGAAAGGTGTTTCACTTCAAAGAACTTTAATGCACGTGTCGTGATTCAGACCTCCGCTACGCCAGACGCCGAATCGAAAGAACACTCAAAAGCTTAAGAAAGACTAAAAAAGCAGAGAACGCAACTATAGCAGATGAGAGACATGACCACGACAACAGCCTAAGGCCTCATCGACACAATGGAGGATTTCTGGAGGCCTATCATTCAGGAAGAATATTCTGCAATCAGACAGCCTATTGTGGATGCAAATAACTTCGAACTAAAGCCATCTTTGATAACAATGGTGCAGCAACATCAGTTCACTGGCCACCCCACCGAAGACCCCAACGAGCACCTGGGTAGATTTCTCAGGATGGCAAATACAGTGAAGCTGAATGGTGTGAGGCCAGAAGTGATAAAGCTGCATCTCTTCCCATTTTCCTTAAGAGACATAGCAACCACTTGGTATGATTCATTACCATATAGTTCAGTTGATACTTGGGAAGAACCGGGTGGAAGCATATTTGGGCAAAAGTTCTTCCCCATCTCACCTCTCGAGAGAAGAAGAGAAATAATAGTGTTCCAACAGGGAAGACGACTATATATAGCCCCAGAGATTCAAGAGGTTGTTGAAAAGGTGCCCTATGCATGGAATTGATTTAAAAACCCAGATGGATATAGTATATCATGCCTTAAATGATACATCTAAAGGCATCATTGACGCTTCGTGTTGTGGAGCATTCAAAAGAAAGAGGACAGAAAGGATCGATAAGACGAAGGCCAAGCGCACATGGTGCTCCATATGAGTTTTCAACGGGTAACAGTAGAGGAAAAGGGGTCATGGAGCTGAGTAAAATGACAACTATGGAAGCAGTTAGACGCCATCATGCAATGTGATGGAAAATAGGAAAGAAAATGCACACCGCTTCATGAAATAGAGCAGCCGAAAGAGGAAGAATGAGAAGAAATGCCGAATACTCAAAAGAAGAGGATGCTTATGAGGTTGAGGAGGCTAAGTACGTGAATGAACTAAGAAATTACCATTTCAAGCCAAATCCTAACCTGCCCACACATTACAGTCCAACATTGAGGAACCATGAGAATTTCTCATATGGGCGGAGGGCAGCATACGCCAAAGGCATGGACGTAACTTCACTGCGGATATCGCGTACCACCGCTGTTCCAAATAAGATCAAGGGGCTAAGGCAGGAATGACTATCAAGGTCATAGGAGTGACTCAACCATTTGAAGAACAAATGCTGCGCTCATGGGGGACAACAAGAGGCTTATACACTTCCATGCAAATGTAAAACCGGCCCGACTTGAAGCTTTCTGAGTCCGATACTCAAGTATTTCGAAGAATACAAGTGCCTCATTGAAAACTTAAACACAAGTAGGCAACCGGCCCTTAGTATGCCAAATCGCAGCAAGGGTACATTCCTGCTGACACTCAAAGAATCCAAAGGATCGCATGGCGCTAAGAAGTGGGAAAGAAGTGGGCACAACAAGAAGAAAGAAAGGAAAGAAGAGACTGATGCAAAAACAAGAAGAAACTGGAGAGGAAGGAGAGAAAAGCATACAGACTGAATAGCCTGAAGGAAGTAGTGAGCGTAAATGGTATGGAGAGAGTACAAATTATACACCTACGTGCCATTTCCCGCAGGCTTCAGAAGGCAAGGCAGCTGATATTTTTCAGACTTGACATCTTTAAGAAGATAGAAATCAATATCCCATTGGCGCAGGGTAATCAACCAAATGCCTAACTATGCAAAATTTCTGAAGGAGATACTGAACAAGAAAAGGAAAATAGTTGAGGAAGGAATAGTGAACTTGATCGCTACCCGCAGTTGTAGTTATCCGAAGAAAAGCTCCTAAAGAAAAATGAGGGACCTGTGTAGTTTCACCATCCCCTACTCCATGTGGAAATATGAATTCAAGAAGGCACTATGGATCGTACATATAAATTTGATGCCTCTATCACGCGCAAAGACTAAGTTTAGGAAATTACCTCAACAATCACATTGCAAATGGTCGATAGATTAATGGCACAAACTGTAAGGTGTTCTTGAAGATGTACTTGTCGAGGTGGGGAAAATTAAGTCTTCCACAGTAGTTTTGTTATTATGAAGATAGAGGAAGACACTTGAGTTCCTTTCTTCTTGGGGAAGACTGCTTCTTAGCATTTGGGTTTGCATTGATAGATGTACGAGGTGAGCCGGCCCAAGGGTGGTGAAGGATCCCAACTCGGATTAACCTCGTGGGCAGGGGGACCTCCCAGACACTCGATGGATATAGAAACTTTTCCTCAAAACAATCAAATAAAATCCATGGAGCGAACCCCTTTACAATCCTTTACATATCTTTAGAAAATAATGCGGAAGCGAAGTGGTAAATTTTTTTTTTCTTATCTTTCTTTTTCAAACACTTAGATTTTTCAGAAAAATCGACCAGAGTTTCCTCTGTTTTTCGGACTTTCCCAATTCTGGCTTGTGAAAACATTTAAAAACACTTAATCTTTGATTCTCGAGCTTAGTTTTCTGAACATCTCGTCCGACTGTCCAACCGCAAATATATACACATATACATTTATTCACTTAAATCGTCAAAACATTGAAACTTCTTCAATTCCATGCACAGTTTGATAAAAATTAGGCAGGCCAGGCTTAAAGCCAGAAGCCTTTCATTTTTGATCACGAGGATCAAAGCCAGCGTAGTTCCTTTGAAATATATCATATAAGCAATATATCTATTGAAACAAAATATTCAACATATACAATATCTGAAATATTTATATAATACGATCACGAGACGTCGTCTCCTCGATGAAACACTTTCGGCTGGGGAGGAGTCTTCTGCCAATTCCATGCATGCCGGTCACTTGAAAATGTTTTTGAAGCATATGGAAGAGTGAGCTAAATGAGCTCGAGTGAGTGTACATTTTCATTTAGACAACATTTTCGTATATATCAAAGTAATAAATACTTATCTACATTAAAAACCAATTTATGCTTTAAACTTTCTTTCTAATGGAACCTAGGGGTAAACACAAACGATTTCAGAATAACGGCAGTGAGAACTCAGTCTCAATCCGATCCCTTAACCCCATGCTACAGGAGAAAGCTCACGCCATGCATAGGGTTCGATCCTGCTTATCATGTGTAATAAGGATATTACGCTAAAAAATCTATTTCCCTCACTGCATTAGCATCCTACAACTTTTCCCTCTAAATCCTTACGCTTAAAGGTACCTCGAGCGATACTCAGTTATAACGATCCATATAGGGTTAGGGTAACAAGGTAAAACCTTTATTCAAAAATACATTTATAAATTCATTTAAATCCTTTACTTTATCATTTAAAACACATATATACTCAACTATACATATGCATTCTTTACCGAGTTTAAACTTCCATAATGCCTTAACATAGCCATACATATATAATTTAATATAAATGTCACATATATTTAGCGAATAAACATATATATATATATATATATATATATATATATATATATAACTATATATATATATATATATATATATATAAGCATTGACATGAAGCTTTTCATTTTAACATTAAAATCGGTCACTTTTAAAACTTCGATTTCAAAACATCGGTTTTACACTCAGCATTCAGCTCCGATCAAGCACTTCCCTTTAAATTCAGTTTCGGATTCGATAGTCATTATCACATTTTGAAAAACCACATTTAAACATTAATACCATAACTTCCATTTAATCCACCATACACATTCATTTTCACGAACCATCACATTCACTTTAATCCCATTTAACCACGCCAAAATACATAACGATGACCAAAATACCCTTTACTTTACAAAATGACCTTAGCCACCCCCCTTAATTCAAATCATATTTTATTCAATTCAATGTTTCTGGGGTTAATATTCACCTAAAACACATAGAAAGTACCAAACTACCCTTGACCCCTCTCATTTCCTTTTTTGGTGAAATATGCCATAGGCAGCGTAATTTGTTCTTCCATTTTCTTCATTCTAATCACTCGATCTAATGACTTATATCTCAATTTCACTAATCCCTTACCACTCCCAACATGTCATAAAATGTACCATCAAACCCTAACCCATCACTCACTTTATTTTTCAAACCCTAACTTATCCATTTCTTTCTTAACTTATATCAAAAATAATCATGATTCAATCTAAATACCAATTAATTCACATCCATTCAAAATCAGCAGATTAGTCATGAAACATAAAAATCAACTTTCCCAAATTAACAGAAACTTAGTTTGTTTTCTTGTTTTTCCTTTTATTTCTTCCTTGATCTCCACTGATCTCACTTGAAAGCTCGGGCGAGTAAGAACACCCACCTCGTCTCCTGTCTCTACTCTACACGCTATTTTCCTCCTTCTTTCTTTCCTTTCTTCTCTTTCTTCTCTCTTTCCTCCTCAAGGTCGAGCCTCCTCTTCGAGCAAACCCAACTTGAATTTCACATTTTATCCCCACAACCCTAAATCAAGACTTAAGCCCATAAATCTTATCAGTTGATGCAAAGTGACTTACATGTCACCTCTATCATCATCCATTCTTATGAGTCACAACCACTAATCCATTATTTAAATCATAACTTAGCCATTAAGAAAGGTTTTGATTGGCTCTCACAAGAAAGTATCTCACTTATATCGATTTTACTCGGGCCACTTATACCGCTTATACCGATTGAACGTCAAAAGATATTCTGTGGTCACAAACTTCAAATTGACCATGAAATATTCTAATTAAATCCTTCACAAGGATTCCGTGCTCGAAATCAAATTTAATCTGATTTAAAATCAAACTGAATCCGAACAATAGCGTATTATTATCCCGTAATTCACGCTCTGATCGTCTGAAACGATTCCACCTAGGGACGTCACCCGTTTCAGCCATAGACTCTATGATTAATTCGTGACATTTTCAGATTTTCTACTAATTCTCCGAAAAATTTCAAAAGATAGGCTCCAAATTTCATCCGGAAATCACTATTCACTTAAATCTCCACCCTCTTTAAATATCGCTCAAAGTCATAGGAAATTGAAATTTCTTAAAAATTCCTTCCAAACCCTCCATCCCGATATAATAAGAAGACTACTATTCATTAGGGCATCCGTGAAAATTTTCAAAAATTTCACTTTATCAAATGACGTCCTGAGCGTCAAATTCTAATCTACCATCGCTTCTATCATCGACCTCTAATCGGCTCAACAACTCATTATAACATTAAATAAGGTCAGGTTTTACAATCACCCTCCTTATAAAAATTTCGTCTAAATAAAACATTCGCACCGCATCAAAGAGATGGGATAATGCCTCTTCATCCGCTCCTCATGCTCCTAATGTAATCTTCACGATGACTCCACAATACCTTCACCAATGGAATAGTCTTGTTGCGTAACTTGGTTCTCAATGGTCGAGATCTGCACCGGTTCCTCTTCAGATGTCAAATTCTCCAGATTTTAATCGTTGCTCACAATACATGTGAATGGTCCGTATGTACTTGCTGGAGCATAGAAACATGGAAAACATCGAATGCGACGAGGTCGATGGAAAATCCAACGATATGCCACCTCCCAATCCTCTCCACATCCTATGGTCATTACACCTGTGACTCAGCCTTTCCACGCTTCCCAAATCTTAGTACGCCTTCCATGGGAAACTAAAATACCATCCTCACTCGAACTCTGTGTCCTACACATTATTTATAACTTTCCGTTTGCCTTGTGCAATTTTCGCCTATCCCTTATAACTTTGATCTTACTCATAAAGCCACTGTACAATTTCCTGACCTACTAATTTCCTTTCGCCTACCCGCTCCAAATGCATCAAGTTCGACATTTTCGTCCACAAAGAGCCTCATAAGGGGCCATACCACACCGGGGCCTCGATAACTGTTATTGTATGCAACTCCATCAGGTAGATGGGTGTCCTAGCCCCTCTAAACTCCATAACACATGCCCCAAGCAGATATCTTCTAAACTGATAGTCCTCTCGTGATTGGCCATCCGTCTTGGACGGTGCAAGCCGATCGAATGTAGTCTAAAGGCCAAGGGCATTTTGTAACCGGGCTAAAACCGTGAGGTAAAACTTAGGATCTCTGTCTAAACAATGGAAATCAAGGCATCATGCAGCCGACACCCTAACGTATAATTGGGCCAACTTATCCAATGAATCACTATTCCTGATAGGTAGGAAATGATGATTTCGTCAGTCTGTCTACAATCACCCATATCGTATCATGGCCACTCCAGAACGGAAGTCCTACCACAAAATCCATAGTATTCTCTCCTGCATTTCCACCGAGGGATCTGAGTGACCGTAATAGTCCTACAGCTTCACACCGCCCGCGACATGTGAGACATCTGGAGACGAACTCTGTAATATCCCTCTTCATACCCTTCCACCAAGAAGGTTCCTTTATGGTATGATACATTCAGAAGCCTGAGCGACACAGCATGGGTTTTATGGAACGCTCTCCCATAATCTCTCCCTCACATCACCTACATCCGTACACACAACCTCCGTCCCATGACCACGCGCATCATCCTCTCAATGACAAATCCCTCGTTGTTCAAACTCTTCACCTCTCAACTTCACTATCCGTGGATCCTAAATTCAAGCTCTAATCTTGTCTATCAATACAGACGACATGAAATGTGGCTAACAAGACTGACCGCTGGCCCACCCCACACCCAAGGACTCCTAATTCTATGAGAGTCGAGAAGATGCACGACTCTGCTAAGGAGAACTCATGGGAGCCTTTACTAAGAGACCATACCACGTCGCTTCCAGATGCGGATATCTTAAATGCACATTCATAACTTTGGATCGTCTAATCCATCTCTCCTCTGTCTCATGTTCAGCCTTCAAACAAGATAGCCAAGCTCTTATGATCCGTAAAATCCTACAGGCACGATATAAGTAATGCCTCCATATCCGCAAGGCAAATACTACGGCCGCTATCTCAAGGTCGTGTAGGATAATTGCTCATGCTTTTTCAATTGCCTAGAAGCATATGCAATCACCTTGTCATTCTGCATTAACACACAACCTAGGCCCTGCCTAGAGGCATCACAATACACTGTAAAGCCATCCTGCCCTGATGGAAGTGTAAGTACTAGAGCTGAGGTCAATCTCCTTTCGCCCATCGAAATCCCCATCGACAAGCCTCGACCGTAAAAACTATTCCTCTTTCCACAATCTAGGCCAAAGGTGCGGCTATCTTCGAAAATCCCTCAACGAACTTTACCAGAATACTCCCCGCCAAACCCGTAAAACTCCTTATCTCTGTAACACTCGTAGGAGGCTCTAATCCAATATACTGATCTTCTGCGATCCACCGAGACCCCTCTCGCAGTAAACTATGTGTCCCAAAAGGATACACTGCCGAGCCAAAACTGACACCATCGAGCTCGCATATAACCGATGTTCCCGCAATGCTCGTAACTATCCTCAAGTGCTCTGCATGTTCTTCTCCACTGCCCGAATAGATCAGTATATCATCAATAAACACGATAACAAACTAATCTAAGTAAGGCTTAAAAATCTTGTTCATGAGATCCATAAAAGCCGTCAACATTTAAGTCCAATGGCAGCGACTAGAAACTCAAAATGCCCATACCTTGTTCTCACGTCAGTTTCGGGAAACATCCTCATCATGAATTCTCAACCGATGATAAATCGACCTCAACCCACCTGAGAATACCTTTAGCTCCCAGAACTGATCAAAGATCATCAATCCTCTGGCTGACATCGACACGTATCGCCCTTATCTCAACCTCCTGTAATCATCACATAATCGCATGCTCGTCTTCTTCTTCACAAACAAACTTTACCTTAAGAGACGGTTTCTGGCCCTCGGGACGAACCCTTGTTGACCCATTTTCCATCCGCACCTTAAGTTCTTTCCACCTCGCGGGCCATCCTATGTGGCGCTCTGGTAACCTGCTATGTCCCAGACCAACTCGATATGAAAAATCAACTTCCGCCTCGGGGTAATCCCGGAAGATCATCCTGAACACATCTCGAAACATGATCCGAAATTCTCCTCGACTACCTAATGTTTTTCGCCTCATATCATCATCTCTCACCTCAA
The DNA here is from genome assembly GCA_016808115.1 of Tetrastigma voinierianum. NCBI lineage: Eukaryota > Viridiplantae > Streptophyta > Magnoliopsida > Vitales > Vitaceae > Tetrastigma > Tetrastigma voinierianum. The sequence continues at coordinate 231,766 of JAEQBH010005612.1, read as the reverse complement.
CTACATAGCATACCTTGATATGACTTTCAAGCATCTTCCTAAATGCATCATCACAGATCACTCGAGGACAATATCTTCCTTACCCCACAAAAAGTAATCTTTGGTTCCCCCGGCCTATAGAACTTAACTTCTTTCCCGAAGAAATCCATGGTGGCGTTGATGTCGAGACAACCAAATTATCCCTAATATCACATCAAGCCCGATGTCCAACAATACAAATTGGCCCCTAAACCCATGGCCCTCAATAATTTAACCATTCTCACAAACCGTATAATATATGCAAAGATATCTCAAAGGAGCAGTGGAGACCACCATACTACAGCCCAGCGGTCTCTATATATTCACTGGTGCAAATAAAATTTCAGAGAAAATAACGAAAGTGAGCAGCACCCGATCTATCAAGACATAAGCATCACTATCAAAAACTTGGATAGTACTTGCTTCAGACCCCCCCCAAAAGCAGATTCGCTTCTCTCGCTGGTGACCGCAAACACCCTAGTCATGTCTGAAGTCGCCTCATCTGCCCTCCGATGGTCGACTCTCAATTTCCATCGTCTCCGTGCTCTAGTAAATGCACGGTGGCTCGCTTTTGACTCTCTTGACTCGACCTTAATTCCTCACCGCCACTAAATTGCCTATGTCCTCGCCTCGTCCCACTCCCGATCCATACGCAGAAAACGATTCGGGTACTCTATGGCGGCGTCCTCGCCGCTCACACTTAAAGCAACCGCTCGCGGCCCAAACCGCGACTCACCACGGGCGGCTCCTTCCGGCCACCAGCACACCGCTGACCCCAGCTGCCCGTCTCGCGGCTCCCACCGACCGCGACCGCGCCCCGACCAGGCCTACCGCCACCGCACACCACCGGTTCTTCCTCCCCTTAGACCTTTTACTGGTCCTCTCAACCCACGTCGACCCACTCGTTCAGTTCTTAACCGGGGGCGTAGCCCGATTTCAACCCCATGCTCCTTCAACCCTAATCGCGCCTTTACTACCTGGTCGCATCGTGTGTGGGCTGTCGATGCAATCGTGTCCTGTGAATCGCTGCGGATTCAAGACCTACAACAAACCTTCGCCCTCGAACCTCATCATCTCGATAATGAATACGCCTCATGAATAAAATCGTGACTCATATCCTGATAATGTCCTCCCCCAATCGTACAGATCCTCACTCTGATCCATGAGAATCCCATAACATCTGTCCTCCAGAACCCTCTTTTATCAGATATCTTTCAGAAGATCCCATCTCATCATCCCAGGAAGAATATAAGAACATCGATCCATCATCCACTTCATCATTCATGATCCCATCTCCATCTAACGTCCCATCTCCGATCTGATATCCTGTACTAGGTCTCCCATTTATCCATCTCCATATCGATATATTGATTACGTTCATCATCTATCTAAAAGAACTCCATCATCTCGATGGTGGCGGTCGTTTCGGTGACTCAAGGCATAGGGTCACGGCGGTCGGTGGAGAAATATGCGTAACCCATCAACATATTCCTGTGGTGGTACTAATGTCTCAAAGAGTTTCCCAAAGGGGTCCGTCTCGACGACGCATTTTCGTGAATTCAAAATTTAATATGTCATGTATGCATATAATTTTAAATCACATAAATAATTTATGCAATTTTAAAATAAACACAGTTAATCATATAAAAAATATATTTTTCAAATCCTTATAACATTTTCAAAACTCGCTCGATAATTAATGCTGTGAATGATCCCAACCCTATTAACCTCATGAACCCGAGGGACCTCCCGACATTCCAATGGACAGGAAACTTTTTTCCTTAAAACAATTAAATAAAATCCATGGAGCTTAACCCCTTTACAATCCTTAACATAACTTAGAAACACATAAGCCGATGGTAATTTTTTTTTTTTTCTCTTATCTTTCTTTTTCAAACACTTAGATTTTTCTTCGAAATCGACCGTAGTTTCTCTCGCTTTTTCTGACTCTCTCCAAATTTACAAAAACCTGCGGAAACATTTAAAACACTTCTAATCTTTCACTCTCAACTTCCGTTTTCTACTCCGTCCACAACTCACCAAGCACAATATATACACATATACATTTATTCACTTAAATCGCCAAAACACTAAAAACTTCTTCAATTCCATGCACAAATTGATAAAAAAATCGGGCTCGAGCCTACTTGCCGACCGCCCGCTGCACCCGCCCACCGAGGATCAAAGCTCACGTAGTTCCTTTTCAAAATATATACATATATACATATATACATGACAAAATATTCAACATATACAATACAAAATATTTATACAATGCAGCCACAGACGCCGCTCTCTCGAGGTCACCATCATACAGAGGGTACTCACCGGCCGCACAGCCTCGTGTCCCGAAAATGTTTTTGAAACATATGAAAAGAGTGAGCTAAAGGAGCTCGTGAGTGCACATTTTCATTTAGACAACATTTTCAAGATATATCAAAGTAATAAATACTTATACAATTAAAAACCAATTTATGTTTAAACTTTCTTCAATGGAACCTGGGGTAAACACACTCAACGCTTCCGGCACGACGGTGAGAGCTTCAATCCGGGGCCATAACCATTATGCCGCTGAGAAACCTCACGCCATGCATAGGGTTCCAAATATAGCACCTATCACGTGTAAGGATATTACGCCAAAAAAATCTATTCCCTTTGTTAGCATCCTACAACCCTTCCTCCAAATCTCACACGCTTAAGGTACCACCGATATCGGGCCATAACAAATATATGTGGTTAGTGGTAACAATGAGTAAAACCTTTATTCAAAATACATTTATGTAACTTGTACCTTTACTTTATCATTTAAAACACATATACAATGTTAATTATGTGATATGCATTCTTTTACACGCTCTTTAAACTTCCATAATGCCTTAACATATGCATACAGTATACTAATATAAATACAGCTTAGGTAAGATAAACAGGTATGTATATATACATTGACATGAAACTTTTCATTTTAACATTAAAATCGGTCACTTTTAAAACCTCAATTTTCAAAACACGGGCTTTACACTCACCGCTGTTCGCTGTCCCCGCACTGAGCCTCCCGTCGACCCCGCTTTCCCGGTCCGATAGTCATTATCACATTTTTCAAGAAAAACCACATTTAAACATTAACCATAACTTCCATTTTAATCCACCATACACATTCATTTTCACCAAACCACATCACATTCACTTTAATCCCATTTAACCACACTTAAAAATACATAAATAAGGAAATGACCAAAATAACTTCTTACTTTGGCTGTAAATGACCTTAATACCCTTAATTCAAATCCTTTTGCTAACCACTCCCCAATGCATTTCTAGAGCAATATTCACCCTAAAACACATGAAAATTACCAAACTACCCTTGACCCCTCTCATTTCCCTTTTTGGCTGAAATATGCACAAGCCATATTCAATTTTGTTCTTCCATTTTCTTCATTCTAATCACTCCAATCTAATGACTTATATCTCAATTTCACTAATCCCTTACCAATTTCAACATGTCATACAAAATGCACTATCAAACCCTAACCCATCACTCACTTTATTTTTCAAACCCTAACCTAATCCATTTCTTTCTTAACTTATATCAAAATTCAACAAGTGATTCAATCTAAATACCACTAATTCAATATCCATTCAAGAAAATCACAGCATTAGTCATGAAATGATAAAAATCCAGAACTTTCCCACCAATAAAACTTACTTGTTTTCTCTTTGTTTTTCCTTGGCTTCTCTTCCTTGATTCCACTTGATCTCACTTGAAAGCTTCATGGAAGAAAATCACCCTCCTCCCCACCTTGCTCCACCTTTGCCTCATCGCTTTTATTTTCCTTCCTTCTTTTCTTTTCCTTTCTTTTCTCTCTCTTTCTTCTCTCTTTTCCTCTCATGGCCAGCTCTCCTTCTTTGAGCAAACTCAACTTCTTGAATTTACATTTTATCCTCACAAATCCTACAAATCGCACTTAAGCCCATAAATCTCATCAAGCTGATGCAAAGTGACTTACACATGTCACTCGTCATTGGTCCATTCTTATGAGTCACAATCTCACTAATCCATTATTTAAATCACCATAACTTCAGCCATTAAGAAAGTTGGTTTGATTGGCTCACAAGAAAAAATATCTCACTTTATACGCATTTACCTCGTCACTGAGGTCGCTTTTATACCGATTAAACGTCAAAAATATTCTATGGTCGCCTAAAATTCAAATCGAATTTCATGAAATATTCTAATTACTAAATCCTTCACAGTGGATTCCAAGCTCTGAAATCACCGAAATCGAATTTAAAATCATTAAAATAGGAAATCCCATTGCCAGCGCATTATCCGACTACGCTCCGACGCCTCGGAAACTATTCAAACTGACCGCTTCACTCCGTTTCGCCGTTGTACCCATGATTAATTCGACATTGCATTTTTGGCCCACTCCAGTACTAAGCCAGGCTCCAAATTTCTCACCAAACCCATTATTCACTTAAATCTCCATTCACTTTAAATGCCAGTTTCATAGAACTCGAAATTTCTTTAAAATTCTCCTAACCTCCATCCGGAGTAGTATGAAGAAGAATTAATATTCATTAGGGCATTCCGTGAAATTTAAAAATAATTGCGCTCTAAATGACGTTTCCCAGTGTTCTAAATTTAATCTACCCTCGCTTCTATCATCGGTCTCTTAATCGCTCAACAACTACCATTATAACATTAAATAAGGTCAGTTTTGGCTGTGTGGGAATGAAGCAAAGTACTTTAAATCTCATAGAGTTGGAACACCCTTTATGTAGATGCAGTAAAGCCTTACGGTCAGAGAAAACAATGTTTTCTTTGTCGAGTTGAATTTTGACTGTACTCTTCGACATTCTATCAATGAAATTGAGATGAATTTTCAATATCTTGAGAGTATTGATTGTGGAATGTTGCCTTCAAATTTGTATAACAAAGAAACCGTCTCAAGCATGAATGAAAATAGTCAAGATGATGGCAGCTGGGGACATAAAACTATCGAAAGGTGAAACAAGTGTATGGTTAATATTGAAATGATTGCCCAAGCCATTTTAAATATAAGTTTATAAACTTAAAAGAGTAAACCAAGTGATCAGTATTAGCGCATTAATTTTAATTCAAGAACATAAGCTACTGAAATTTCGAGAAAGTACAAGGAAGCTGGCTACTTGTCAATCGAGATCCGAAAGGTATTAGTCCCTCCATTTGCATGCACAAAATATTGCTGAATGATAATAAAACTTTTATTGAGCATCAAAGGAGGCCGAACCTCGTGGATGAAAGAAGCTGTCGGTTAAAGTTCAAATGGTCAATGTAGTTTTGGTATATGCTATATCGATAGCTTCGCAGCCGGGGACATGTGGTTCCTAAGAGTGTGATTCACCGTGATCAGGCAATGCAATGAACTGATTCCTACAAGAACTGGATAGATGGAGGGTATGCCAACTACGTAAAACAACACTCGCAACAAGAAAGGACTAGCCTTCTCGCTCTTTCATTGATCGATGTCGATAGGTCGGGCAGACACCCTCACTTTTGTTTTCGATGGATACTCCGGATATAACCTTAAAATTGCCATTTTCTTCATTCGAGATCAAGAAACCACCTTTACATGGCCCATTTGGAGTTTTTGCTTTTAAGAATTGCCATTTGCTCAGGTAATGCTCATGGTACATTCCAGATGCATGATGTCTATATTTTCCCGACGGCGTAGTTATGGAGATCTCTTCACGGATGATTTCACAGCTGGTATGGATCCGCTTGAATGCACTGATAATTGGGTAAGATGTACTTTATGTCCCAGATTAATAATCCAGTTCTGACTGGGAAAATGCCACCTATGTCACATAACTGTCTTGCACACATGATTTAATGTGGCTGTAGCAAACTGCAAAAAGTTTCAACTATAAGAACTGATACCACCCACTACAAATAAGGAATTAGGAAGTTTTTAGGACATGCTGGATTTACGTAGAGATTTGATGCAAGATTTCTCAAAATTGCTGTAATTCACTATGATATTGTCAGAAAAAAGATACAGTTACTTTAATCCCCGCTAATTCTTTTCAAGAAATCAACCAGATTAGTCGGTTCCATCATGGCAAAACCAGATTGAACAGAGAATTTTGAAATCATGTGTGGATGCCATTGATTTTGCAATGGGAGTCAGACGGGACGTAGTAAGTCGGTAAGGTATTCAAGGCCATATACTATGCCAGGAAATCTTCACGAAGTCGTGAAAATTCGCTTCCATTAACAAAAGGAGATGCCGATAATAGTATTTGCATATGAAAAATTTAGGCTATACATTTTAGTCCCGTTATTATATTACTAATCGAAGATAATGCAACAATTAACATCTAATGGCAAAGAAAGAAGCAAAGCTACAGACTGATCGTGTGGGTATTGTTATTACTGTGAATTTGATTTCTAGAATAAAAGACAAGAAAGGTTGTGACAATGTGATAGCTGATCACTTGTCAAGAGTGGAGAAACCTGCTGCAATAAGAAGAAGAAAGAGAAATAGTAGAAAACTTTTCCGTATGACGCCACCCCGCTGTCACCTAATCACCTGGTATGCTGATATTGTTAACTTTAGTTCAGGTAGTCGCCTAATTCGCGACAAGAAGAGAAAAGCTAAGGACTCCGACAAAGAAAATATCTGTGATTTATCCACCGTTATTTAGAAGAGAATACATCATCAGGGTACCGTATAAAAAACAAAGGTGCGCAAGATTTTACAGTGAATGTCATGCACACCATACGGAGCATATTTCGCCCCGAGACAAAACAGCCCATAAAAATTCTTCGCTTGATTTTATCAAGCCTACTATTTTCAAGGAATATTTTGAATGGGTGAAGCTATGTGATCAATGTCAAAAGAATGGAAAGATCAAATAAAGAAATGAACACTCTAAGGTATCCAGTGGTGCAACTATCGATGTAATGGGAATAGATTTATTGGCCTTTCCTAATTCTTTTGGAAATACATACATACCTAGCTGTAGATTATGTATCAAAATGGGTTGAGGTAAGCAAACAACTTGTCCTTAAAATGATGCTAAATACGCTTGTGGATTTTTACAAAGAAATATTTCGCCAGATTCAGGGACACCTTAACTATATCCAAGTGATTTGAGGGCAAAGCCACTTTGCAACAAGGTGTTTGACAAACTCATGGCAGATATGGTATCAAACACACATGATTTGGGCTATCATCCTCAAACAATGGGCAAACAAAAATTTTCATCAGAGATAAAGAAAATTTTTATAAGATCGTAAGCTCCAAAGATAAGAGATCGGGTCCTAAGCTTCTGACGATGCACTCGCATACAGGACTGCTTTTTTAAAACCCCATTGAATGTCCCCATAATAAAGCTACTGGGAAAACCTTGCCACCTTCCTCTCAGCTAAATATAAAGCCGTATGTGGGCCATCAAGAAGCTAAATTTTGATTTCAAGGTCAAGTAAAGAAGAGAGGCTACTCCAAATAAAATGAATTGAAGAGTCGAGGAATGAAGCCTATGATAGTGCCGTAATCTACAAAGATAAAACAAAAATGGCATGCTCAAAGGATTTTGAGGAGAGAATTTAAAGCAGAGATCAGGTCCTGTTATTCAACTCAATACTAAGACTCTTTCCGTGGAAGCTTAAATCAAAATGGGAGTGACCGTATACAGCATCAAGTACAAATTTCGGCAGACACTCAAAACTAGCAATCATGAGGAATTCAGTTAATGGTCGTAGAGCCAAAGCACTACCTGGGAATGCAAGTGGAAGAATGATCCCACTAATACAGTACAGCTGAAACAAAATATAGCAAAGAACCCAGCGAAGACTAAAAATCCAGATGTTTCGTAAGGCAATCCATCGCTTGTTTCAAGCCCAATATGCCTTTGCGAAGTTTCTAACGTTTGTTAATTTTATTCATTATTGATCGTTATAAGTAAATATTTTTTTTAGCTTTGCAAGACACAAGAACGCAAAGGAATATTCACAATTTCAATCAAAGAATGAGACAAAAAGGCAGATACTCTTCTTGAACTCTGCAATTTTTGTCTCTCGATTTAAAACATCAAACTGGGAATTTATTAAGTTTTTTATGTTGAAATTCGAATCCGATGCATAGTGAATGGATTTGTCGAGTATTTGAATGATGAAGACAAATTATCTATTTGCTTTTATCGGGATTTGGTGAATTGAAATTTGCTGAGAATTTGATTGTTCTGTGAGACCTAAATATTTTAATATGGTCGCAATAACAATTCCATGTCATGATCTAATGCTCACATTGAAACAATAAATTAGAAAACATGTCATGGGTCAGTTGAGATCGAGGTTTCACCATATCATAGGCCACACAAAAATTCAGTCGCAAACTGCACTGTTCAAACCCCAATAAAAATAGGTTTTAAACCTTTCATTTGGTGTTCTAGCATTAAAAATAGATTCATTGAAAATCATTAATTAAGAGGCTCGTACCCTCCAATGTCGCCGCCCCCATATCAATCACATATTCACAGCTCTCCAACGTCCATTCCACACCCTCTAGTCATCTTTAATTATTCCAACTTTTCCACTTCTCGCATCCATCGCTTTGAGTCTTAAAACCTTAAAACCGCAGAGAGCAAAACTAAGACTTTTGCAAATGTAACTGCCACTCCCTGTGCCCGATCTCGACCCGAATGGCGAGTCCGAACCGAAACTCCAGACGCCATTTACCTTTTTTATTTTACATTTATTAAGTTTTCTTTTTCAAAATGTCGCGACTAATCCCCGGCCCAACCAATGGCGGATCCTCGAACTGTGAGCCCTGCCATTCGACGATTTTATTTATCTTATTAAACCGCTTTAATTAATTTGTTTAGTTGCAGTTGCAGCTCTAGCTGTGGCAAGCTCCACAATCACATGTACAATTTTCAGCAATTCTAAGAGGGCCCATAAACATTTACAAAATACACTTACAAAGGAAGGGTCTATGCCTTTCTCAAATGATATACAAAAATCAAGGTTCGTTTAACCCTTTTTGTTTACAAAATACCACTTGTTCAAAAGAGATGATATGCGAATGACGGAGTAGTAGGTTTATGGTCGCCCATTTCTATGACTCTCGCTACCGCATCGATCTTGTCTCCCTTCGTTTACTCAAACTCCGGCGCATAGATAAAACGCAGCCTAAGCATTTTCATGCTTAGTGGTTCTATACAATCCTATTTCAATATTCACGTAGCTCAGCATGCATTTAACATTAAACCATGCCTATTAATCTAACATATACTCATACTATTTATTTTCGCATGCTTTCACTTCTAAATCATTTACCAACACATGTTCACATATTCTCAATGCAAATACCCATTTCACATCTAATTTATGAGATTTGTACATATACATAGAAATCTCATTTATACTGGTCAATGTTGGTTATTTCACCTTGACTATTCAATATTCACAATTTACGGGCGATTCCGCTTCGATATGAACCCCGCCTTATTATTATTCAAGAATGCGCTTATATTATTTAATACCCTATCATCATGACGGATGTCGCCGGGCATCCACATCAACAATCACTTTATTCTGCCTCCCATCAACCGACGTCTTCCAGCACCCGACATACCACCAAACATCGTCACGACGATGCCGATCGGGTGCAGAACCCGCCCGCGGCGGGATTTCTTCAATGCCATATGCCATCATGACGGAGCCAAATTAGCACATCCCCGCCAGCGTATGACAAAAATAAAACGCAGACTTATTTCTTTCCATATTAGTAATCCGCCGCACCCATCTGATACATATGTCATTTAGTTCACAATTCGACGATTCCGCTTCGATGAACTCTGGCCCTTATCATCATTTACTTTTCTGCCAATTACCACATTCAATTTCATATATTCAGCCCTCTCGTGATTATCTTTCTCAAAGATATACTAATCTGATGTTATTTATATCACATACTCATTCATGTACTGATTCATGTACTCATTCGTAGTTAATTGGTAAACTACCACAATATTCATCACTGAGTCTGTGATAAGAACAAAACATGCAAAAATCCTTTAAACGAGAGGAATAGAAGTCGATAGAACAAACCCAAAAGTTTGCACTTTGATTCCAATCCTTAAACCAATCTCGCTATTTTCTCCTCTTTCGCTCCCTATTCCAAAACCATTAAAGAATAAATATTATTCGTAAGGTACTAGTAGTTTTTGGTTAGGGATTGATTCGGAGTTTAATATGAGTTCCACTAAACAAGATTTATAGATGGATTCTTGACTCAATGGGCTCTTCCACAGCCAGCAAATCACTGGTGTTTCGGACGTGAAGGGTTATGACCTTCCGAAGTTGAGGTCATACATAGTCAAATCCTCGAATCGATGAGCTGCCGACCGACCTGGACGAGCTCGATCTATCACTCTGTCAAACATCTTCTATCCTCCTCAGGAATATTAATGTATTCTGACTCACGGATTTCCATAGAGTCCAAGAACACCCAAACTGAAGTTCGACGAAGAAGATATGACCTTCCGTTGGAAGTCATGCGAGGCCACCGCAACCCGCACGAGAGCTCTGATCTTTAACTAACGAAGGACCAATTTAACAGTCTGAATTCCAACACTCGTATGACATCTCAATATCTCCGTATACAGCGAATGGCTCTTTGACTCAATGGGCTTTCCATAGAGTTCAAGAACACTCTAATCGAGCTCCACTACAGCGCGACCTTCCGGTCGAGGTCATGCGCGTCGCCTTGACGAGTCATTCGAACCCGACGAGCTGCACGAAGCGACGAGCTCAGTCTAACACCTTCGGCTCGACATTCAATATCTTCCTCAGACATATGGATGATTTTGACTAATGCTCTGCATAGAGTCCAAGAACACTGAATCAGTTCAAAGATCACAAGTATGACCTTCCAAAGTCGAGGTCATGCGAGTCTGCTCCCGACGAGTCGACCTTTAATCGGTCGAGCTGTACCAGCGGAAGAGTTCAGTCTAACACCTAGGTCTAATATCTTCGCAGGTACAGCTTGAATCTTGACCAATGGGCTTTCCATAGAGTCCAAGAACACTCGAACTCCAGTTCATAATGGCAGTTTATAGTCCTTCCGGTCGAGGTCATGCGCAGCCACTGACGAGTCGACCAATCGACGAGTTGCACTGAAGTGACGTGAGCTCGTCTAACACCTGGTCTGACATCTAATATCTTCCTCAGGTGTTATGGATGGATTCTGACTCAATGGGCTTTCCATAGAGTCCAAGAACACTAATCTAGCTCCGACGAAGAAGTTATGACGTCCGTTGAGGTGGCCCACAGGCGCAAATAGTCTCACAGTCGACTTATTCCATCAGCCGACCGGCGATCGAAGCTCGCTTCACAGATCTAGCTAAGCTCTACATGACGAAGCTGAGCTTCCGCATGACGAAGCTGAGTTTCAGACGAGGTTCATCAATTCTCTATTTGACGACTCCTATGGGTCGACCTTCACCCATTTGATCACGTGAAAGTAAAGCACCATAATCCTCGTCTACAGGGTATCCCAATTGAGAAATCAGCCTTAAAAATCAAGTCTTCACGGACGTGGCTCTCATTTTCCCGTATATTCTGCTTCCATCCCTTTATTTCATCAAAAGGTCCGGCTAGTTGACCCAATTGGCGTAACTAACCCGCCCAGACAGCCGGGCTGGGACCTCGCAAAGGACCAATCTTAGTTCAGAGTGAACCACCGAGAGATTCAAAATCCTAACATCAGTTCATTGATGCGCTATTAACTACCAGAAGGACTCACTACTCGATTCTTCTTTATTTCACCCAAAATTCAGCTCTATGTCCGCTAATGCACTATCACAATGTGGCAATTAGGGTAGAAAATGACCAAAGTAGGGAAGACCTACCTCTCGAGCTGCCTAAAACCCATCTGCCTCCATCAGCCCTCACACAGGAAAGCGATTCTCCTCTGCTTCGCCGGGACCTATGGTCCATCACATAAATCTAGGGAGAGAAGTATAGTTTCTCACCTGCAATACCTCCATTTTTCTCTTTTCCTCTTTCTTATGGATCACTCTAAATCGTATTTTAAAAAGCGAGGAAGCTTCCCTCCTCTCACATGCCACATGTCCTTATCTTGATTTTTCTTCTTTTCTTATTTCTTATTTAGGTCCCCACACTATTATTCTTCATTTAAGTTCCTGTCATTTTCCCCTCGATCATTATCATCCTCCCACTTTCACTTAGACATGCATCCGTTTCACACCTGACTCTGTTCCATTTTACAATTTCCATGTCTTTCCTCTTCTTTCTCACTGCCTTATTTTCCAGCATTCAATAATCGTCACCACATTCATCTAACAATTCCTTTAAAACACCCAAGTCAGGCCCAATTGTTCTCGAATATATAATAATTTTATTATAAAATTTAGGTATTTTTTGGGGCGCATAAAGAATTCACTCATGGCAAAGAATCACATGACATCGCAAATCTTAAAATCATCAACTTAAAATTATGCGTGAAAATGTCAAGGCAAGCAAGAGTCACTGAACTCAACCCGTGAAGAAAACAATACCTTAACAAGGAACCCAAATGTAAGGAAGATGAGCACACGTGAGAAAGAAGCAACAGAGGACACAAATAGACTCTATTTCAAAATAGTCAAGAATTGTGGAATAAGATACTATTTGATATATAATTTGTGTGTATAAGCTGGAACGATTTCATTTTCAAGGTAATAGGAGAAAGAGGTCGGGGATTTTTCTTCTACAGCACACATGTCGGATTTTCACCGTGGAGTTTTATGCAAACATATAACAATGGCGAGGATTTAGTTTGATGCGATGGTGTCTGGGTGCCTTCTGTGATAAGGACAAATGAAACAAACCATATCACAGCCTTGCCCGCCATACATAGTCAGGCAAGAAAAACCTGTAAATCTATGAAAAGATATTCAATTTCCAGCGATCCGAGGGGAAGGAAATTGAGGGTTTAACATTCCTCATATAGAGAACAGCCTTCAGTATAATCTGGAGAATGAATGAAGGATGGAGATCATGAGTTTGCAGTGATACCGGCTGTGTATGGTAAAGAACCGTCAGAGCTCAAATTGATCAATCAAAATTTGTCCAAACTACTGTGAATGTCATATTAGGGACAAGACTAGGTGGGGAAAGGCGTAAAGAGGACCAAATTTTGATGTATATGTGAAAATATGGTCAAGGTGCACTTGTGCAAAATATCTCAAAACCGATTGAAACAAAAGTAACATCTCAGCAACTAACAAAGCAGGTTTATCAACATCATCCTTCTTCCAAGGCATTTTGGGTTATTAAACAGGTGGACTCGAGTCCTGATATCATACCCACGAGATCCAGTGTCTTCTAATCGAATTTGATCACCGGACATAACAGTCTTTCACTTGTCAGTGCGTGTCCGGCGCACGGAATAAAATCAATTTAATTGAAACAAAAACTGATTTAAAACTAATCCCGCACCACCAAATAAACAACTACTTCGGTTCGGCAAGGTATGAAGAGAGTCAGCCAAGGTGACGATACTCTGTCGTCGCTTGTACTCAAAGTGTAACATTTGTGAGTTGAATGCCGGATTTTAAACCAAGAAAGTAATGTAGTATAGCTAGATTTCTCCATACACCATACATTTCACTATCTAACACACCATATTCCTTTTCAGACAAATGTCTAAATAGCTACTAATGTGCCTCCAAGACCTTTTAAGATTTGATTGTTTTTCCTTTTTCAATACTTCAGCAACCATTTCTCATGATCGGAATAATCTTCGCCCCCAGAAGATAATGCAAGTTTTCTCCAATGTACTTGTATCTCGTCCTTCAAATCTAATAAAATTTCTATCTCCTTGATTAGGATCTTTGCTAACACGGGATCAAGATCCTTTCATCGACTAAGGAGAAACCTCGATCGCCAAATTGATACATCATCTAATTAATCCTCATGTCATATAAATTAGTGGATCTATCGGGCGGCAATTTTTCAGAGTTCATTAGTTCCAAGATATTAGTCTAACATACCCCTGTTACCGCTTACTCTCGTGAATCTTCATCTCTATGTCACCGTAGTGGCCTCCCGAAATCGAGCAAAAGATACACTGGGTATAAGCTACTAATATTCGAACAATTCATTATATGAATTGTCAGACTAATTATATAAAATCTCAATATTCAAACCCACAAAATATCTGAAAAATCCTGCAAATCTGAATGTTCAACAATTAAACCCCAACCCTGTGAGGGTGTTTAATGTTCCATTATCGGATTCCAATCATCACTAATCAAACAAAAGTAAGAAATGAAGAAAGGAAATCAAGAGAAAAGAAGAGAAAACCCATATTTGAGCTTTTAAATTCTTCGCTTCAATAGTAAATAAATTTAATATCTGAGTACAGCACCAAAATCTCTTCAATAAAAATAAAAATCTACTAAACTGGCTTCTTCCAATGATCTATTAAAAATAAAAATTCTATACAAAACTAAGAAAATGGGCATTTAGAGAGAGAAAACCGATGAGAGAGAAAAATCCAGATTGAGCTTCAATCTTGTCCGAACCTTAGTGAAATTCGAATCTCTATTATACAAAGACCGAAATCTCTTCAATAGAAATAAAATCAAGCAAAAATTACTTCTCGATCTAAAAAGAATCAAAATCAGAGAAAACCGGAAAAACAGCAGTCTAGAGAGAGAAACCCCACGAGAGAGGCTCTCCAATCTTTCCCCGCTTGCCTCTTTACCTAAAAACTAGTATATATGGTCCTAGGGTGAAATGGGCTTGAAATTAGTCAAAATATCACTTCGTCTTTTAGGCTCGGCAGATTTTTGGTTCGCGACCAAGCTCGGCTCAACACCCTCCCGGGTCGCACGACACTTCCCCAGTCACACATCCTTCCCGGTCGCGACATACTCCCTAGCTCCACATATACCTGGTCGCCACATACTCCTGTCGCGACATCCTTCCCGGTCGCAACATACTCTTGGCTCGATATACTTCCCGGTCGCGACATACTTTCCTCGACAAAGAACTCCGTTTTTTCTCTCCAACTTGCCTGTGGCCATAACTTTCATTTTAACTGATTTGGGCGTGAGTACTCGTTGAAAGATCATTGAATGTAGAATGCAGCCATGAGGGAATTTGAACCATTTGATGTTCCAGATGGTACAGAAAAATTGTCTTCCAGTAGTGCGCCTATGAGTGACTCTCGATTGACTCTTCTCCTTTGAAATATATTACCACTTCTTGCCAAATCACCTCGCTTTCATCAATAATCCTACAAAACCAAGTTTAGAGGAAATTTTATGAGTTTTACATGAATATGGATATTAAATGCACAAAATAGCATGTAGCTGAACTCAAACATAGGTGAGTTTTTTGCACCATCACAAAGACACACTCATCAAGCAAAAGAAAATACAAAATAATATAAAAGGCAAAGAAATTCCCCCTGCATTCGAGAGACAAAAATCTGAGATGAAATTTCCTAAGTTTGATCCCAGCGTACGCCAGTTTGGATGTAGACCCTCCTAACATTATACCTTCAAAAGCCTACAAAGAAGAAAGGGAACCTAAAAATTTTCAGTACGTTCTCAATCTATACATTCCCAAAATTCTAATAGAAATCCGTTTTGTTCATCCAAATTGTCTCAGTCATTGAATTTTCATTTGATATTATTCTCTTCCTCATAAAGATTTTTGTTTGCATCGTTGAATGAAAATTTGATTAAAGAAATTAGGTGTTGTTTAATGGATGAATATGGATTGGAGAAAGGTCAGTATGTTTCTGTGTTACTCGTTAATGCCAATTATGAGTGCCTTGTCCAGACAAGGATCAAAATGACCAATTATGTTTTTTTCTCCTAAGAACAAAAATGCAGAAAATAAGTTACGTATCAGAACCGGGAATGGGGAGTTGCAAAACAATATTTAAAATCCGGGGCTTAGATTAAAAAAATCGAAAAATCGATATTGCTAAATAGAACAAATAATTTGATTGAAAGTGTAAATAAACAAGTGAATAAGTACAAGTCTTGAAGAAATAATACATTTGGTCAACAACAAAACTCATAAAACTTTGAGAAGAATTAGGAACATCTTCTTGGAAATTGCATTAATATCCATGGTCCTAGAAACTGAGCAGATTGTTTGACAGAGGCGAAATCTTCAGTAAAAACAATACATAACAAGAAGTGATAGAGGCCAATCCTGCGCTTTGAGCTTTTCC
The DNA here is from genome assembly GCA_016808115.1 of Tetrastigma voinierianum. Lineage (NCBI taxonomy): Eukaryota > Viridiplantae > Streptophyta > Magnoliopsida > Vitales > Vitaceae > Tetrastigma > Tetrastigma voinierianum. The sequence continues at coordinate 215,501 of JAEQBH010005612.1, read as the reverse complement.
AAGCTCATTCCTCAATATATGCTAAAAGCATACCTTCTAGTTCCATGATTTGAGCTGAACAAGCCTAATTCTTCAAATGACGCACTCCAAAACCTAATCCTTCCAATAATCCTACAAAGAAAGAGCCTAAATTTTCCAATTTCTGTTATGCTTAACATAAAGGTTCATCAGAAAGGTAGAAGAAACTAGTTTGGGGAAAATATTTCCAATAGTTGTTTGTGTAGGAGGAGAAGAAATAAATCCGAAAAGATCAGGAAGAAAGTGAAATTGATGAAAAGGGAATAAGTTTCTATTTTGTACTGCTCCATTTCCTTGAAAATAAGTTTCGTAGGGGTGTTTTAACACCTAGCACCCTTATGCCGACCGGTATGGGGAGTTAAGCAGCCCAAAGTTCTCAAGGGTTATAGAAAGCCTAAGAAGACAAAACATTGCACTATTCCCATCCTTAGAAAATAGAAGCAAAAGAGTTCTAGAACAGAATCGCTTCGTAAATGTGGAAATCAAAAATGCCATAAAAAGACTTCAAAAAAGATGAATCAAAGCCAAGATTGAGAGAATCAACAAGTACAAAGAAGCAAAAGGATAAGCTGAAGGCACAAAAGAAAAGTGAAACTATGATTTGCAACTTTAAATTTTCCCATTATCTACCCACTACCTAAGTTCCAATATTGCAAGCCTGAAAGACCTTGTTATCTGAAGGCGAATTACTTAAGATTGAGTTATATCAACAGAAAACAAGCTCTATGGACTTTGACTCAACCTGTTTACGAAACTCCCAGTATCAACTAAATTCAACATGAAGATGGAAAATGATGAAGACATGCACACAATAATACGTATCAAGACTTATTGAATAAACTACAAACATTATTTCATCGTAGAATTTGCATAGAAGTAGAGACCATTCTTTTCTTGAATCGAACTGAAATTTAAAATGATGCTGTTACTCTACTTCAAGTTAGTGGTGGAACATGACCGTGATGAATCATAGCATAAATCACTATATTTCAACCCGCTTAATACAAGTTAATCAATTTTAGAGAAATTTTAAAGACTTCATCAGAAGTCTCTCTAAGTAATAATAAAAATGGACAAGGTATAATATGTTATATATACAAGTTGAACCCAAAAACACATGACATTCAAAAGTGAGTGATTATATCACCACTAAGCACAGTACTCCAGACAATAACAAAACATTTTGAGGTGTAAAGTAAAACGACATTGTTAATACAAAAACAATTTCTATAAATACTCCTCGCTTTATAAACGACATATTTATATTAGAATTGGTAATTTGAGATTATCTTCAAGATATAATAAAAACTATGCACTGTATAAGATAATATATAAAGTTCCCACTTCAGGACGCGAACCCGAGACCTAGAATCTTCGTATGAATAACAAAGTCATGTCATATTAAAACCATGAGTCATTAGTTGAAGGCCCCAACAAGAGTTCATTAATAATACTATCTTATGTCAATTAAAATGAAAAATAATTTTAATTCAGTACATACACAAGAACTTGATAAATTACATGAAATTAATCTAATAAAATTAGTCTTATAAGGGTATCAACAAAATCCACTTTTGTTCATATTTTCACAAAATTTTTGAGCTCAATGACTTCCACAAAAAATGCAATAAAATTTCATCATTCACTGAATTTCACCAATCAATATAATAACTAAAGAATATCATTGAACAATAAAATTAAAAATTAAAACCCACCCGTTGTTTCTAAAAGCTAGGGTAAAATTATTGCTTTGTTATGATAAATTAAGGCTCAATATAGATATTACAAAACCTTTCAACCACCACTAATAATTCAAACCAAAAACAAAAAGCAATACCTTCATAATTTCTAAGGAGAGAGCTTGGTGGTTCGCACTTTGTTGTTGAGTGCTAGAATCCCTCCTTGAAATAGCATAACACATACTTCTTCGCAATCTCAAAAGAAGATTATAAGTACTGAAAATTTTTTATGATTTAATATAAAACCAAATAAAATGGCTACATAAAAATCATTGACTTGTTCAAGAAATTTAGAATTTACAAGGAACATGGTTTTTTAGTCTCTTCATATAAAGCTGACATTTATAATTTGAATGGACAATAGTTGTCTTTGCATTTTCATACTTCCAAGGTGAATTTACTTCCAAAATTCCACCTCTACAAAGAAAAGTGTCAAACAGTGCTACGCACAAACAAAGGAGGAAGCTTGTTTTCTATTGCCGCATATGTGAGAGAAAAATGCTCACAAAATACTTCTAATGAAAATGGAAAATTAATCAATATCTATAAGGTCCCATTTTCTGCAAGTCTTCACTATTGCTCCATGTCAAGGCATGTTATCTTCCAATGTCACTAATCTATGCTTCGGAGTGTCAACCATAGGAGAAGAATTCAAGGAATCGGGACTTCCTTCTTACTTACCAGTATGCCTACTTTTATGGGAATTGGAGGTTAGCCTCTCTTTTTGCTTCTTTTCGTTTTATTATGTTTACTGACTCAGAGGCAGGCAGTAGTAAATCATTTCATGTGTATCAGTTCATAGAAATACTCGATGGCCTTTATGCTAAAATCATTCGTGTGTGTATCAGACCATAATTTGTAGATGGCCTTTATGTTGGTATAGAAACCGCTTGGTAGTGAATTTGATGATGTTGATTTGTCAATCTCGGGTTCCTCAAACAAAAGATAGAAAACTTATTTTAGCATATAAGAACTTAGGGCCCCATTTGGTTGGCTAGTCTTTTTAAACCTGCTTTTGTATTCAAAAATAAGGAAAACAAGGGAAAATATAAAGTGAACAAAGTTCTGCCTCCATTTTTTTTTTGTTCTCCAAAAATACGTAGTGCCATAAAAGAAACACTAAATGCCTTTTTTTTTTTTTAAATGAGTGAACTCCAGAATTCGTTGGCCGACACTGTGCAAAACCATAAATTTCTAGATTCGATGACTAAACGGATCACGCCGTTAAAATCATCTTGCAACCTAGTTGACCGCACAACCGCATCGCACTCCGAGACTATCTGCCACAACGCATTTCGAGACGGAACTAGCCAACTACAAGTGCCATGTGGTACCATCAGACACTAGCACATGGCGCCATGTCATGCCTCGTGAATGCATGCATTATAAGGATGAGTTGGCATGAGTGACATGCCTTAACTTGTGCCATGTGTCACGCATGTTCGAGAACATGTTCAGCTTAGTGTTTGTGTTGAATGAACAAGCTGTGAGTGGCTAGAACAATTCGTGAACCGAGGAGAGGAGAAGGTCATTGTCAGGTCGGGCCTGTACAACAGAGAAGGAGAAGTAACCAAAAAACAGAAAGAAAGGAAAGAGTGAAGAAGAAAAGAGGAGAGTCAAAACTCCATTACATAAAGTCAAGGATCAAGGACTTGATCCTACTACACTACAAGAGTATGACCTTGCTTTGGCTTCCGTTATTTTCCTTTCTCGCCATGGAACATATTGGTCGAAGTTTTGTTGTGACCCACGGAGGAGATTGCGGTATGGGGTAAATGTTAGGGGAGATGCTGCCTAGTTTTTTCCTTCAGTCCCCTTGATAGGCTGCCACACCCCCGCACATCATAATTGAGTGATCAAGCTATAGATGAACTAGACTTAAAGGGAGAACATATCTTCGGGGGCTGCATGTCCAATTCCACCCTTTGGACTCAAAATTCATTCAAATGGAGCTATGTTCATGCGCTTGGTCGAAACGGGAAACCGAAAGTTAAAAACAAGAGCCTAAAGCTATTTTTCCTCGTTTGGTAGATCAGTTTTACTCCGCGGATTTGGGTAATTACGGTCAATTCTCACTAAAATATGATGAATGAGTTAAATTTAAAGCTATCAGGATTATGATTGAAGTGTGTCACCTTCGTTAAGAGATGACACAATGTTTGAAATGTGTGTGTTCCAAATGTATTCGATTATTGCCTGAAGCCAACATGGCCATGTCTCGCATGTTGCAAAAAGTTGTGTGATCAGGGTGCATGCTCAGCTCTGAGACATGAGCTGAAGATGCCTGTTCATGATGCAGAATTTCATGGGAATGTATGCTCACATAATGTATTGAATTGAATGCGGAATATTGAATATGAACTGTTTGTATATTGATATTTCAACGACATAAGGAATCGTTGCATGCATTGTATTACTATGAGGGTTCATGGCATACACATAATATACAATGTAAAATGTTCATGTAGGGGTCTTCGTACATTGGGCATAAGGTTGAGTGCGATGCTTTAATTGCATTACATTAGTGTCTGAAGCCAGTGCATTACATGGGTGTGTGTACATGATACCGATTTGGCACTGCGTTTGGTGCTGAATTATGTGGGCTCGGGAATAGGACGAAGTCCAAATTGAGTCACACAATGTTAAATGAAAATGGAAAATGAAATGTGTCGGGCATAGCAAGTAGGGATAGATACCCCCCTCGGGTGAAAGCACGAAAACTGGTTGGAAACGCGTATCCAGGTGAAAGCCCGAAAAATGTCGGAGGTGTAAGAGACCGAGGGGGTGAGACCGGAAAGTTACGGCTACTGAGACCTGAAGGACCAGTAAATAAATATCCACATAGACTACAGTTGTGGTGGTCGGGGCCCATTCGATGTTGATTCTCCCATTGGCACTTGCATTGGGTGGTGGGTCGGTGGTTGACTCGATACATGGGGCATGTAGAGTGTCATCTCATACATGGCATATAGTTTTTCCATGATAGGAAAGCATGTCTACATGGATTGTGTTGTTTGTGTGACTGTGGCAGGATCATTTGCATGTGCACCTAGGTGGGGAGTAGCCTTGGTAGGTTTTGTCTCTATTGAGCGTAGCTCACCCCGTCATGGGAATCCCCTTTTCAGGTATTGGTCACGTGCGGATAGACGGCGCTCCTTAGAGGCCCAGCCGATTGAAAGAAAAAGAGAGAAGTCGAGGTTAATGGCCTTGATGTAATTTTTGTATATGCGCGAGGCGTACTCGTAATGCATATCTGTTTTGTATATTGGAACAACATTTGGTTCCCAGTGCGTATTTGTACCATATGTGATTTAGGTGCTATAACTCTCATGTTTTATTATACAATTTGTATGAAGTTATTTTGTGTATTTATGAATTAAATATGAAGGGATGAGTCTCGGTATACGAGACATGTGAGAGCGATATCGGGATACTCGATTTCCATAGACTTCCACAGGTTGACAGGTTGTCGATGAGACCCTCGGTTTTGGGACCTACGACGTATCGAACTGGGTATACAAATGCTTAGGGCTCGATTGGGGGCGTGGGTCAGGACATCTTTGTTAATGTGTAGAACATCACGACGAGTACGATGGTGTTGGGCAGGTTAAATTACTTAGTGCTTGATATCAGGATCATAGTTTGTTATCCCAAGGTCTAAGTAGGAGGTTTTCAGGCCACAGGACGGGGTCGTCATAGCATGGTGTACGTGTTTCTTATGTATGCTTTGGTGCATGCATGCGTGATTGTGTGTTACAAATTATGTGAATTATATACGTGGTAGGATGTATATAGGAAATGCGAACACTTGGGTTGAGAAACGTAACCTTAGGAGTGTGGGAAACAAACGAATGGTTCGAGATATTAGGCTTTTTATTGGTTGGCATGTGCACTAATAGTAGGACATAAAAATGATTCTAAACTTGTTGTTTGACTTGTGTAGATGGTAAGTAAGAGGATATAGGAGGGCGCAAAGTCATCACGGGCGATGGTCGGCCCAGCCACATGTTTTTATCCTTGAGGCCTTCATAGAGGCCATAGGTCTTTGCGATAACCCACTTCAACGCCTGAAGCTAATGCGACTAGAGGTCGAGGAGATTGCTAAGTGGCTCCGGGTTCAAGGCACATCATCCTCCGATGTTCAGGGGAGGAGGGGACTCGATGGTAGCCGACCATTGGTTTCGTCAGATTGAGAGGATTCTCCGAGCTATGGAGATCACCTCGGATACTACTCGGATTACGCAGCTTCATTCGAAGCGAAATTTAGTCCCCAGATTTTGTGGGAGTGGGTCACGACTTCCAGGGACTTGAGACTATGACATGGGATGATTTTTAAGTAGGCTATTCATGGGGAAGTACTTTGCCAAGGCTTCTGGCAGACATCGAGAAGGTCAGAGTTCCTTGAGGCGAGGCAGGGGACGATGACTATACTTGATGCGTGGCAGATTCACAAGAGTTGTGTTTCGGGGGATGATTATGGCGCGTTAGTCGGGAGGATTCGAGGATGGAGTTAGTTATCCGTCGGGAGCGGGTGTAGGACATAACCTACAAGATATGGACTTGATGAGTCGGGTCTGGCCCCTTGATCATTGGCTGAAGGTAGATGGCGCTCGTAGCATCCGGGATGGTGTCTTGAGTGATAGAAGAGGGGGTGAAACCTTGCCCGGGGCTCGGGAAAGAAGCGGACTTGTTCCAGCGGGGGTTTAGAGTGGACAGCCAACAAGGCGAGGCCGGTCAGGTTACCGATCTGGTTGGGCGGATGACATGTTTCCAACGCCATGTCAGGGACACATGGTAGACGTCGTAGATCTGGGGTTTAGGATGTGGGGGACACCACAGTCTCGATCATCAGTGAGACATGTATGTTCCTCCTTACCCTAGCAAAGGCCAGGGGAACATGTATCAGTCTCAGGGTGTGACACGAGCATTGGGTGTTTCACAGACAAGCCAAAGGGGCCAGAGTATGGGTTGAGGTTAAGAGCGAGTGTACGGTACGCGGGACCAGAACCCGGGCGTGTCTATGTCATTGCTTTCGTGGCGGGACGAGATCGGTCGGTGATTCGAGGGTACGTTTATACTCTTTTTCCCTATAGGCGAGGGTGTTATTTGTTTCGGGTGCATCGCATTCCTTTATTCTTCGCATCTTGTGTGAGAGTATTGGGCTTAGAGTTGGACCTTAGACGAGCCTTTGCATGTGAGGTTACCCAAGGGACTAAGGTGAGAATTGATCGGATATGTCGGGGATGTGAGTTAGAGATCTCAGGGATTCTACTCACGGTGGACCTTCGGTCATGGACATATCGAGGTCCCGGTCATCCTCGGGATGGACTAGTTAATGACCACATCGGGTTGTCATGGGTGTAATAGTATGAGAGTTACCACACACACGGATGGTACTTGTGTTATGTTTCAAGGGAATAGGCATGATGCTTCCTCCAGTGCGGTAATGCGATTCACTATGTAGGCGGGTTGGCGGGTTGGCTAGCTAGCCTTACCTTGGAGGGGGCCCGGTGAGGCAGGGATGTGAGTGCACCTCGGGTGGTTTTTGCGAGTACGAGGATGTTTTTTCGGACGAGCTATCGGGATTACCTCCACCGAGGGACGTAGACTTCCACATTGAGTTGCATCCTGGTATGTCTCCCATTTCTATGACTCTGCATATGATGGCACTAGTTGAGTTGCAGGAGCTCAAGGTCGGTCACGAGGAGTTCTTGGGCGAGGTTTCATTAGGCCAGAGCACTTCACCATGGGGGCGCTCGGTTCTATTTGCAAGAAGAAGGATAAGACCCTTCGACTATGCGCCGATTCACGGACAATTGAACGAGGGGTTACAATCAAGGATCGGTATCCATTGCAGAGTTGATGGCTTGTTTGATCTTGTTGAGGGGCGCGAGTCCTACTCCCGAGATAGACCCTTGCTGGTTACCATCGGTTGATAGTTAGGGAGAGCGGAACATCCCTAAGACAACGTTAGGTTTGCCATTATGTAGGCACTTTGAGTTCACGGTGATGCCCTTTGGATTGACGAATGCACCGACAGCATTCATGGACCTCATGAATAGGGTATTCCAACCCTATTTAGATCAATTTGTGGTGGTCTTTATTGATGACATCCTGATTTACTCCTAGTCGGAGGTGGAGCATGAGGGTCACTTGAGAATTGTACTACAGCTTTTAAGGGATCATAAATTGTATGCCAAGTTTAGTAAGTGTGAGTTTGACCTTTGCGAGGGTGGGTTTCTTGGGACATGTGGTGTACGACAGGCGTGTTAGTAGACCACTGGGAAGGTTAGAAATTTGTGATGAGTTGGGAGAGACCGAAGTCAGTCTTCGAGATACGTAGTTTCTTGGGATTGACGGGGTATTACAGGAGGTTTATAGAGGATTTCTCCCGACTAGCAGCGCCTATGACAAGATTGACCCGAAAGGAGATCGAGTTTGTGTGGGATGACTCATGTGACGCGTTCGAAATTGAAGGAGGCTTACTTGAAACCTATTCCTAATAGTCTCGAGAAAGGGATAGGAATTACATAGTGTCTTGTGATGCTTCGAAGGACGGATTTGGGATATGTTACGTCTGATCGGAAAGTTATGGCTTATGGTTCTCCGCGAGTTGAAGAATCACGGCGGGAGTACGCCATGACATGGAGTTAACAGTCGTAGTCTTCGCCTTGAAGATTTGGTGCCACTACTTATATGGTGAATAGTTCGAGGTGTTTTTAGACCACAAAAGTCTGAAATACATCTTCACGCAACGAGACCTCAACATGAGGCAGCGTAGATGGATGGAGTTTTTGGAAGATTACGACTTCACTTTGCATTACCATCCCAGTAAGGCAAATGTTGTGGCTGATGAGCTGGCCAAGAAAGTCATGGGAATCTTGCTAGTGTAGCTTCCGAAGTGGCGGATGCTCGAGACGGGTGGGGCGATTCGGACTTCTGATGCGAGGCAAGCTCGGAGTACCTTGGGAAGTTTGATGTGGTTATCTTAGTCTCTACTAAGCGGGTGATAGAGTCGAGGGGCGGGATGCGAGGAGACTAGTATCCATCGGGGAGCAAGTACGGTCGGGTCTGACGGTGAGAGCTGAACCATTACCACAGGATGGTAGTCTTCGGGGGTATAAGGGGCCAGGTTGTGGTCCCGGTCGGCGGATTTGAGGAGGGGAGATCCTCAGGAGTTCCATTGCTCCCGATTCGGCTGTGCATCAAGTAGCCGCGAGATGTATCGTGACCTTCGTCGCCCGATGTGCGGAGCGAGATGAGGCATGTCGGGATTTTGTCGGCGGTGTCTCATGTCTTGACGGTCGAGTTGAGCATCGGAGGCTGCGGGGCTGCTCCCGACCCTTGGGATAGGCGGAGTGGAAGTGAGAGCACATCATGATGAACTTTGTGACTCACTTTCCACGGACATCACGAAAGCATGATGCGGTGTGGGTTATAGTGGACCGACTCACCAAGTCGACACATTTTCTAGCCGTGTGGATGACCTTCACCTTGGAGGAGTCACGCAAGTTGTATATCACGGGAGGCAGAATGCGGTTACATGGATTTCGAGTCTCCATAGTATCGGATCGGGATCCTCGGTTCTGACTCATTTACGGAAGAGTTCCAGGAAGACCATGGGGTTTCCTATTTGTCGATGAAGTCGCAGCTTTTCATCCTCGGACGGATGTGGTCGATCGAGAGGCTGGGGCTGTCGATTTTAGAGAGGGACATCTTTGCGAGCATCGTCCTGGGTCTCGAGATTAGCCCAGGAGGAGCACTTGTCCTTGGTAGGTTCTCCTAATAACAATTATGCAGAGGCAAGTATTCGGGTGGCGCCCTATGAGGCTCTCTACGAGAGGCCGTATCGATCCGGAGTATGTTGGACGGGAGGTGGGAGAGAGGCTCCGTCAGTCCCGGACTGATTAGAGCACCACCCGGAGAAGGTGGGTATGATGTCTCCTTAGCCTGCTTGCTTTCAGGCCCGGCCGAGGAAGAGTTACGATATCGGCGGCGACCTCTAGAGTTTGAGGTGGGTGATCATGTCTTCTTAAAGGTGATGCCTAAGAAAGAGCGTCGGATTAAAATAAGCCGAGGGAAGGCATCGCGGGTACATTGGACCCTTCGAGGTACTCGAGAGGGTGGGCACGGTTGCGTATCATTTAGCATTGCCGCCCAGTTTGTCGAGCGTTCATGAGGTATTTCACGTCTCTATGCTCCGGAAGTACACTCCAGATCCGACTCATATAGTGGATTGGGGCGAGCTTATGATGCGAGACGGGACCTTCGAAGAGGACCGAGTGCGTATCATGGATAGCTAGGAGCGGGTTTTTGCGTGGCTGGCCCGTGAGGCTTGTGAAGGTGTTATTGCGCCTTGGGGAGTCAGGAAAACATGGGATGCCAGAGGACACATTGTGCGCTAACTATCCTTCTGTTTGAAGGAAGGGAAGGTGTTTTCTAGTCATTAATGTTTTAAATGACTGTCACATATGCATGTGTTTGATTGTGTGTATGTATCTTGAGATTTCGGAGTAATTCATTTAAGGGGGGGAGGGAATGTAAAGCCATTTTTTTAAAATGAATGAATCGAGTAATTCTTATCGGGACCGATGGGCAAAGGCCTATAGATTTCTCTAGATCTTGGATGATGAAGCGGATCACGTAGTTTAGAATCATCTCGCAAAATCTAGTTGAACCGGACAAACGGCGTGATTTAAGGCGGTCGGTTTCTCCACTGAATTCGAGGCCAGGCAGGCCAACCATGGGGGTGCCATGTGGCACTTGCATGGGAGACACTTGGCACATGGGTGGGCCCGAGTGTGTCTGCTGTGAATGCATGCATTATAAGTGGGATGAGTTTTGGCATGGTGAAGAGCACATGCCAACTTAGGCCATGTGTCATGCATGTTTGAGAACATGTCTAGGCTTAGTGGTTTGTGTTGGAATGAATCAAGCGGTGAGGGCTAGAACATTTCGTGGGGCGAGGAGGAGAAGGGTTTGATCTGGGTAAGGTCAGTTCATGGGCTGAGGAAGGAGAAGGAACCAGAAAAAAACTGAGAAAGAAAGAAAGAAAGGAAGGAAGGAAAAGGAGGAGGAGCCAAAACCTCCATTGTTGCAAAGTTGAAGGATCAAGGACTTGATCCCACACACTACAAGAGGTATGGACCTTGCCTATTTGGTTATTTTCTTTCTTGGGGCCATGAAATGGCATTGGTTGGAGTTTTGTTGTGACCACTAATGGGAATTGCGTGTATAGGGGCAATTGTTGTAGGAGATGTTGCGATTTTTTCTTTCCTTCAACCCCTTGACAGTGTTTTGGCCATAACTTGGCCATCACAAATCATAATTGAGTTATGGGGTCAATCTCTAGACCCAGTTATGATAGAATGAGGCTTAAATTTAAAGCCATTGTGGATTGTTGATTGAAGTGTCACCTCTTTGGTTAGAAGATGACATTTCATGTTTGAAATGTGTGTGTTCCAAATATATTTGGATTGTAGTTTGAGCTTGAACAAGGCCATGTCTTGGCATGTTCTGCGGGTTGTGTGGCGAGGTGCTATGTCTCGGCTGGAGACATGAACATGACATTTCTTGTCTAAGTGATGTTAAGAATTATGGGAATGCATGTTCACATATTGTATTGAATTGAATAATGTGGAATATTAATATGGCTGCATGTATATTGATATTGAAGCCCGAATATATGAAGCTGTTGTATGTGGAACATGAGGTTCATAGCATACACATAATGTACAATGTAAAATGTCCATGTAAGAGTCTTCATATAGTGGGCATGAGTTGAGTGCGGTAACGTTGCATTGCATTAGTGTCTGACCGCTCTTTGCATTACATGGGTGTGTGTACATGATACGATTTGGCAGCGCCTTGCGTTTGGTGAATTATGTAGGCTCGAGAATGGGAGCCAGAAGTCAAGTTGAATCACCACGGTGTTAAAATGAAAATGGAAAATGAAATGTGTCGGACATAGCAAGTAAGGGGATAGATACCCCCTCGGGTGAAAGCACGAAAACCTAGTTAGACGGCATCCGCCGGTGGCTTAGAAAAATGTCGGAGGGTGTAGGGCCCAGGGTGAGACCGGGAAGTTACATTTGCCCAAAAGACATAAGAAGGGCGAGTGAGCCATCTATCACATAAAGACTGGGTTGTGTGATGGGAGTCGGGACTGACTCGATGTTTGATTCTCCCATTGGCACTTGCATTGGGTGGTGGGTCGGTGGTTGACCCGATACATGGGGCATGTAGAGTGTCGTTTCATACATGGAATATAGTTTTTCCATGATAGGACAACATGTCTACATGGATTGTGTTGTTTGTGTGACTGTGGCACGATCATTTGCATGTGCACCTAGGTGGGGAGTAGCCCTGGTAGGTTTTGTCTCTACTGAGCGTAGCTCACCCCGTCATGGGAACCCCCTTTTCGGGTGTCTTTGGTCAGTACGGATAGGCAGCTCATAGAAGCCAGCGAGTTGAGAGAAGAGGGCCGAGGTGTGGCAGCAGTATGTTTTACCTGTATAGCCGCGAGAACTATTGCTAAGTAATGCATATCACATTTTGTATATTGGAACAACATTTAGTTTCTAATGCAACGTATTTGTATATGTGAGTTAGGTGCTATAACTCTCCGCGTTTGTATACGGATTATATGAAGTTATTTTTGTGTATTTATGAATTAAATATGCAGGATGGGTCTGGTATCACGAGACATGTGAAGAGCGATATCGGGATACCGTTTCACGCCAGGCTTCCACCAGGTTGTGAGGGTTGTCGGCCGAGACCTACTCGGGTTTTTACGGGCGCCTAAAGATTCTAATTAAAAAAACAGTTTGTAGATAGTTTGTATCAAACACTAGATTTGAAATTTCGCACTAGGAAAATTTTGAGCTTGTTATATAAGGAGGATAATTTTGGAAACTCAATACAAAATGCATGATCTCAGAATTATTTTAAACATCGGCAAATAATTATTGAATTATGCTAATAGCCCCCATAGTCTCTTGGAGGGAGGGGATATTAGATATATGTTTTTCACCCACTTTTTTCCTAGCCCTCTAAAGAAAATAAATATGTTTAAAGTGGATGAAAAAATAAATAAATGCTTCATCTGTTTTACCTTATTTTCGAGTATAATTTTAAAATTTACATTTCTCCTCCACAACACTGCTTTTGTGTTAAAGATTTTGTTTAACCAGCAATAAAAAAACCATACAATAATCGTATTATCTCTATCAGAAGACACACAAAAACTTAATTTTTAAAAATTGTATACAGAGGAAGCAAAAACTTCAAAAGTCCATAGGCTATGTTTGATTTCCAGAAAATTTTGAGGGAAAATGCTTGAGAAAGAAAATAAAAAGGAAGTAGAAGGAAAGAAAAACATGAGGAAAATAAAGTAAATATTATTTTTATGTGCTACTTCAAATTCATTTATTTGTTTTACAACTAAATAATACTTATCAAGATCAAAAATTTAAAATAATATATGAATTTTTGTGAGATTTTCTGTTGGAAGATAATAAACATAAGAAAAATTCATGAATATGTAGACCTTCTACATCAAGATCAAAATAAACTTCTTAAGTGGTTGATGGGATCCTTGCCAAGGAAGACTCACAAACAAATAATTGACTTGAAAATGATCGAATAAATAGGATAAGCGGCATCAAAAAGGCAAGAAACACATCCAAAACCTGCTCCTCAGTTACAATTTGAAGAAAAGAAAATCCCCGAAAGAAATATGTGTATGTAATGACTTCATCTATGATTGGAATATTGTTGGACTTTCTGAACATGAGATTCTCAATGTTCCCCGTCAAATTTCAATGGCATCCACTGCCTATTTGTCAGATGGAGATGATCATAATGTTGTACAATTAATCATAGTAGGATTCTCAGGAACATTAAGGTACTGGTGGGATAATTGTCTTAAAGACAAAGAGAGAGTTTATAATATCCAACTTGATCTGAATGATGAAGGAGAACAAAATGCAATCCTAAAACTCATGTATGCAATAACCAAACATTTTATTGGTGATCCCAGAGCTTTTGAAGAAAGAAATTATGAAATTCTTCAAAACTTAAGATGTATAATACTTAGTGATTTTAGATGGTATCATGATGTGTTCTTATCAAAGTAATGACTAAGAAATGATGCAAGAGCACTTATTGGAAAGAAATATTCCTTTATAGGCTTCAAGGGCTTTGCTTGAAAAAGTTCAAAGAAACATAGAGAAAAATACAACAGGAACAGCTTCCCTTATGAGGGAGCTTACCTATGGAAGTCTTATAGGGAAGTTAAAAGGAAGGTTTAAGATTTGTGTTAACTTAGACTTCAATATCAAATAAAAATATATTTAAAAGCCTTAAGAAAGATTTAGGATCCTTACATTGCACATCTATGGCATTAGAAGCTCTTCGGTCTTATACTCACGAGAAACATAAAAAACAAAAGATCATAAGAACGATCTTATAAAAAATACAAAAATATAAATCTCACAAATCTAAAGAAAATAAACCACAAATTCATACTAAAAAATATAAAAGAGAAGTAAGATGTTTTAAGTGTGGACAAAAAGGTCATATAGCCCTAAATTGTAGAAAACAAAAGTTAAATGTTTTATCGATGTGAAAGAATGTTCTAAAAGGATACTTTAACCTTGGCGAAATAATCCTCAAAATAAAGTATAACATCCAAAAAGAACAAAATCAAATAGACAAAATAGAAAATTGTTTGCTGCAAATAAATGTGTCCTAAATGTAGATCAAGAATTATTCCATAGAAATGATAAGACCAAATTGAAGATAAGAAGCTAAAGTCAAATACATAAGAAAAATATTAGAACAACAAAGTACCAAACCAAAATCTAATTTATCTTTAGCAAATACAAATAGACTAAAAGATGTATGCAATATTTTAAAAATCAAGAACCTACAACAGTTCAAGATCGACAAATAGAAATAAAACAAATAAAAACCGAAATTGAAGAATTAAAAATTTACACTCAAAATATATACTTCAGAATAAAAAGTTTAGAAACCTAAAAAGACTCCTTGCTTCACGACTTCTGAAGAATTAGAAAATTTTGTTGATAGTATCTTTCAAATAGCATAAAAAAGATGGTATACAAAAATAACATTAAAAATTAATCTTGAATTTCAATCAACTTTTATAGCTTTGATTGACTCAGGAGCAGATTTAAATTGTATACAAGAAGGATTAATCCCTACTGTATATTTTGTTAAAACCTCACAAAGACTATCAACAACTAGTAATGTTCCACTAAAGGTACAATACAAAATACCACAAGGGCATATTTGCAAAGATGGTATTTGTATTAAAACTTAATTCTTACTAGTCAAAAACATAAGTAATCAAATTGTTTTAGGAACTCCCTTCTTAACTCAACTATATCCTTTTTACATAGATGAGAAAGGGTTACAAACCACTTACAAAAATCAACAAATATTATTTGAGTTTATTAAGGCCATAGAAGTAAAAGAGATTAACCAACTACAAGATCATATAGACTTACTTCAACAAAAACAAACAAGAAGTTAAATTTCTTAGAAAATAAGTTCAGTATAAAAAAAACTGAAGAAAACCTGAAATCCAATCAACTCCAAGATAGGATTAAACAAGTACAAAAACAAATAGAAAACAATTTATGTTCTTAAATTCCAAATGCTTTTTGGAATAGAAAACAACATATGGTTTCTCTACCATATGAAAAAGATTTCAATGAAAAACAAATTCCAACTAAGGCAAGACCAATTCAAATGAGTCCAAAACTCTTAGAATATTGTAAAAAAGAAATCAATGATCTTTTAAGCAAAAAATTGATAAGACCAAGTCACTCTCCTTGGAGTTGTGTAGCCTTTTATGTTCAAAAGACTTCAGAAATAGAAAGAGGAACTCTAAGATTGGTTACATCATGAAACTCGAATAAAGTTTTCTCATAGTCTGGACAGTATCCAATACGTAATAAAAATTACTTAATTCAAAGGATATACAATGCAACAATATTTTCAAATTTTGATATGAAATCTGGATTTTGGCAAATTCAGATTCAACCAGAAGATAGGTAAAAAATAGCATTTACAGTTCCATTTGGACACTATGAATGGAATGTAATGCCTTTTGGCCTAAAAATGCTCATATTCCAATTTTAAAAATATGATGAATGATATCTTCAATGATTATACTAAATTTTCTATAGTATACATTGATGAAGTTCTTATATTTTCAAATTCTATAGAAGAGCATTTCCAACACTTTAGAATTTTTCAAAAAATTGTAAGAGATAATGGATTAGTTATCTCTGCATCAAAAATAAAATTATTTCAAACAAATATAAGATTTTTAGGATTTGATATTTACCAAGGACAAATTAAACCAATACATAGGGCAATTGAATTTGCTAGCAAATTTCCTGATGAAATTAAAGATAAAAATCAACTTCAAAGGTTTTTAGGAAGCTTAAACTATGTTGCAGACTTCTATCCAAACCTTAGGATTTTAATTAAGCCTTTATTTCAAAGGTTAAAGAAGAATCATATCCCTTGGTCAAATGAACATACACAAGTTGTCAAATAGGTTAAATGTCAGGTTAAGGAATTTCCTTGTTTAGGAATCCTTCATCCAGATGCCTTTCTTATTATAGAAACTAATGCCTCAAATATAGGATATGGTGGGATACTCAAACAAAATTTTGAAAGCAAAATCTCCATAGTCAAATTTCACTCTGGTATTTAGAGTGGTCCACAAGAAAATTATTCAACTGTCAAAAAAGAAATTTTAGCAATCGTTATTTGCATTCAAAAATTTCAAAGTGATGTTTTTAACAAAAAGTTTCTCTTATGTGTTGATTGTAAAAGCACCAAAGAAATATTGCAAAAAGATGTTCACAATTTAGTTTCAAAACAGATTTTTGCCAGATGGCAAGCCATTTTATCTATTTTTGATTTTGAAATTGAATTTATCAAAGGATCTTCAAATGTTCTACCTGATTTCCTTTCACGGGAATTTTTACAGGGAAAATGAGCAAAGCAAACCCTATCAAACCTACAACCAAAGAGTCATATGCAATGCCTAAAACCGAAACTTCAAATCACTTAGAGGTTTTGGGGAAAATTCCCAAACCAGCTATTCCAAGTTCTTCAAATCTCGCTATTACTTCAAAAAGAACCTAAACTCGTTGATTCAGTTCTAGAAGCCGATCATCGATTCAAGCTGTGCTCTTTTTTGAGCTTCAAAAACTTTTTCAAAAATAATTTTTTTTTTTATCTCAAATGACATTTCAAAAACCCATAGATTATATGAGTTTATACTTGTAGACATGGAGTCAATACAAGTTTCACATGTCAAAAACCCTAAGGGTACTGACATAGCTTATTCAAAATGCAAAATTTTGAAAATTATTTCTGAAAAGGATTGGGAACAAAGTCCTTTTACTCACAAAAGGTTTTCTGAATACTTTGTTCCCTAAACTTTTTATTATAATCGATACAAAATGCACTCCATTTAATACATTCTTTGTTGTGGGACCTTCTTCCCACTCTTGGTTTTTCAACTTGGGAGAAAAATCTCAAAAATCTTTTCCAAATTGGTTTCAGAAATGGTCGCTACTGGAGCCACTAAAATATTTTCTATCTTGAATGGTAAACTTGATTATTTTTAAAGCTAATTAGAAAACTTTTTTCCCTTTCCTCGAAATAGTTATTCACTTTCCTTTTGTTCTCAATTTAGAATTCCTTGGATTCTTTGTTGAGAATTCACTACCCATAATTTCCTCGTTTCTTCACCATTTCCCAAAGATTCGCTCAGGAATTTAAAATTAGTTACATGCCTCTAAATCTCATTACTAATCTCAAAACCTTTGAGTCCATCAAAGGATGACTTGACTCCCAAAAGCTCAAATCTAAGAAGCCCACAAAAACTAAGGTACCTACTTGGACCCAACCTTTACCAGGCCCACTTGCTTGGCCCCAAACTCCTTCAAAAAATTATTTTCCTTCAAATTCGGCCTACAAAGCCTATCTCAAAAAGGTATAAGAACAGGCAGCTGAAACACTATCTCAACTTGCAGATTCAAACTCATATGAGGAAGACACAGCTTTGAGCTTAGCCTTCCAACAAAATGAAGACATGTGTAATAGGCTCCCATACACTCCCTTCGAGTAATGGGAACCTTGACTCTATTTTCAAAAGCCTCTGTTCTAGAGAGATCAAAGGCTCAAAAATTCTAAGACATCACAAATTTTCTACATCACCATTGATCGCTAAGAAAACTCGCTGGAATGAGATCACACAAATGGTTGAAGATTCTTTGGAACAAATAGCAAATTCGGGCCATATCTCCAATTTCAAAAGTAGATTCGACAATTGACAAAGCAACTTCCCACCCGCAAAGTCATTAAAGTTGAATGTACCGAAAGCGTATAAAATGATTCATCATCAAAAGAAGACAACAAAGAATTAGATTGTTGACTCAAAAGCAACCTACTTTTCAAAAAGAAGAATAATGCTGACTCAAAAAGGAGATTCATCTCTACTTTTCAAAATTCACATGTGATATACTATGCAGATGTAAAATTTTCATTTCAAATCCATGGACTTCAAAGATGTTGAAATCCATCAAAATTCCTATATATGAGGATGTCTCTAAGAAAGAGGCCAAGTTTTTGTATAAGTCGAGAGAAAAGGAGAGAGATATTCTCGAGAGCTATCAAATGAATAAGAAGATTTTTGTGAGAGATAACAAAATAAGCATGGCATTCTTTCACTAGTACTTTTTCAAGATGCCCTTGGAAGCCTATAGCGAACCTTCTTTCCAATAGGGGGCTCTTGCATCTTGACTAGTTATTACTTTTGATAAGAACACACCATGATACCATCTAAAATCACTAAGTGTTCTACATCTTAAGTTTTGAAGAATTTCAGAATTTTTTTCTTCAAATACTCTAGGATCACCAATAAAATGTTTGGTTATATCATACATGAGTCTTAAGACTGTATTTTGTTCTCCTTCATCATTTGTACCAAATTGGATACAAACTCTCTCTTTGTCATTAAGACAATTATCCCACCAATACCTTAATGTTCCCCGAATCCGTAAGATCCTCGACTTACGCTTCCATGAATAGTAAATTTCGCTGAACAGTTAGGTATTCGACAAAACAAGAAATGAATAGTCATTTTCAAAACAAGCCCCGAAAAAAAAAATGTCTTTATAATGTATCGAGTCCAAAGAAGTCGAAATAGATTAAAACGAATTTATGTTATAGTGAAATGCAATTTTCTAAAAAAATGGCAAACGACACTCTGCCACGTAAAATCTGAAAATTTTCTAGATCTCGAATGACGAAACGGACTTCACCGTTGAATTCATCTTGTGAAATCTAGGTACCTAGTCAAATTTCGTTGAATTCCAAGATAGTCGGATTTTCACGAAATTCGAGGCGACGAGCGTTGAGTGGACCCCGAAAACGAGATTTTTCGAAAATCCTGAAAAATGTCAAATATTTAAAGAATTTTCATTTAAGATAGATGAAATTGAAACCGGGACTTAAATAAATTATTTAAGGTTTAAAACGGAATCGAAGAGGCGTGACATCGGCCCGACGCGGGCCACGTGTCCACACTATAAATATCCTAAAAAATATCTAAAGCTCTCATTTGATCTCAGCCAAACCGTAAGAGAGAAATTAAGAGAGAGAGAGAGATAGAGAGAGAGAAAAGTGATATTCTCTCTTCGATTCACGGGATTTCGTCGATCGGATCTCGTTAGGTCGAGAATTAAAGCTGATCTACACGACAAGGTCTACGCTGCGGGGTACCGAATCATGTAAGATTCCCGCTAAGGTCCAAGGTTTGGGTTTTCACGAAAATCGAGAAAAGGCGTGTGTCCCCGGAAAGTACGCCTATATTTGAGGCAGTAGTTTTTCTCCCCACTCAAGCTAATTTCTACCTGGGGCAGATGCTACAGATCCATGAGATGTCATTCAGCTTTTTCTCCGACCCTACGACTGTGTATTTTGCCATATAATCTCAGCTATCACTCATTCGAATTGAGTGATTCAAATTACTAATTAAACTAGACTGATAGGAGAATATTTCACATTGAAATAGGTCTAGCCAAACACCTATTTGGACTCAAAAATGCATTCAAAGTGGAGCTATGTTCAAAGCAATTTTTCTCGTTCCGCTTTACGACTCCACGACCGTATTTCTCGCCTATAACTCGCTAACACTCATCCCAATTGAGTGATTCAAATTGCTAAGTAAACTAAACGGATAGGAGAGCAATCCTCATTGAAATAGGTCAATCCAAATTCCGACCCATTTAGACTCAAAAATGCATTCAAAGTGGAGTTATGTTCAGGCAGTTTTTCTGTTATGTTTTTAAGACTCCATGACTGTATTTTGGACATAACTTGACCATCACTCATCCGAATTGAGTGATTCAAATTGATAAGTAAACTAGAATGACAGGAGAACAATCCTCATTGAAATAGGTCAATCCAAATTCCGACCCATTGGGACTCGGGAATCTTATTCAAAGTGCAATTACAAAGACACTAATTCCCTGGGACACAACGGTCATGGCTCCACCTTAACGCCATAACTTCTTCGTTCGAACTCTGTTTTGGGTGTTCTTGGACTTTATGGAAATACCATTGAGTCAAGATTCTAACCATATTCCTGTAGAGGACAATGGATGAACAGAACGTGACTGAAAATTTATGGATGTACCAAGTGTCCAGGTTGCTTAGTTAGGTCGATGTGAATTGTCGTTTTCGCATGACCATTTCATGGCATGTCAGGGGCTATTGTATGGGGGTAGTAATTTCCATGAGTTACATAAGAAAATCTATGAGAACAAAAGAGGTTAAGTTCAACTGGATTTTAAATTAATTGGAAGTAATTAAATGCTTAAGGGCAGTTTGAAAGTATAAGATAGTTAATGGTTTAATTGAACAAGATTAAGGTATGGATGTTAATGGATTTTATGGATAATGTGACTTGTAGAGGAAGGTGATAAAGGACAAGGGCAGGTGAAAGTTTTGTTAAAGGAAGGAAAAGGGCTTAAATAACTAAGGTGAGGGAAAATGTAAATGTTTATGAAAATAAATATAGATTAATGTTTACCAAAGTATATGTTTTCATATCTATGTTATAAATGTTCAAATGAAAAAAATGTGAAGTTTTCTTTGACTTTAAATTATGTTGAGAAAATATGAAATGATTATGGTTTCCATAGTTTTATAAAGTATGATTTGTGGTTTCCATATAAATGAATGTTTATGAATGTATATTTTATATATACATGTTTATATGAAAATGTTTAAATCCATGGTTACCCTAATGTTACAAAGATAAAGGTTAAAGGAAAGTCGACTGAAAAGTACTTTTACGCGTGTAGCTGGGACATGGGAAAGGGTTAGGATTTTTTTATGGAAGGGAAGAGGATGCATATTTTCATGCACGTAAAGTATCGGAGTCACTATCGTGATAATGTGATTTCTATTCCATAGTGCAATGGTATTTAAAAAGAAAGGCACGATTTATCTGAGTTCTTTTTGGCCACTTCTGCGTATTGTAAGACTGTTTCGCAGTTCTTTCATGTAATAATGGTATAACGGCATGGGCATACCGTTCTGAGGTTCCAAATACCTATGATCGTAAGACTGTTTCCTCGGAGGTTCTTTCATGGACCAACGGTGGTTAACGGTAGGCGGGTTCCATTGGATATGATGGATTCAAAAAGGAAAAGAAAGTATATTGAAAAGATATGTGGATACAATTGTTTTACACATTGTATTTGAACTATATGGAAAAGAAAGTAAAGTAAATGTTTAAAGAAATGAGATCTCTATACAATTGTTTTACACGTTGTATTTGAATAACAGAAAGGATAAGAATGCAAAGTAAATGTTTATGGAAATGAGATCTCTATACAATTGTTTTACACATTGTGCCTGAACTATATCCGAAACATTATTTTCCTATGAATTGTACTCTCACCGACTTCCTTTAGCTCACCCTTTTCCAAATGTTTTATAAATGTTTTCGTGGGTTAGACCGAATGCAGTGGCCTGGCACCTCCGGCTGACACTCTACCTCACGGACAACCACCTTTTGACAATGTAGCTTTTTTGCTGTAAATAACTACTTGTGCACCTTTATTTTGTAACGTATATAAGTTTTAAAAGATTGTTTATATATCTATAGTGTTCGTAAAATGATTTGTAAAGTTTGATTTGAAATCGGGCTGCGATGGACTTGATGTCCTAATATTGGATGAGAAATTAAATTGTTTTATTATTGTGTGTTGTAAATTGGGATGTCCGAAAAATGCAGGAAACTCGTCGATTTTCTATAAAGGGTTTAATGTTTTAAAAAAAAAAAAAAATTGTCCCACCATGTTTCATAAGAATTTAATGGAAAACGTAACTTTATAAATGGGTTCGCTCCACGGATTCACTTTTAAAAAGGTTTAAAAGAAATGAAAGGTTTTTTCAAACTGTGAGTGCTGTGAGGCCCCCCAAGGTGAAAAGGAAACCCTGACGGGTCCTTCCAATCCGGCTATGATTAATTGTACAACATTATGATCATCTCCATCTGACAAATAGGCAGTGGATGCCATTGAAATTTGACGGAGAACATTGAGAATCTCATGTTCAGAAAGTCCATCAATATTCCAATCATAGATGAAGTCATTGCTATACATATTTCTTTGGGATTTTCTTTCTTCAAATTGTAAATCTAGAGGAGTAGGTTTTGGATAAAAGTTTCTTGTCTTTTGAGGCCAGTTTTTTATCCTATTTATTTGATCATTTTCTTGCTCTAAATTATTTGTTTGTGAGTCTTCCATAAAGGATTCTGTATCAGAACCACTTAAGAAGTTTATTTTATCTTTTGATGTAGAAGGTTCATGTATATTCATGACTTCTAATCTTTGGGTTAAAGCTTTTATTAAATCCTTATTTTTATTTCCTAATTTTAAAGGTTTGTTATAATCTGGATTTCTAAACAAAGGTTTTTCCTTTTCTATTTCTTTTGATTTAGGAATATTCTTCTTAATTCTATCTAATTGAGAGGAAATTGTTCCTAAAATTTGATTTGTAAAGTTATTTTGTTGTTATACCTTAATATCTTTTTAATCTTATGTTTCTAGATTTCTTCTTTAGGTTTAAAATTTTGTAGGGTGAAGCACAACTTCCGTCCTCAAGGCTATTATTTTTATTTCTTCCAAAGGAGGATGTGTAGATACTACTTTCTTTTCATAAGTAGTATTCCAATCATTTTGAAACATGCTTATTTATGCAAAAGGATAATCAATATTATTGTTTGCAGCATAGATATCAAAATAGGTAAACATTGGAATATTCATTTCCATTGTTTCCATTGTTTGATTGTGACGCCCATTTCCGGGTCCGCTGGGACAACCCATCAACTCCATGGACACACGCCGTAATCCACACCACTCGAAAACCCATTCTCCTTTGTACGGGGAGCTCTACCCAAAATACAAATATGTCCCAATCACATGGCAACTGGGTCCTAATGTTTTACAAAGACCACACCGGTCCATGTACAATTAAATGAGTAAAAATGACCACGCGGCCCATACACGCACTAATTAATATACTGAACCAACTATATTACATGGTTCAAGAGTTAATAAATCACTTTAAATTCAAACATATATTAAGATTTACAATTTTAATACATGTTATACAAAATGAAAATTCCCCCAAAGCCACAATCCGGCTCTAAACGCGCCTAGTAAGCGCTCAGCCCCTCTCAGACACTCCTCGCACCGGGGGCCGTTGATCCCCGATGTGGTGAGCAAAGCCCGGTAGTGATAATTTCCTATGTGGGTACTCCCCACCTAAGTGCACATGTCATGGCAAACAATCACACTCAATTAAATACATGATCCTACTTGAATGTCTACATGCTCAATCCCATATCTCGAGTCCTCACTGACTCCCTCACACATGCCTAAGCCAAATGCGAGTAAAAATACGCTTCAAAACAAAAGCTTGCTTCTCGAAAACTATTGCCACCGAGTTTCCTAGAAATATATTGACAATCTTCGAGACGAACTGCTGGATAACCTCCAAACAATTCATGGGCCCTCCACGTGAATTGTTGGACACCTGAACACAATTCTCCCGAAAAATCTTCCGTCGAAATTCCTTTCACAAACATTTTCGTTTTTGTTTTCTTTTATGTCATGCACTCACACATAATATTCTAGGTTGCCCCAGTGCATATGGAATGCATTATGCCAATTCCAAAATATTCATGCTAGTATATTTTTCATGTATATATTAACATAAATAAATTCACACAATTCATGTCATTCAAATTACAACACTAACACCAAAATTAGCTCACATGAGCTAATTAACCAATCAAGCAATTCACTTCAATCACCCAAACCACAATAAAATCACACAACAAAATCATGTGAATCAAGGAAACCCCTGGTCAGCCAATCGCTCACTCGGCCACACAATGTGGATTTTCCACTCAGCCTCAAAATGTTTTGCACCGAAATCACGCCTAAGTCAAGCCTCGTAATATCCTTAACCATTCACGGTTTTAGCCAAAGAATAACATAAGTAGAGAAGACCCTACCTCTTGGAGTTGTCGGAACTCCACAAAATCGGTGGCCCACTCAGCCCTCACTACGTAGATCGACTTTGCTTCTTGTTCCGTTGAGAACCGACGGTCCGAATGCTGGGAAATCTAGAGAGAAGGCATCCTCTCTAGAATCTCAAACCCAACTCACCTGTCACTTCAGCCCTTCTATCGCGACATTTTCTTCTTCAAATTGAAGAAGAAAACTATTCATCTTTGTCTTATTCATTTAACTTTTCAAAATTCCATTTGTGTCTTTAGTTTGGATTTTTGACACATGGCTTAATCTAAGCCATTCATCTCATCCTATCACTAATCATGCAACATGTGTCACATGAGTACATGTAATAGGTAACTTTTGTCATATCACATGTCTCTCATAAGCCATTTTACGGCACCCGATACCTGGTGCTTGAAAAACGTGAAATTCCAACTATCTCGGAATTTGACGAAATTCGACGTGGTAGTTAGATTTCGTGAGACGATTCCAACGGTGAAATCAGTTTCGTCATCCGAGATCTAGAAAAATTTCGGATTTTGACCAAATTGACCATTTTACCCATTTTCAGAAAATTTGAATTTTCCCGGGTCTTACATTGATACCATTGTTTTTTAAAGTTTTCTTTTTGTTCATTTGTTAATGTTGAGAAGAACCACTTACTTTTCTCAACATGTCGCTGGATTTTGGCCGCCTCTAAGATATTCTTTATCAATCTCAAATTCAGTTATCATCATCATGAGTTATGCAAACTCATCATTTGGTGACATCATCTGAGAATAGGTTGGACTATCTAGAGGATTTTGTCAGTTTTGTTCAAGTCTTGAATATTTCAGATCTAGAATTGTAGATGAATAATCTACCTCTTCCAAATTTAAGTTTGAATGAACATTTGATCTTCTGGAAGGAGTTCGAATTTCTAAAAAGGAATTCGAAGAACTTGCAGAATATGATCTTCTAGGGTGCTATTTCATAGGTTCAAAATTGATTTGTACATTTCCTTGTCCATCTTTAGTTATGGACATTAGTCTCGCTTGGTTCTATTGGCTTTGGGGGCTAATGGTTGTTGAAGTTCCATTCCTTAGACCGTGTTAACATTCCCATGAATAGCTTTGCATTATTATCAGAAATTCTTTTCATTTGCTCGCTAAAATTAAAGTTTGATCTTCGGGGATGACAGAGGTACCTGGGTTGACTACGTGTCATCACCTTATAGTATGTCCCAGATACTATGAGGATATTTCTGTGATCTAGCATCCATATCATAGTGTTTCTTTGGTTGATGTTTAGAGTTAAGGCCTTATGAATACCGTCATTCATATTACTAACTCTAAGTTCGATAACAAGTAAAATACACCACCCAAAGAATGTATTTCATACATTAACCCTAATAGGAATCTTGAATTGGTTATGGTCTTTGCATCTCTAAGACATATAGATAGGTTTGTCTAACCCTAACTCGTTAAGGGCTCGATCGCACCCGAATAGCACCTAAGGAAGCAATTTGAATTTTTCCCCTTTGTGAGCGTAAGAAGAAGAAGAAGAATAAGAAGAAGAAGAAGAAGAAGAAGAAGGCTAAAAGAAGAGGTCATTGGTATCTTCATGGTTGGTATCTTCATGGTTGATATCTTAATGGTCAAGGATAGATGGTGGAGAATTGCACTTAAGTTTGTATGATGCTTAGAATTTTATATAGATATATTGGTTTAAAAGAAAGAAATTCAATAGTTAATTGCAAAACAAGCATCTTGAAAAAGTACTAGTGAAAATGCCATGCGTTTTTTTTTTTTTTTTGAAAACCTTATTTTCAAATTTTGATTATTCATCAATTTTTGGCTTGAAGAAGAATGATATCTGTAATGGAGGAGTTTGTGGAGATTGAAGGGTTTTGAAAAGCAACACAAGATTGAGGTACTGAGGGGTGGAGAGGTCATTGGTATCTTCATGGTTGGTATCTTCGTGGTTGATATCTTCATGGTTGAAGGATAGATGGTAGAGAATTCAATGTAAGTTTGTGTATGATGCAGTTAGAATTTTAATAGATACATTGGTTTAAAAGAAAGAAATTCAATAGTTAATTGCAAAACAAGCATCTTGAAAAAGTACTAGTGAAAATGGCATGCGTTTTTTTTCTTTTTTTTAAACCTTATTTTGGAAATTTTGATTCTTCATCAATTTTCGTCGTTAAGAATGATATCTCGTGAATGGAGGAGTTCAGGAGATCAAGGGTTTTGGAAAAGCAAAGACAAGATCGAGGGACTCGAAGGGTCGAGGAGGTCACTGTATCTTCATGGTCAGGTCGGGAAATAACCTCAAGATCGAATATTTTCCCTTGTTGATTTAACCTCGTTAGGAGTCAATAAATGCAGCCAAGAAAAAATAATATGCCAAGGGAGATAATCACAAAAAAAAACAGAAAAGAATTTTTAACGTGGAAAACCTCCCCAAAGTGAGAAGAAGAAACCACGACTCGGCTCGAGTCCACCCAAATATCCACTATAATAATTTAGGAACAAAACCTAATTCTAAACTAGGTTCAACACCTAGTTTTCAACACAATCAAAAGATACACTTCAAGATCCCAAAACAATGAAATCATTTAAATATAGTGAATAAAAAATAATAGGCAAATCTAGCCTCAAATCAAGACAGATTGATGAAAGATCTCAATTCGAAAAATGTCGAACTGATTCGAATAAGAAAACCTTCCTTTAGTGATATTCTGTGTACCTTTTTTTCACACCGCACCGCACAAATCACCGCATACAAATCCGGCCGCTTCTCACCGCTTCACTCGTATAGCACTGATCACGGCCTCAAATCACCGATTTTGGAAAAAAAGATCGCAAAAAGGTTTCTTCGCACAATAAAAAACTGCACACACGCCTCATCGTGCCTTTATAATAAAACCTATAAACTCTAATGGGCTTAAGAGAGAAAGGGGTCGCCTATAAAATCTCTCCTCCAAATTTCAACATAGTGGGAGATTACACTCACATCTCGCTGGGAGTCCATGCCTACCGACCCTAAGACAAAGCTTCGCTTCTCTGCAACAACTTTGTCATCATATCGGCGATTAAAATCAGGCGTAATCTTCTTAAGCTTCATATAAGCTCTTTCCAATGACATCTCGTAAATCCAATGATATCTCACATCAATGTGCTTTGTACGGAATGGTACGGCATTCTTGCCAAGTCCATAAGACTCACTATCACAAAACACAACATACTCATCTTGCATCAAACCCAAATTTGACAAATCCCATCCATAACATCTCTTTGTCGCTTCCGCTTGTCGCTATATATTCCGCCTCGCAGTAGACAAAGCGACACACTCGTAACTTAGATCGCCATGAAATAGCTCCCCAAAGAAAAGTGAATAAAACCCAAAAGTCGACTTCTACCATCAAGGTCACCCGCATATCAAGATCCTGTAAACCTTCTAACACTCGAAGGTTTTGAACCCCCCAAAACTCAAACACAATTTTGAAGTACCCCTCAAATATTTGAAGATCCATTTCACTGCCTCCCAATGTCTTTCCCGACGGAGAGAAATCTACTCACTGTACAACAGCATGTGCACACGCCTCAGACAAAACCATACAATACATAAGCATCTCCCACCGCCGAGGGAGTAAGGTCGAGGCCATCTTTTCCTTTCATATGTTGTAGTAGTATGCTTCGCTAAGCTTATGATTGGCTGTGGGTGTAAGAACCGACTAGCATCTTCATATTGAACCTTTCTGGACACGCTCAACATACTTTCCGTGACAACCACAACTTCTTTGCCTTTCTATCTCGAGGCTGCAGATACCCAACATTTGTTCATAGCCCTAAGTCCCATGTCAAAGGACCTTGAACAACCTCTCTTCAATCCTACAATCAATTTTGAATCATTCCCGCTATTAACATATCATCAACATAAAGAAAAGAATAATGAAGCATTATCCTGTGAAACTTCGAATAAACACAATGATCTCGATCCGTCTCTCTTATACCGTGGCTCACCATAAAGAATCAAATCCTCAGATTCACTACCTTGAGCCGTCAAATTTACAAGACTTTTTTCTTTAATTTGTAAACCATGTGCTCCTTACCTTACTTCAAACCCTCTAGTCAGTGGATATGTAAATTCTTCATTCAACTCACCATGAAGAAAAGCGGCCTTCACGATCAACTGCTCAAGCTCTCGAGGTCTAAACTAGCAATAAACCCAAAACAACTCGAGAAGACATTTTAATAACTCGGAGAGAATATTCATCAAAGTCACTAAATTCTATTTCTGCCCAAACCTTAATACCAAACGAGCTTTATACTTCAAGAATTTTCCATCACTCATCCTTCTTCAACTTTGAACACCCATTTGTTCCTACCTCGCCTTTTCTCGCCTTTTCGAAGTTCCACTAACTCATAAGTGTCATTCTTTAACAAAGAATGCATTTCTTTACATGCAATTTTCATCCAGCCTTTACCTTATCTCCTCGGCAGACTCAGATTTCTTGAAAATTCCTCCGCCTCCTCACAAGAATCAACACATACTCCGAAGGAGGATACTTTGATGATGGATCACCTCTGTTAGTCCTTCTAATTCGAGGTTCCGAATGACTTTGTCGAGGAGGCTGCTCCCCCGCTCACGCCTCGATCACTCTTCCGGCATCCCATCATCAACCACTGCCTCTCGGTGCTTTATCACCGCCATCTCAAGCCCCCATCTATAGTACGCAAAGGAAAATGAATAACTGTAGGATCAATAACACCATCACCGATAGATTTAACCTTTCAAATTTTCACAATCTGAAATAGTCTGATCTTCATAAAATATCACATCTCTACTTCTGAAAATCTTCTTTTTCACTGGATTCCATAATTTGTACCCAAACTCTTCATTTCCATAGCCAACAAGGATACATGGAAAAGCTTTGTCATCAAGCATTGATCTATGCTCTTTAGGTACATGTGCAAAAGCCTTGCACCCAAAAATCTTAAGATGATTGTAAACAACATCTTTTCCTGTCCATACCTTCTCTGGAACGTCAAACTCCAAAGGAACTGAGGGAGACCTATTTATTAAGTAACAAGCAATACGAATAGCTTCACCCCAAAACACTTTGGGTAGCTTTTCCATTTTTAGCATGCATTTGACCTTCTCAACAATAGTGCGGTTCATCCTCTCTGCAACACCATCAGGTCAGGAGTACCGTGAACTCGTCTTCTCATGTCTAATACCATGTACCGAGCAAAGAGTTTCTAAACTCCTTTGATGTATACTCACCCCATTGTCGAGATGAAGACACTTCAAAACTTTCCGTCTCTCTTCAACTAAGGCATGAAATTTCTCTCGAAAACCGATACATTCTTGATTCGCCTTCACCGCATAAACTCACACCTTTCTCGATGCATCATCACGAATGTGACAAAATATCATTTCCAATTCCAAGGACTCCACTCAAAGGGACCACAAACTTCAGAATAAAACCAATTCCAAAAATATTAGATTTCTTTCAAGATTTAGAAAAAAAGAAACTCATGATGTTTTCCAAATAAATACAATCAAGGCGTTAAGATCATACCTTAGTAAAAGGAATGAGTTTCGGCTAGAATATATAAACCCTTTTCTCACTCATGTGACCCAATCTTTGTGCCATAAATTTGGGGAGGAACCATCTTCGCTTGCATTCAATTCATCTCCACATATTCACAACTCGTCCCAGAAAGTGTGCTTCTAATCATCTAGCAAATTTACTAAAGAACCTTTGGTAAGCTTCCATTTATCAAGCATCAAGTAATTCACATATCCTTCCCGATCCAAGGCACCTGGGAACAAGATTAAGACGTAAGTCAGAAACATGCCGCACATCTCTCAGAAATAATGAACAACCAACGCCTCGTCTCGTATGCAAACATCACCAATACCATAATCTGGAGTAGCCGGTGTTACCCATCTTCACAAAGACAGTTCCGCCTCGTACGATGAAGAACTCCTTATTAGGAGTAACATGATAAGAGTGTTGCTTTATCAATAATCCACTAACCCATTATCTCGTGAATAGTAAACATTCTTCATCTCCAAAATAACCGCTACATCTTCGCCGACGGCACCGGGTAGTGATTTTATTTTCATCTTCCTCCGATTTTGCCTTTTTGTCCCGTTTCCAAGCATAACAATTTCTTTCATAGTGTCCTTCCTTACCACTAAATGATAACATCTCCTCTTCACTAGACTTTCCTCCGATTGCGACCGCTCGATTTCTACCACGACCCTAGTCCTCTATTTTTACCCCTTTCCTCGTTTCCTATGACAAGAGCCTATTCGAAGATATTCCTTGTTCCTTCCTTTGGCTTCTTCATTAAAACAAACTATCTTTTACCATATCCATCGTTAACTCGCTATCGAGTCGAGTTACTAAGTGAGATAACTAGAGTATCCCAACTATCCGGCAAAGAACTCGTGCACAATGCTTGCAAATCCATCTTCAATCTTCATCTTCATAGCATTTAACTGGTTCACCAACCCTTGAAAGTCACTGTGTGCTCTGCCACGCTATGCCCATTTTTATACTTCAGATTACTAGCCTTCTAATCAAAGTGGCTTTATTCTCGTGCGCCTTCGTCTGCATGGATTCTGCACTTTCCAAAGCTCAATAAAGATCGGGCCTCCTATGACACGTGATGAAACACACTGCCCACCCACCGTCTGACAGAGCTAATGTGCTTTTCTATGCATGATCGTCCATTCCGCTTCGACATATCTTCGGCTTACTTTTATCCCCATCAATGTTTATAGCATATAACTTGCAATAAAGAATATCTTCCCATTCTCGTTTCCGTGATGAGAAATAATTAGACGAGGTTAGTCTAATCATAGCGGCTCCGAAGATTCCTCCATTTTTAAAACCAACACTAACCACAATACCTGTGCAATAGAACTCGGCTCGATACCACTCTGGCTGGGAAATAAACTCAAGATCGAATATTTTCCCCTTGTTGATTTAACCTCGTTAGAGTCAATAAAATGCAACAAGAAAATAATATGCGTGATATAATCACAAAAAAAAAAAAAACAGAGAGAATTTTTAACGCAAAACCTCCCGGGCTGAAGAAGAAAAACCACGGATCTTGTCTGAGTCCACCCAAATATCCACTATAATAATTTAGGTACAAAACCTAATTCTAAACTAGTTCAATAATCTAGTTTTCTAACACAATCAGAAGATGCACCTCTAAGATCCTCAAACAATGAAATCATCTTAAATATAGTGAATAAAAATAATAGGCGTGATTCAGCCTCAAATCAAGACAGACATGAAGATCACCGAAAATGTCCTCCGAACTGACCGAATAAGAAAACCTTTCGTAAAAGCATACCTCCAAAAAATTCCTTTCTTTCACACCGCACTCCACAAATCAGTCTCGTATACAATCCGCCACTTCACCCGCTTCACCAGATAGCACCTGGACACGCCTCAAATCACTCGATTTAAAAAAGACTGCAAAAAAAAGGTTTCTTCTGCACACCAAAAAAAAACCGCACACACGCCTCATCAGGTTTTATAATAAAACCTGTAGCCCTAATGGGCTTAAGAGAGAAAGGGTCATCTATAATGGGCTGGACCCACATTACAGGTTGGTATCTTCATACGAGATAGATGGTAGGGAATTTGGCACAGAAGTTCGTATGATGCGTTAGAATTTTATGTAGATACATTGGTTTAAAAAAGAAAGAATTAATAGTTAATTGCAAAACAAGCATCTTGAAAAGTACTAGTAAAAAATGCCATGTTTTTTTGAAAACCTTATTTTGAAATTTTGATTCTTATCAATCTTTGACTTAATTCTTGCAAAATACTTACTTTGTTTTTTGTAAAATAACCTTATTATTGAAATGGCACAGAAGTTTGTGCAAGTATGCAGTTAGAATTTTATATAGATACATTGATTTAAAAGAAAGAAATTAATAGTTAATTGCAAAACAAGCATCTTACCAGTGAAATGCCATGCGTATTTTTTTTGAAACCTTATTTTGGAAATTTTGATTCTTCATCAATTCTCGAGGTAATTAAGGTATGCTTATTTTGACTTAATATTAAAGCTAAATAGCTTTCAAAGATGTTCGTTTGTTTTTTTTAAAATTTCACGACTTATCACGAAATTTTTTAAAAAAGCTTCTCCAGAATAAAATAAATATTTAATCCTTCTATCTCGTGCTCATTTTCCACAAAAATGCGAAAACTCAATCATCGCTCAATAAGAAAAAAAAAAAGGCTAGCAATACACACCACTGCGATTTACAACTTATGCTTGTGGTGGCGGGTCCCATCCCGACCCGACTCGTTTATTTTTTTAAATTCTCAACTTGTCTCATTTAAAAAAATTAAACAGGGCAGGGCGGAGATGGGAAAATTCTCAAACTCACCCCGTTTACATTTTATTTTTGTTTTTATTTTTTAATTTTAATTTTTTTATATTTGCTTTTTATTTTATTATATTAAAATTAATATTTTTCATAAAAATAAAAATATTATGAATTTTTATAAATTATTTATTAAAAACATTATAATAATAATTATTTATATTAAAGTATAAAAATAAATAATAAAAATTATTTTTTAAAATATACCTGGACGAGGCTATTATTATTATTTTGACATACTGGCCTATATTGTCATTCATTCGTTACTTCTAAACACTTATTCTTTCTTCTATTTTAAACTAACTAGCCCAAGTCATTTCATAACTTTCGAGATTTTCGTAAAAATCTCGTCTCTGGAGTCACTGACAACTTATCACCTAGAAAATCTTAAAAATTTCCGTTTATCTCAGAATTCAACGAAACTTTTCTAGGTCACCAGATTTTGCGAGACACATTTAACGACACAAATTCGCTTCACTATCTCGATATCTAAATAATTTTTCTGCGCTTCCCGAACCCTTAAGTAAATTTATTATTTTTATTAATATTTTCGCTATCATTTAAAATTTCTAATTTTCTGTGGTTTTACAGGAAAGCACAATACCTAAACCTCGTTTCTCGATTGAGAAAAGAAACTCATACCCGTTAAAAACTTTATTAAAATTAAACCAAACTTGTGCCATTAAGAGCGAGGTAGGATAATGTTAAAAAACAAACAACTTAATACTTAATGTTATTAAGTACTATTCAGTATTAAGCTCAAAAAAAGTTCTATTTATAATTAAGTAAAAAAAACAAACACCACCTAACTCAAACTTAATTTGCATTTGGCAAATTATTAGATTTTGATAAAATTAATATTGATTTATATAACCTAGTCAATAAATACGTAGTTTTTTTGGTTTAGAGAATTTATCTGCACCCTACGATTTTTCATACACCCCATTAGAGATAAAAATACTGACACAAGACATTGCGCAGATATAGAAACCATGTGGTGTAAATAGAATCTCTCTTTGGCTTAGTCTAGATAACATGAATCTAATCTAATTTAACAATTTAATAATCATATTGATTAACCTAATTATACATTTAAATTTGTTTATCTATACAGAGAAAAGTATTACAGATAATGATACTTCTAATAAAACAATTAACGGTTATTATAATAGAATCAAAGACACTTTTTAAAAATGTCAACAAATTGAGTGTCATTATTTTTAATTTTTGTAGTAGTGTATAGAAGCTTAGAAATGAAACCATTAGGACCCAAAAGAATACTGGATCTTTCATAATCCAATTCAAAGTTAATTCAGCATCCTACTATGATGAATGAATGGAACCTACAATTATTCTTAAATAATAATGAGACACCATGCTTGGATCTATGACCTGCTCTCCATTGTGTTAGTCTTCCTAATGAACTTGTGTTCATAGTTTAGATAGATGGCATAGCTCTAAGAATACATCTACTATCCTTGATTTACAGATTCTCCTAGTATATATTTGTTCAACTGATGTGTCTTAACTCTCAAAGAACTTATGTCGAGTTCCACTTAAGGAACTAACACCACCATAGCTTTCATAAACATACCTCCTTAGGATTATCCAAGGGAAAATTCTATCTCAATATCATGAAAATATCATCATATCTCTATTGAGAGTGCCTATTGCTACCAACTTCAATCAATGGTAACCCTATCCATTGAGAAAATATGATCCATTTTAGATTCACTCAAAAATTAGTCAGCAACTATTGCAATTAACTTTAGCATAAGCTTGATATCCTCTCTAGTTTGAGAGACAATATAATAAAGAAGGATGAGGCAGAATTCCACACAACAAATCCACAGGTCATCATAGCTTCTCAAAAATATGTAATCATACTAATATACTTCAACATTGAAATCCATCCAATGATCAAAGACCAGTCATATATCCTTCAAATAGGAGGTGGGGGCACTACAAGCTCTGATGAGTTGGATATCTATTTGCAAAGAACCTACAACTTAGATCTTTTGTGCAACTCATAATTCACCTAAATCATATACAATGCAAAAGATGCTAGATGAGAATGCTCATAAAGTACAATATATGAAACAAGGATAAATAAAAGTAAAATTGGACTATCACTAAATAAATAATGAATTTTAAATTTTTTACATCATGTCATTTAAGGGCCTTATACTAATAAGTAATTACCACCCTAGACTTCCCCCAAAGTTTCAACATGATTTTATTCTCTCATTCAAGACCCTTTATAAACTCGGGACCCTTTTAGGACTGGAAGCATCTAGTTAACTAACCCATCTGTGTCTGACTACTTGAGAGCAACTACTCACTTGATACGCTTATGAACAGATGTGATGAAGAAAAAAAGAGTTATATCGGTATTCTAGTACTCAAAACAAAAAACAATGCAAGCATCCACTTAGATTTATAGTGGTATAGCTGTGAGTAGCCCATTGAGGTGTTGAGCAAACCTGTGCCCAAACAATTGGCATGAGACTCACTCATAATGCTTGGTGTATCAATCAAACTATGTTCACCAATATACTGGAAGGCATGTCTTCCATTTTTTTGCTACACCTTTGTCCCTGCTCTAATTGTTTCACTTAGCTTCAATTAAATATGGTTCCAATGAGATACCATAATCCCCAGCTAAGACAACTGGTAACCAAGAGCTATTAACAATGTACAGAGCTAAAGAGCCTATGCCTTCCAATTCACCAACAGCCTTCTCCCAATTGAAATTTCACCAACAGTTGCAATTGCTGCTGTCGCTAAGGGAATTTGCCATGCTGTGGAACTCCTATTTTTTTCGCGGACTGCATGATGTTTTTCGCTCTTTCCTCTCTGTTGTTTACTAGGTGGTGAAGACTCAGATGATGCAGCTTTGGAGGCCAAATCGTTGTCCTGATTTGTTGCTGGAAGAGCCAGAGCTGATGGAATCCAGTATTCAGCATCGTGTACGTAACTCCGTGGTCCGGCTTCTTGGCTCACTGCTCCTTTGCTTGTTTCCTAGCAGCAGCCGCAGCCCGTAACTTTTCAATGTCTGGTCCGGGTAATCTTCCGGCAACATGCGTAAGGCTTCTGCCTGAGTCTGATCCTCCGATGGGAGCTTGCCAATACAACCAATTTGAGATTGATCTGATGGTTTGAATTGCTGAGATTTTTGCTTCTCTTTGGGCATCCTTCTCCAAAAACATAGCTCATCAAAGTTAGAAATGACAATGGTACAAATAGTTGGTCACCCCTATTGAATGACTTAACCTCCTAAAAGTAGGATTTGAGTTTAATATGAATATCATCATGTTTTACATACTCCCTCATATGTGGTTTTATATTGACACATGGAGAGTTAAACAAATTAAATTGAGTATTCTATGAATTTTCAAATATAAAAATAAGAATCATATATTCAAATTGCAGATTGTAGAGAGGGCTCTGATACTATGTTAAACGATTAACTCTTATAAAAACTCATGCTTATAGAATTTATGTTTAATATGAATATGATGATGCTTCACATCCCCAATTAAGATTTCAAATCAAAATCTTATTATGGTATTAGTCAATATAAAGTACCTTGGAACCATTTAACATTTGTCCGGCGCATCATGGAATCTAGTTTGAAATTTTTTCACATCCACAAAAATGTTGGAGACACATGTACCCACTGCATTACCTGTGCTCATCCTCACACTGGCACGCGGCTGCTTTGACATTAGAAATTCCAACGCAGCGAGGTTCGACCTCTCAACAATCCTGTGTTTAGCCAGAGTGGGAAAATGGAGGATAAGTATTCAAATGAATGTAAATACTCTGAAAAAAAAAGGTGGGATACTTGATATTTGTAGGAAATTGAAACAAAAAAAGGAAGATTAGAACCTGTTTGTTTATAGTTTTTTAAAACAAGTTTTTTTTTTTTTCTAAAAAACAAGGAGAATAAGAAACACAAGAGAATTAACATAAATAACACGCTTGATTCCTAGTTTTTTTGTTCTACGAAAACACGAAAAACACTAAATTCGGATAATAATAACAGTTTTATGATAACATCAAACTGGTGTTTATGTGTTCTCAAAAACTATTTTTAAGAACGGTTTTCAAAAATATGAATCAAACAAACATTTTGTTTATAATTTTTTTTATTCTAAAAAATACGAAGAACATAGAAAACATTAAATTTAAATAATAATAACTGTTTTCAAGAAACACTAAAATGATATTCTCAAAAACTATTTTCAAGAATAGTTTTTAAAATGGGAAACCAAATAGACGCTCACTTACGAGATGCAATCGACTGGGCAGGCATCAATAGCTTGTTGGATTTTGTATTCAGAATCAGCCCACTGTGCGACAACCCTGGCTCTTCCATAAACGGATTCAATGGCAAAAGTTTTTTCGGCGAATAAGGCACATTTCAAGCAGCCAACACACTTGACTTCATCCACAAACACTGCCCTCTCTTCACTCTCTGATCCAAACCATACTGAATACAAAGGCTTCCCCGTGTAACCTCTCAGCTCTGCTATCTTTGCTTGTTCCTGCACTATTTCCATTGATACTTAAATAATTTTATATTATATGAGTTCACATCCAATTTTTCTCTAATCTATACTTCAATGAACTTTAAAGGTTGTGTTTGGTTTTGGCTAAGCAGAGGGGGAGCCAGCATTTTTGTTTAGGGGGCATAATTTAGTATTATAAAAACATAAGATGGGATCAATACAAAATTTAATGAAAAACATATTTCAACATATTCATTAATCATAATATTTATCATAACATATTTAAAAATATTATATTAACTAAGATTCTAAGAATATAATGTTAATACCAAGCCTTAACAACAAATTTTGTAATTCATTAAGAAAGTTAAATTTAAATATGAACAATTATTATCAATAATAAATTTTAAAAATGGAATAAAATATGGATGTATCATTTATTCATATAACATTTTAATAATATTTAAATAGATAAATCCAAATAGAAAGTTAAGTTTTTCTTTTCGTTGGGTTTCTCTCTGCTTTTAAATTAGGTTTTCTTACTCTTAGGTTATTAAACCATATATAAAAAATGTTAGGATAAAAAATTTGAGGAGGGCATATGTCCTCCTTGAGCCTAAAGTGGCTTTATGTCACTGTAGCTAAGAGACAAATTATAAGAAAATTGATGTTATGTTTGGTTATCTAATACAAAAAATTTAAAAGAAAAATCAAATATAAATAAAATTATTTATAAAGAACTTACATACTTTTAAATTATTTAGTTTTTATATTGAAAAATTAAACTAATCAAAATAATTTTGAATTAGCAAATCATCACTTTAGCTCTATTTTTATTTGTTTTCATTTCTGTTTTTATTTTTTTTTTCTCTATCTGTTTTTAGACTCCTTTTCAAACTCAAAAAATAATAGAGAAAAAAAGTACTAAAGAAAATAATTTTCTAACGTTTGGTTTCACCACTCATAAAATATAAAATCAAAACATATATAATCAAAATTATTCAAAATTTTACATATTTTAAAATTTTTAGTCCTAATAAACATATAAAATTAATTTATTATATATATATTTTTTTTTTTTATTTTCCTTCCAAATTTCTTTTTTCACCTGTCCTTTCTAATTTCCCCACTATTTTCTATCTTTATGACTCTCTGAGTTCTAAATCGAGCCTTGCATCTTTCCTCTAATTTTTCGAAAATCAAACATAATCTAAAAAGACTCTATTTTTAAATTTAACTTTTATGCTTAAATTTGTTCAGTAAAAATTATGTTTTCCATCATTTTTTATTCTTTAATTTTGAATACTTGTATTAAAACTTTTGAAATTATATAATGCTTTCGACGCTTAAAATTTCACATGGATTTGAAATTTAGAAATTCATAAAATCAACTTATTAAACTAATTTATTTTTAATACTTTATTTCAAAGTAACAAAACAAAGGGTATTTTTGTTTCAATAATAAATATTTCTTTTAATAAAAATATATAAATCATTAGTTGATGAAAGTGAAAGGCATAGCAAATATATATATATGTATATATTGAGAGAGAGAGTGAGAGAGGGAATTTAGCGAAGCCACAGGATATGGCTAACCTTATCATAAGCTGAACGTAAATATGGATCAGAGAGAACTGAGTAGGCTTCATTGAGAACGATGGCCATGTCGTGGCCGGCCGGGCCGGCGATATCTGGGTGGCATCTTTTCTGCAGCGTCCGGTACGCCGTCTTTATCTGCGACTGATCCGAAGAACTCTCAATCCCTAGAAGATCGTACAGATCAAAATCAACTAAAGAAGACAGTGCGGAAGACGATGACGACGATGAAGCTTTGCATGCTATTGAATTATTGCCATGCAACTTTCTGAAAGTGGTGGCGTGGTGGAAACTGAAGCCGGCAGATCTTGGGGTGGATGTTCTGCTCATAATTGAAGATGTGGGATAGTACAAAGCGAGGCATGTTGATTGCATATTTTCCCTTTTTTCTCGAGAAAATGTGCCAAAGAGGGAGAGTGAGGTGTGTAGTCTCTGGACGTGTTGGATAAGACATTTGGAAGGAAAGATATTTTGTATTCGCTCTTTATGCTGATTGCGGGAAAGGATTTGGCTAATAGTGAAATGCCTGTTATACCCCCTTGATTTATGAATCCATCTAGGTTATTAGTAAAATATTTTGTACAGAAATATTTGGCTAATAGTGGGATAAGATATTTGGAAGGAAAGATATTTTGTATTCAGTCTTAATGCTGAAAACGATTTGGTTAATAGTGAAATTCCTGTTTCAGCCCTTGATTTTTTTTTGAAAGAAAGAACCCTTTGATTGCTGTCAACAAAAAAACTAAAAGAACCCCTGATTCATGAATCTTGATAGATACTAATAAAATATTTAAAGAGATATATGGCTAAAAACATCAAATAAATCTAAAATTTGTAAATTTGACCATTCTTTTTTTTTTTTTTTAACTGAAAAACAATCAACATGTTTTTATCGAAATCAAGCAGTGATATAACCCGCCACATTTCATTCGGGCCAAATTCCCAAAAGAGCGTGAGTGACCAGACTAATGCCCATTGCCCTTCCATAATGCTCGAACAGCGCCCACCCTGTTAAAGCCTTGCAACATACTCGGGAGAATGCGGCGCCATACACCCACGTCAAACCAAATCTTACAAATAATGTAATATAATATCTCTAAAAGACGTCCTATTCGTCCAACTGCCCTATTATAAAGGGAAGGAAAAGCAACAGAAGACCATAATGACACCCCAATAAGGAAGGGGAGGATTACTCCAAACAAATTCCTTCGACTAATCCATTGCTAAATCTAATACGACTACACGGCGAAACCTATCCTCCAGCGTTAACCCCTAATCATCGCCCAAATCGGCCAATATCCATTATGTCATGCGCCCAACACTCAAAAGGTACGCTTAATTTGGGTTAATCTACATCCCTTTTCTCAAAGACCGACTTAAAGATTTGAGCGGCCACGGGCCGGGTTTCTCACCGGCCCTTCTTCCTTCCTCGGTTCTTCTCGCAGAGAAACGCACCGAATCCTATAAACCAAAGATCGCAGCATCCCATTCAAATGCAAACGGTCCGGCATCTTTCCGCCCTACTCGGGCCAGCTCTCGTCCAACCTGAACGACCCAACACGCCCACCGGGCCCGTTGAAAAGGCATCATCACGCCGCTTCATGAACGACAATTCCTTCATAAACATAATCGATTCTCGCCATCGATTGTGACAACAGCGAACACAAAGCAGAAAGTAATACTAATCCACCGGTGACATGGAATCCAATTGTGTGATATGAGCAAACACTTCGGGATCTGGAAACGATGCCCAATACAAACGAAGTTTGCGCTTCGCCATTAACCAATGCTCACAGTGACCGGAAGAAATTTTACCAGCAGATAATAACATCACCAGAGACACTAAGAAAACCCAGAAGGCCATAACCTCTCCCGTCAAGAACCACTCTGGGCTCGCGAGATTCCCCCGAGGCATCGGCGGGCGACCCAGTCGGCCAGGGCATGACCATCATTGCCCCAACGAGGGGGAACGGTTATGCCTGTGAGGCAGCCGTGGAACGAAGCGCCAAATCACCTCAACTGTAAACAAGGGAACAATCGGAAGGAAGGTCTGCAAAACCTTCAACAGCTCATCCACAGAAGATGCATAAGAATTCTTGATAATATGGATACCTTAAAAGTATGAACTAATCTCCCCTTTCACAACCGAGGTGCTGCACTTTCCCTTCCAACTTAAATTCGTAATGCCTCGTAGAAACATTCAAGGAGCCAAAGATCCTACCGATCACCTTAATACTTACAAAAATCGACTTGCTCTCGCATTTAGACGTGACCACATGACGCAGTGCCGCCACTACGTCAAAGGCCAGCGCTTTGGCCTGGTTCAATAGAATTCTTCATCTATCTCGCTATTCGTGGAACTAGCCGTCAAGGTTTCGCTCTCCCACTTCACCTGAAAGCAGACGCATGTAAAGTCAGCCTACCATCTATCGACCATCAAATGCGGATCGCAGGAAAGTTTGAAGTCATATGTTCAAAGATTCAACGCCGAGTCCCTGAAGATAGACATACCCGACGAAAAATTCGCTGTCACAGCTTTCATCGCAGGGTTGGGCGTACAATCAAAGGACCTGATGTTCTCTATCTCGAAGAACCCTCGCCAAAGACGGCCGAGGTCCTCAAAGCGTAAAAAGAACTGGGCGAGGAGCCCTCATATCAAAGAAAGAGTTCTCCGCCAAGTAAAGAAAAAGGACCATTGCATGCACGACGAGGGCGAGCCCAAATGACAGCACCTAGCCTCGTGCAGGAAATCCCTGTGCACAGGATCTGAGCGATCCCAAAAGGCTGGAGTCTCGCAGACCGTCCGGGTCCACCGCAACCCGAAGGATCTACGACATTACCCACAATGCTTTTACTCCACCAACGGCCCCAAGATCACAAGTCCCGCATGAGCGAACGCAGCAATTCCTCGAAATGGCCTCGACTGCATGAAATCGTATCC
Source organism: Tetrastigma voinierianum (assembly GCA_016808115.1). Lineage (NCBI taxonomy): Eukaryota > Viridiplantae > Streptophyta > Magnoliopsida > Vitales > Vitaceae > Tetrastigma > Tetrastigma voinierianum. Next base: position 173,635 of record JAEQBH010005612.1, on the reverse strand, counting down.
TCGCGACAAGGGGATAACACCAAGTATCGCGAGTTCCACAGGGACTATGGACATCGCACGGACAACTGTATACAATTAAGAAGAGAAATAGAATATTTGATACAAACATGGATATCTTCTGGCCAAGCCATATCTCCAGTGGAACCAAGCCGCAATCAAACCCAAAGTCGCCCGTGAACCATATCCTACTCGCCGCCAGCTCGCCATTCGACAGCAACTGCTCAAAGACTAACAACTCGAGAAATCCATGGATCTCTGAGGATTTGCCGGAGGAGGAGAATCTAGTTCGGCCGAAAAGCCCACCTACTGAGCATAAGATCGCCAGACATGGGGAAATACAAGATTCAACACGCGGACCATACTAACATCGCTTCCACCTGATCTCTGAGAAGGTGCCGCATCTCATGACTGTTCGCCAGAAAAACCGCATCACTGGGGCCACACCCGCGCCACCGGTTTAATTGATAATGGGAGTTCGGCTGACATCATCTTCGCGTCAGCCTTCGATAAAATGGGTATTGGAAGAGAAAAGCTAGACCCCGTCAGCACACATCTGCGGGGATTTTCAGGAGAGAAGGTATTACCGTTGGGCTCGATTCAACTGGTGCTGACCCTGGGAGAACCCCCCTGCCAGGCAACGACGACAGCAAGGTTCCTTATAGTGGACGCCCCGTCAGCCTATAATATGCTGCTAGGCAGACCCTCCCTCAACGCAATAAAAGCCATCCCCTCAGCATATCACATGATAATCAAATTCCCGACAGTGAATGGAGCCTGACTGGCCCGAGGAAATCACGGTGGCCAGAGTGTTACTAATGTGCCTTCCATGAAACAAAGAGCCGGCCGACCACGTGAACGCCGACGAGCCTGATATACGCGACGAGGTGCTCACCCGACCCGAGCCCTCGAGGAACTAACCCTCGCGCCGGATGACAACCCGTAACATCTAGCCTACATTGGCTCCAAACTACCAAAGGATCTCAAAGGCCTCTCACCCGCCTGAGACTAACAGACGCCGCATGGATCGCGCAGCGCATCGGAGGAATCGACCCCGCAATAATCACCCCATAACCGAACACCCGTAACCTGGTCCCTCAAACCTGCTAAACAAAAACGCCAGGAGCTCTCGTACCTGAAAGACAAAAAGCTATCAACAGTTCAGAACCTCCAAGCAGGAGCGATAAGAGAAGTAGAATACCCCGAGTGGCTAGCTAAACGTTGTACTGGCCAAGAAGTTCAACCATAGCTTACGACTCCGCACGAATTTCATCGACATAAACAAAGCATTTCAAGGACAGCTTCCCCACCGAGAATCGAATTTACCCGGACGCCACCCAAGCAGCCACGAACTACCGGGCACATGGATGCATTTTCCCACACAAACTGACAAGATGGACCCCGGTGACTGTGAAAGACTTTATATCTCGGCCACAAAGACAAGGAACTCATCATATTCCGTAATGCCGTTTCACCAAGAATGCAGGAGCGACTCCACGAGACTAGTGAACCCGATGTTCCAAAGGCGTATAGGTACAACAATGGAGGTATACATAGACGACATGCCGGTAAAGTCCACCTTCAAGTCCGACTTCCATATCACCCATCTCTCTCGAGGCATTCCGCATCCCGAGAGGAATTATAACATGAAGCCGAACCCACGAAACGCGCCTTCTAAGCAGGTTTCACCGAAAAATTTCCGGGGTTTCATAGTTAACCAGGGGGGATCAAGCGAATCCGCATAAATAAAAGTATCACCGGTCATACCGTCGCCTTCAGAATAAAGGAGGTCCAACTGGGCCGACAGGAATGATCAAGTGCCTCTAAGCCGCTTCAGATCCGCAGCGAGTGATAAATGCCACCCTCTTCCAAGTTCAAGAAAGCCTTCAAACGAAAACGTGAAGAAGCACTATGGCATTAAAAACATACCTAAGCCTCCCTCCTCATTCTAAGAAGTCCCACAAGGAGAACCTCACTTTATACTTAGCCGTATCAGATTTCTCAACCAGTGCAGTACTCGTCAGAGACAAAGAGCTAATCAAAGACCTAGTTTACTACTCAAGCAAATGAAAGAATCGAGAGGAGCTGAGGAGAGGTAATTCCAAGAATGGAAAAAGTTGATACTAGCACCGGTGACCTGAAATGAAGCTTCGGGCCCTATTTCCGTGCTCACACCGAGAAGTCCCAACCAAGTACCCAATGAAGCAGTATTACACAAACCAGAGCTCCTGAAGGTCGATGAAGGCCATAGAGATGTTTAGTTCGAAGAATGTGTACAAGCCAAAACTCGCTATAAAGGACAGTGTCCTAGCGACTTCATGGAATTCCGCCTCCGATGTGAGCTTTCATTGAGCCCACACACTCAGAGGACGACCTCCCCATATGGAAACTCTCTGTAGATGGAGCCTCAAACGCACGGGGAGCGGAGCGGGCTTAATCCTCACCTCACCATAAGGATAGACATTGAATACACACTAAGGTTTGGGTTCCATGCTTCCAACAACGAAAAGCCGAGTACGCAGGTCGTTACAACAGCCCTCAACCTCGCCCACTCATTGCAGGCTCCACCATCAGAGGTCCACAAAGGACTCTTCTAACCGTGGTCGCAAGATCAAGATACATACGAGGCCAAAAGTGAGACGATGGTTCTATATCTCCAAAAGGTCCGTGGATTTGCTAAAAGTTTGTATTGGTTCTGGGCCAACATCCCTGCACTGTAGAATACCCGAGCGCACGCCCGCAAAACTAGCCACGGCCTTGTAAGAAGATCTTACGGTCAACGTCGAATACCTAGCCAGAACCTCTATCGAATTCTTTACAAAGATGGTGGTCGCCCCAAAGAGGATCCGCGGTCGAATCGATGGGACCCTATTCGGGGATTATATTAATGATGGAACCCAATGCATATGTGGGAACCATATCGAGCCTCGAACGCGAAGTGTGAAAAAGTTTGAAAGGGTGGATACTACCGCCTACGATACTCTGGGAAGATGCTAATCGACCTACCAAAAGATGCGTAATCCGCCAGAACACTAAAATATCACGCTCCCGCCGTGAGCCCCTAACATCAATCACCGTACCGCCCTTCCAAGAAATGGGTCGGGACATATCGGCCTTTGCCCATCGACAAGGGCCAATGTAAATTTATAATCGTCAAAGATATTATTTCACCAAGTAGCCGAGGCCGAGCCCTAAATTACCATTACGTAACGTAAGATACGCAACTTTGTGTGGCGAGCCATCATATGCAGGTTCGGCATCCCAAGAGCCCTAGTATCAGATAATGGAAAACAGCCTGACAACACCAATTCGTGTGGATTCGTGCCGAGCTCGACTCAAAATTATTACCGTCACCAAAGACACCCAATCAAACCGGACAAAATAAGTCACCATCGAACCCTTAAAGCCGCTCTTTAAAGACCAAGCTAGAAGATCTTAAAGGAAGTTGGGTAGAATACCCCGAGGTACTACGGGCCCACAGACGGCTATCACGGTTAGCAAACTCCTGGGAGACCCCATTCGCTTCCAAACTTTTGAAGACGGCTAAGAATGGCTGAGGTTTGGAATAAAATCTCCTAGAGTCGAAAGATCGGAGGAAACAAAATGACTAGCCCTGTCCGAACTTTGGAACTCTTGGATGAAAACAAAATGTGTTCAACAACACGAAGAGAATAAAGGAAGACATCCGTGTGCCTACAACCAGAGCCGCTCTCCGTGGTTATACGGATTCGTCTTAAAGTCACAAAGAAGGAAGAATCCAACGAATGGGAAACTAGGCCCCAACTGGGAAGGTCCTTACATAATAACTCGAGTCGCCGACTGTGCAATTATGAGCCCAAACGTAGGAGGGAAAATCTTACAACATACACTTGAACGCTGAGCACCAAGCTGCTTATCAAGAGTAACCTAAGCCAGAATAAAACCTTATCAATTCTTATGTGACTAGTCTGGCACACGCGGTAATTTAGTATCTCAAATCAAATGGATATATGGGAAGAAACATACACAATGAGAAAATTCATAAAATAAAGTCCCTTATTCCAAATGAATCATATTCTACATAATCTGGCGCCCTCATTACATCTCAAAACACTCAAGACAAGTAATTGCAAAAAAAAAATGATGGAGACAAAGGAGAAAGACAGAAAAAAGGGAAAAAGAAGCAGATGAGAAAGCTGTGGAAGAAGAAAGAAGGGAGAAAAGAAAAGAGGGAAGAAGAGGTAGAAAGGAGGAGGAAAGAGATAAAGAGAAAAACAGAGAGAGCAGCGCAAAAGATGCGCCACCCCCTCCGGACGCACTCCCCAGCCGAAAGCTAGGGAATAACATGACTTTCATAAAGGGGGAGACTAGGAAAAACACAACTCCACACATGAAGACCAGGCAGGTGATCCAAGGCGTGGGGAGGAACTCCAGTAGAAGAGCGAAGTGACAGTGAGCATCCATCGGTGAACTTCATCCACCTTGTGACGAGAATCTCGAAGCATATAAGATACGAGGCGGAGCCACTTGAATTTTATAAGGAGGTGGCCAGCTCGAAAATTCACGCAATCGTTCGATTCTCCGCCATCGGCGTGTGGCGGTTCGCCCCTTTTCGAGGACATCACGGTGTTTGTTCACGAAGCTGCACATGCCAAAAATCATGCGGCGGTTCGGTTCACCAAGCCAGCCGCTGCGAAGTCCGCGCGTGCGTGTCGGCTCGCACTTTGGAAGAAGCTCCTCTGCTGCCTTACGAGGCCACGCTACCTCGAGTCGGACCCATTTCGGTACATCGCCACTCGGCAGGCCACCCGAGCCACGGCGCGAGGCGAGTTACTCACTTTGGCGAGCTTTCACTCTACTCTGCGCGGCGCTGCGCCTCGAGTCGAGCGAGTGGCTACATGCGCGCCGGCAGAGCGCCACGAGGCCCACGGCGCGGGAGCCGGTTGCTCACTTTGAGCTCCTGCTGCTGCACGAGCCGCTCGCGCCGAGTCGGCCATTTCGGGCTACATCGCCACTCGGCAGAAAGCCTGGAGCCCACGGCGCCGGGAGCCCGATTGCTCGCTGGCGAGCTCGCTACTGCCTGTGCTACGCCTCGAAGTCGAACCCACGGCTCAGTACATCGCCCGCTCGGCAGACGCCACCAAGGCCCGCGGCGCCGGGAGCCGATTGCTCACTTTGAGCTCCTACACTGCACGGCGCTACGCGCCGAGAGTCGAACCCATTTCGAGCTCACGTCGCCACTTTCGGCAGGCATACGAGAGCCCGCAGCGCAGGCGGTTACTCCACTTTGGCGAGGCTCCTGCACTGCGAGCAGGCGCTCTGCCTCGAAGTCGAGACCGGCTCGGGCTATCGCCCTTCGGCAGAGCATGCCAAGGCCACAGCGCCCGAGGCCCGAGTTGCTCACTGACAAGCCCTTCATTGCCTCACAGAGACAATTGGGCTCCTTCGTGCAATTCATATTGTGAGGCTGCGTCTCGGCTTCGGATGGGCGAGCCCTACTATTTACATCGGTAGGCCCCTTCTTGGACTTCAAGCAGGCGGGCTCCCTTCTACTATTTATACAGGCCCCTCACGCTGCGCTCCGAGCCAGGCGGGCTCCTTAAATCTGGTCGTGACAGCGAGGCTCGTCCCTCAGCTCGAGATGGGCGAGCCTACTGGCCCCACATTGGCGAGCCTTGGCGCACTCGAGGCAGGCCGGGCTCCCGCCGTGCAATTCCCATTGACGAGGCTCATCCTTCCTTCCGGATGGGCGAGCCACTGCATTCACGTTGGCGGGGCCCTTCGCTACACTCCCGGACGGGCGGGCTCCTTGTGCAATTCATAATGGCGAGGCTGTCCCTGACTTCGGATGGGCGAGCCGCTACTATTCATTGGCAGGCCTTGGCGCACTCGAGCGGCCGGGCTTCGCGTTACAATTTCATATTGGCGAGGCTCATCCCTGGCTTCGGATGGGCGCGAGCCTACTTTATTCACATTGAAGAGCCGCTACTGCGCGGGCGAGCCAGGCTCCGTCATTTAATTCGCCAATGGCCGAGGCTCATCCTTGACTCGGATGGGCGACCGCTACTGTCTGATGGCGACTGCCGTTTGCACTCGACGAGGCGGGCTCGCCCGTGCAATTCATATTGAAGGCTCGTCCACCGGCTTTCGGATGGGCGAGCCTGCTATTACATTGGCAGGCCGCTACTTTGGACTTCAAGCGAGCGGGCTCCCTCCTACTATTTACGAGCCCCTCACTGCACTCCAGACAGACGGGCTCCTTCGTACAATTCGTATTGACGAGGCTCATCCCACCGGCTTCGGATACGGGCCAATTTACTATTGAGTGTGAGCCCTTGTTTTACTCGGATAGGCGGGCTCCATCGTACTAATTCCTATTAGCGAGGGCTCATCACTGACTGAGCGGGCGAGCCACTATGCTCACATTGGCGAGCCCGCCCGGCGTACTCGAGCCGGACGGGCTCCCGCCGTGCAATTCGCGGCTAGCCGAGAGGCTCATCCCTCAGCTCGAGATGGAGCGAGCTACTGCCACATTGGCAGGCCCTTGGCGCACTCGAGGCAGGCGGGCTCCATTACGTCTGAATTCATATTGGCAGAGGCTCGTCGCCCGGCTTCGGATGGGCGAGCCACTTGCTGTCTGATGATGAGCCGCGTTTGCACTCGAACAGAGCGGGCTCCCGCCGGTACAATTATTATTGGCGGCTCATCCTGGCTTTCGAGATGGAGCCCGAGCCCTTACTATTACGCGTGTGGCCGCCCGGCTGGCTCTCGAGGCAGGCGGGCTCGTACATTTTTAATTCATGGCCAGCCAGGCTCATCGCTTCAACCAAGATGGGACCACTATATTCGCGATGACGACCTGGCGCGCTCACGGCGGTGAACGCCGTATGATTCGCCGCGAGGCTCGTCCCACCGACTTAGGTGGTGAGCCTATAATCTGTGGCTGACCTTGGACTCCCAAGCGATCAGACTCCTTCTCTTAACTACATCAGCGAGCTCTTTGTGGCTCTACTCAACCACACTCGACGAGCCTCCATGCGGCCCCAGATGAGCTTCCTGCGCCTCGAGCATTGTGACCTCGGCCCTTGAAAACCGGGCTGACACGCGGTCGGGACGACGAAGGCCACAGGCCCAATCAGAGCCCGAGCTCACTTCCCTCAGCCATATAAGTGAGACCCGAGCCAGTTCAAGCAGGATAGTATGCAAAATTTGTGATCTGGTCTAATTGGGACCATTTGTCGGGTTACAGTTCGAGGAAAAGAATAAAGATATCTCGGCTAGAACCTGAAGTTTTCAAAAAATGGGTGTTATTGAAAGGAAGGCTACAATTATCGAATTTGGCCCGACAAAGAGGGGAGAGGTCGACATCGAGGAAAGCATAAATGAGTCCGAGAATTTAGGCATCGGCGATGAAAAGATGAAGGGATCTCGAGTAGAATGTGAGCTCTGGGAATAATTCGTGTCGGAGACCCCTCGCCTCCTCGTCACTTGGGAGTCGAAGTTGAAATCTAGATCTGATGCCTTTGAACGGCATTCCGCGTTGAAGCGAGCCACCCGAAGCCCACTAAGCACCGGCAGTCTAAAGCGGTGTTTGATAACCTGCGTCCCTACGAGGCAACCATGCGACTGCGTGAAGATCTGCGTAAACCCTTGCATTCATCGTTTCGGCCCGGAGTCTTGATGTCATGCGACCCGGAGGCTCGTGAGTGGTCTCGACAACACCTTGCTGAGCCTCGCGAACAAACTTAGATTCGAGTTGTTTTCTTTGGCGCTGAATCACTGATGCTAACAATCACAGTCCGTGCACGCCCAGGGAGGTGATGAGCTCCTCCTGCTCATTTGATCATTCTGGACGGATCTACGACCCACTCCAGGAGTCTCGACCAACTCACCTGCGTAGCACAGGAGCTCACAACCTCCGAGACTCACCCTCGAGCGCCCGTCAAAGCTGCTCAGGACCTCGTTCTCTATTTTTACGCGAGCACGGCGGAGTGAAATTATTAGCAAAGATTAGACTTAAAGCGCTCACATTTCTTCGGTCAAATCTGCGCTCGTTCTTGCGGCTCGGCCTTTCAGGAAGTGAGGTACGTTCCTCTTTGTAATCAGGGCGTCTTTACATGTTTTCATTCGGTTTGGCCTTATCGACCCGGGTATCAAGTGGTGTGACTGCATCATGGAACCAGACATAGTGTTCGACAGGCAAGCAGCCATGAGTCTAACACAATTCTGAGACTTAGAAGCAATCCCTGAAGGGACATTGCAAGCTTCATCTGCGTGGCGATTCCCGATCCCCCGATGTCGAGACTCTGGAGAATGGATGAGGCGGCATTTCTTTAAGTTCGGCACTAGAGCAAAGTACAGATTGCACAGTTTTTGCTTGATTTCTTTTTCGAATTTGCGCCGTCCCAGAGGTGACTTGGCGTGTCGGCGGATTCCATACGGTTATAGGCGGCCGTCGTGTGAGCGGCGGTTGCACTTGAAGGCCCGCTGCCTTGACGGCCGGGCTTAGGAGGCCGGTAGGTCAAAGCCGGGCGCTTGACCCCGCTAGGCTCGTGGACGGGAGAAGAGGGGACACGCCCATGTCGAGGCCTCGGCCGAGGGCGGCGATGCTCTCAGGTTCCGACGGAAGAAGGAGACACCTGACCCGAACAGTAGGAGCAGGCGGTTCTTCAGGAGAGTCAGGCTTTTTCTCTTCACACTCAGAGGCTTAGAGGCATTAGCCCCCGAATGAACTAAATCCTCACGGTAGAGTGTTGCGGTGGGCTGAGGAAAAACTCGAGGGTGAAAATGAGACCTCAAAACGATGACGTCTGATGACAAATTGGAAGACTGGAATGTTAGAGCTTCATCAGCCGCATGGAGCAATGAGCATTCCTCCCAGAGCCACGTGACATCTTCGTCGAGGTCGAAGACCGAGGCATCACGGGAAGCATAAGCCAGGTCGAGTATTAGTCGTCTTTAGACAAATCAAATAAAGTAATACGACACTCCACGAAGGTTGTAGGCGCTCCGTCACGGGCACACAGGTATCATCCGCAATCACGAGAGTCATACTCCGATTGGAACCCTTGCGCGAAGAAATATACCGTCATTTTCCGTAGTGCGAAGAAGGAAGATTAAGATCACGGAGAGTGACGTCAGAAAAATAATAACCTCTGTGGTAGCCGCGGTTTTGAAGATGAAGAACAGCGTACATTGGGGCCTTGAGCCCTCATCCTTAACGACCTAAAATACCCGACCATTGGGACCAGTGGAAGAGTGAGATCAACAATGTGAAAGAACTTCTTTGAAGGGATGCAAGGAAAGAAAGGCCGTTATTAAAAGCAACTTCAAGCGAGACCGCGAGTACGGAGGCGGTGTAAGGTGGCTGTCAAGGGGACCATATTCGGACACCGGGGAGGCGGAGTGCGCTCGGCAAAGTAGACTCATATGAAGGATGTTAGCCTGCCCAGGGCTGCCTTCGACATCTTGAACGGTGGTCTGAGGAAGTCCGGCCCCTTAGGATGTTGATCGGAGTTTATCTTCCTTTTTACCCTTTTCAGGGAAGGAGGCGCCTCGGGGCGGGTTGAGACGGCTTGTCAAACAACGGGGCATGACTGCGAAGATGGTATCATTAGGGAGTCATCGTGTGCGAGGAAGAATGATTTGAACCCGTGGCGTAGCAAGCGGTATCGCGAAATCAGCCAGTGACTACAGGCCTCGTCGTCAATCGAAAGAAACACGACGGGACGGGGCTGGCGAGGCCGAGGAATGAGAGGGCGCCGAGGAAAAGGACCCGACACTAAGCGGACGGAAAAATCCGGACGAAATACAAGAACGCCCGAGAAATAAGGAACAAAAGTGGGGAGTTATGAGGCTGAGTCGAAGCTGGGAAGGTCGAAGCGAGAAACAAAGGAAAACAAAGTATGAAAATAAGTGCGGCTTCGAAGAGCCATAAAACCCGCGCGCACCCGTATGTGACGAGTCGGTTAATTAATCACATCCAGCCGGAACCGAAATAACCGCGTGAGGATTCAATCTGGCCCCGCCACGCTACATGTCATTACAAGAATTTGAAACAGTATCAGAATCATAGGCCCCGGGCGGGCATTTCATTCCGCAACTGGCGACGTTGGAAGCGTTGCCAGTCATGTCCTTCCACCAACGGCCCGAACAAAGGCCCGACCCGTTGGCGAACATGGATTTGGAAGAAACGAAGGCCCGTACGGCGGTCAAACCATATCTTTACAATCAAAACGAGAAGATAGAATATTCTAAAAGCGTTCCTATTATTCGATCAGTCTATTATAAAGGGAAGGAAAAGCAACAGTACATCGCTAGTTGGATACCCCTGTCACAAGGAGGATTACCCAAATAAACTCCTCACTAATCCATTGCTAAATCTAAGGTCGACTACATGAGGAAACCTATCCTCCAAAGGAAACCCCTAATCATCATTCAAATTGGATGAATATCCATTATAAATACAAGGCCGCTCCAACACTACAAAAGGTACGCCTTAATTCTAAGCAATCTAAGCATCCCCTTTCTCAAAAAGAATCCGACTTAGCACGGAGTCGCCACTCGGCAAGGATCCCAAATTCACTCTTCTTCCTCTCGGTTCTCAGAGAGTGCCGTGACCCGAATCCTATAAACCGCATTGCAATCCTACCCTGCCTAAACGGTCCTAAGATCCTTCGGGCCGGCCAAATAGCCTCTCGGGGGTCCAACCCAACGACCCAACACGCCCGTACCCCGCTCCGCTGAAAAGGCATCATCAGAAATAAAGTAAAAAATTAATAGAAGGTTATAATTTTTTAAGTTTTCAATGAACTTTTAATTAAATTATACTTTTGTAAATATATACTGTGGAATTATTATAATTAGCGTAAGGGTTGTGTATTTTTTTTTTTTTTCTTTTTCTCGATATGGCTGTGTGTTATATTTTAATTTGTCTTCATTCGCGAGATACTGATAAAATAGAAGTTGAAATTCAAGAAGCAAAAGCAACCTCGATAGGCTTCCCTACATGTATGGACAGACTTACGTGGGCCCACTCACTTAACCCATTTGAAAAATGAAGTGCTTGTCAAATCAATTATTAATAATTTTTCATTTTGTAAAGTTAATGATTTTATTAAGACATGAGCGTAGGAGGGGCGTGCCATAAGAGTCCTCGATATTTTCACGATGACCCTGCCTCTTCTTTGATGCATGTAATAAGTACAGTATATTATAATAATTAATATAATTTAATATGATCGTAGTTTATTTATTATCATAATAATATATTATAAAGCTATTATTATAACTATTATATTATGAAATACATAAATAAATATTCATTATATTTAATGTACCTATTAGATGACACATTCAGAACTTAAGTATACATCAATGAATATTCAATGTACTCTATGGCACATTCGTAACCTACATTCTACGTATGAATGCCCATCTCCCTATTCAATGTATGTATTCAATACATCGACATCAATGATATGTTCATCCTTCTCGTTTCTTATAAATAGAAGCTTAGTTTTGGTCATCAGGTAAGAAAATATAACAAGAAGAGAATGAAAGAGGAAATTATACAGTGAAAATAAAATTTCTCCTCTCGACTTTCTACCATCTTTAGTGTCACGCCCGATTCCCTATCCAATCTGGACAAGGATTCGCACTAAGTTCGGGGTGCAGACATATATCGGGACTCTTTACCCGATTATTTTTTTTTAACCCACTGTGTACTTGGTGGGTATGACCCACATCTTATAACAAAAATCGTAAAATATTATATATAAAAATCAAAAGAACTACCACCGGAGTGGAGTCCATCAAAATCTAGACACATATAACTGAGTCCCATTTACTTATACATATACAAAAACAACTTTACATTCCAATTACACATCTCAGAGCCAGACCCATCGTGATGAACCCCATCGGGTGGTCGCCCACCGTATAATGTTTTCAGACGCCTTCTGTACCCACACTGACAAAACCCCGTGCTAAGCTTATGGAAATATATCTTATACAGAAACACATGCATTTATACTTAATCACAAATAACATAAAACAGTAACAAATATCGGAATCTTCAGGAATTCATATAACAGACTAATACATATACTTGTTATCATATAACAATTTTGCATACATACTTATCCTTATAACAAACTTATGCTTGTTCACATCTCTCGTATTGATTGAACTTTTACTTATATTTATAACAAACTTATACTTACTGGGTCTTTAAGACATTTATACGTAATTCTTATTCTTATACTCGATTCCTATATCACATACTTATTCGCATTCCTCGTATACGAGATCGAGCTTATACATATACTTATACTTGTACTTACTCCACTTGTCCTCCCGTAGGACAAATACTTATGCTTGTATCAGGCATATACTTATTCAGGACTCCCAAAGGACATATATATATATATATATATATATATATATATATATATATATATATATATATATATATATATATATATATATATATATATATATATATATATATATATCGGATACGTCGAATGATACTTATCCACATACTCATTATATCTCTCGAATCTCGTAGGAGTTCCACGGAGACTTATGATATACGGAGGAGTGCCCTTAGGTCTGACAAGTTTATACTTATACTACGGGTTTACACTTGTTGAGGTACGTAGGTACTCACAGGAGATATGACGGAAAGTATGCGGCGTACGGAACTTATTCTTATACGGAAGTACTTGTAAGTACTACAAAACTTATACTGGTACTTTGTATCTTATACTTATACTACGAAGCATATCACAGTCTTCTGGAACTTATACTTGTATTCACGGAACTTATTCTTGTATTTGATTTTATACGGTCATATCGGTATGAGGACATTAGTCGTAAGCGGTCTGAATCATAACGGATACATATACTTATTTTACCGTCTGAGAGTACTTGCTGGGTACTCTGGGAGCTTATACTTATTTTGCGATATGAGAGTACCCTTAGGTACCCTACGGCCTTATACTTATTTCTTGTCTGAGAGTACCCTTAGGTACCTCTTGGACTTATACTTGTTTCTTGTCTGGGAGTACGTAGGTACTCTTGGACTTATACTTATTAGGATCTCGAGTAGGAGTTACATAATAGTTTCTTCTTATGCGGAACTTATACTTATAACGAGACATTATGTTCATTTGGGACTCAAAGTAGGAATTCTGAGCTTATTCTATTCGGGACTTATACTTATACGGGCTTATTATCATTCGGGACTCATTAGAATTCTGAGCTTATTGGTATACAAAGAAGTACCCATGGAGTACTACTGATTCATTATCTTTGGAAGTGCCCGTGAGTCTGTTGGACTTGATCGGATACGGGGAGTACTGTAGGTGCTATAGAACTTGATCAGATCTGAGTGCCGAGTAGGTCTTATGGGAGCAATAAGAGGCAGAGTACCCGTGGGTCTTACCAAAGGCACTGACCGGATACGGGTGCCGGAAATGGGTACTACGGAACTTATACTTGATACGGTGTTCGGATCTTATACGTATGTGCGGAACATATACTTGTCTTACGGATCTTATACTTGCATTCTGAATAGCTGCTTGTCTTCTGGATCTTATACTTGTTTTACGGATACAAGAGTACCCGTGGGTACTCTGGGCTTGTCGGATACGAATTGCGAGTAGGTACTACATAGCAGTCTGGGAGTACGTAGGTACTATAGAATAGATACGGAGGTACATTCGAGGATCTTTACTTTTATTCTTTATTGAGTCTTATCATATAAGCCCCATTTTTGACTTCCTAGACGATGTCTGGAATGAGTAGGACCTGACCTGATAAATTGCAGAAGATCTTATCACGGTCTGAAGTATTGCCTTGTCGGAGACGAGGAGTCTGAATGGCAGCAACGGGACGGAGTCTTGAAGTAAGCGTGTCGGGTCTAGAAGTTCTAATCGGGAGTGCCATGTAGCGGTCAGAATGCGAAGTACTAATTAAGTCTTACGGAGCACTAATCGGGAATCTTAGGAAGTACCTAATCGAGGTGCGAAACCTTGTCGGGAGTATCAAAGTACCCCTAATCGGGACGGGAGTCTTTGTGTCATTTAATAACTGGTCTTAGGTAGTTCTACAATTATATGGGTTCAGTAACTTACTATCTTATAATAGGCATTCTTAGCCACATTATGTGTTTATGACATATTGCCATTTCATGTTCATGTTAATGTTCATATTTTAGTTCGTTTTCATGTTTCATATCAAATTCGTGTTTCATGAATATATTTGTACATTTGCATTCCTACACTTTCCTTATTTCATGCCTCTTACATATGGCATTTCATTTATATCTGAGAATACTTACGTATTCGCACCTCGTTAATGTATTCTAGTCCCTCTGAATCTATTTTACTTAGAAATTGGAATCATTCAAATTGGATCGTAGACGAAAGTTATGGCATTTTCATGCCAAACTAGTCGATTTACGGGATTACACTAGGAGCAGTCTGAATTTCTTATTTTTTCAGGAAGCAACTTCATACCTGACCCTGGTTCTTTATATTCATTTGAAGCCAAGGTGCTAGGGTTCATTCCAACTGGAATCACCCAGTCGAACCGCCGAAACTCGAGTTACACGTCGAAGCAGCTCGGGTACTCTATGATCAAGCGATGCAGGGTGCGAAGCACATGGCCCACTTTGAGTGGTGGGCCACTTAGAGTCAGAATTAGAAGGTAGCTATTTCTATGTTTGATTCTCCTTGAAGTCTATTTTTGTTGCCACTTCGGATCCCACTCAAATTGGATAAGAAATAGGCAAGTTATGACTAAAATAAAAACTGGTCAAAATAGAGCAAGGTGTACCGGTACATGTCTAACATGTCGCAATTACATCTTCGGTCTGAACAATAAATTTATATTCAAGGTGTACTGGTACATGTCCCCCAAAAATGCCCAGAATGTGTATTTTCTCCCATTTTTCATGCACTTTCTCCCTCCCAACAACTCCACAAACACTTTTAATTTGCAAAAGAATCCTAAGTTCATGCAAAGCTCGCCCAATTCACAAATCCTTGGAATTGAAGGATTCCATATCTACTCATTATCAACTAGGGCTTTTCAACCAAACTTCCCTTAAATCTAGAGTTAGAATGTTTGCCTAGCAAAACCTAGAAGGGAACGGTAATGTCAAATGAAACCCCAGCAATCCATTACAGTAATTCTTATACCAAAATCATGCTAAAATCCATAATTTCCATACCTTAGTTTGGCTTTTCTTGAACTTCTCTTCTTCCACTTCCTCTTCCTCTTCTTCTCTCCTTTTTCTCTTCTCTCCCCGTTTTTCTCTCTTTTGGAGACCAGAATATAAGATATTTTGATCCCCACCTTAAGGCCATATTTGGCCAAGACAAAAACCCATTTTTGGTTTTTAAGTTTTCTTCTAATTGCCTTTAAGTCCTTAGACTTCTTCCTTTTTGCAAAGTAACTTATGCCATATTCTAATTTAACCCCTAATCTTTCCTCTTTTATGACTTTCATATCCTTTTTAACAAATTACAAGATTGCATATCTTGTAAACTTTAAGTCTCGTTTATTTTTCAGAAATTCCTATCTAACTTTTAATATACCTAAACAAGTCCGAAAACTACTAGGGTATATTTGGTAGTTACATTTAGTGCTTATCTACTTTCTTTTCTTAATCCCATTCTCTATTATATTCTTGCAGCAATATTTCTGATACGTTATCGCCACGAATCTGCAATCGAGTAATATTTTTACAAGGTGAGTATTTTTATTAATCCAACTTATACTTCATCTTCTTCTATCAATTCTTTTTTTTTTTTTTCTTTTCTTGGCCTAAAGCTAAATTTCCAACCTAAAAGTATCCTTATGCTCCTGAAGTGGCGGTGGATATTTGAAAATCTTTCTAATTAATTTAAGGATTCATTTGTTTTGCAAGAATGATGGAAAATATTGAAAAGCCCAAATTCCACATCCTCGAAGTGAGTGGAAATAATTATCTATCCTGGTGCCTTGACATGGAAATGCACCTTCAAGGAAAAGATCTTGCTACTTGTGATTACAGGAAGACCAGGAACCCTCGAATGCAAAAGATAAAGCAAATGCTGCTGATTTTTGTCTCGTCATTTGCATGAGGGCACCTGCTGGAGACTCAATATTTATCCATTCGAGACCCTCAAACCTTGTGGAAGAGGTTGAAGGATAGGTATGATCATACTAAGACTATTATCCTTCCTCAAGCACAATATGACTGGCAAAATCTCAGACTACAAGATTTTAAATCAGTGTCTAACTATAGTGCTGCTTTGTTGATATTGTTTCTCGGCAGGTTATGCGATTATCAAGCTCAGCGATGCGAGAAGCGAGTAGAAAACTTTCTCCGCCTTCCATGCTTCAAATGTTGTATTGCAACGGCAATACGGCAGCGATCAATTTGCCACATTACTCGATTTAATTTTTGTGCTCCTCAACTGTGAAGCGAGCTAATGAATTGCTGCTCAAAAATCATGATCTTAGACCTGCTGGCTCAAAAGCATTGCTTGAAGCACATGCAAACTCTGAGAAAATTATTGGCCATTTTAAAGGCTACAAGCGCAGGCAAGAATATAATCCTCGAAGGGGTGGCGAGAGAATTTAGCATTTAGGAAATCTAACTTTGGTCAGAATCATGACAAAGAAAGAAGCCAAAGAAGGTGACTAATGAAAGTATTTGCCATCATTATGTAGCATGGCCGGAGCAGTCGCGTGCTTGTAAATGCATGGCTGGCTTTGTTGATCTATACCGGGCATCTTTAAAAAATGCGTGCGAAGCGTGGTGAGATCTCAGCGCCATTGAAATTAATCCTGCTTTGCCATAACCCTTTGTTGGAAGCCAACAATATCTACGTTGGTGGGACTCCTCTTGCTCTGAAGTAGAAGTAAATCACTGAGATATCTACGATTTCTTTGAGGACCTTTGATTACTTTGATGAAGCATCGGTGGTGGATGACATCTTAGATTTAATTTATGATTCTAATAATTTCTTTCCTAGTTGTTTCTTTAAATGTATTACCTTTTATTGTTCTTTAATAGTTTATGCAATGAAATGCTTATGAACTTGATATAATATTTATTATTTTGAAATTTTATTTGACCTTATAACTAATATGAAAATTTTATGATACTTGACACTGAAGTTGTCAACATAAATGCAAATGGAAAACAGAAAAGGAGAGAAGATGTTTGTTTGCTTGATAATTCGCATCCAGCATACCATATTTCATAATGACACTTTTCCTCAGTATGACATTACTTAAGACACATGTCATACAATGTTGTTATATTCTGATTATTTGATGGTTTGGGAATGCCACGATTGTTTTGCAGAATTTGTCTGCATATTGAGAATGCATTTCGTAGATAAAAGGAATCTGCCAGCTTCCAAGATGTCTGCGCCGTAATGGGTACCATGTTGAGACTATTTATGAGCAAAATAAAAGAATATATTGGCATTACCTCTTATAAGATGGGCACGAAGACCATCCATGAGAAAGCTAAACTTCTTCTATGGGTTTGTATTGTGTCATGATTAAAAATTTGTTGAAACTCTCCACCATATCTTGGAGATTGGTAAATTCTTATCAGTTTGGATTATGGCATGATCGCCTTGGTCACCCTGGCGCTTCAATGATGTGTAGAATAATCCAGAATACAAAAGGGCACCCTTTAAAGGATACAAAGGTATTGTCAAGGTATAAATTGTGAAGCTTGTTCATAAGGAAAACTCATTATCAAACCTTCTATAACAAAGGTTGATCTTGAATCCCCTTTATTCTTGCAAAGAATTTAGGGTGGTATTTGTGGACCAATACAACCACCAAGTGGACCATTTCGATATTTTATGGTACTAGTGGACGCATCCTGTAGATGGTCCCATGTTTGTCTATTATCTACGCGCAATGTCACCTTTGCACGTTTACTTGCGCAGATTATAAAGCTTCGGGCACAATTCCCTGATTATCCAATTAAAGGTATAAGGATGGATAATGCTGGTGAATTTACATCAAAGAGTTTTGATACATATTGTGCTTCACTCGGAATCGAGGTTGAGCACCCGGTCATACTCAAAATGGATTGGCAGAATCCTTGATTAAACATATACAAATCATTACCCGGCCTCTGTGTGTGAAACGAATCTCAACGTCACGACATGGGGTCATGCCGTTTTGCATGCGGCTGCCCTAATAAGATTAACGCCCCACTTTGCTAGCGTTCCTACAATCTCCACTTCAAATGGTCCTTGGATTTATGAACACGATATTTCACATTCTGGCCTTTGGTTGTGCGAGTACCAGTGCCTATTGCACCACAAGAACAAAATGAGTCCCCATGACCCGTTGTTTGTTTTATGTTGGAGTTTAATTCACCGTCCATCATTACGTTCTTGGAGCCAGGCCCCTCTTGGTGATCTTTTTGCGCCGGTTGCGGTGTCATTTGATGAGACTATGTTTCCATCGGATGGGACACCTAAAATTGAAATGAGTACTTGAGAAGCAAAAACTAGTTAGGTTTTCTCTGGAATGAGAAACATTTATCTCAATTCGACCCTAAGAACTCACGAGTGTAGCGAGGTGCAGCGCATAATCCATTCTGTTTATAGCCCGATAGACTTCTGATGCATTTAATGATGCTACTAAGATAGCAAATCTCTATATTGGTGTATTCTCCGGCTAGGATAAACTGTTCCCGAAGGACAAACTAAAATGGATGAAAGCGGTTGAAGCGTGGTAGCTAATAGGATCAAAAAGACAGCATTCCTCAGCGAAGGGGAAAGAATCAGAATCCACTCGAGAAGGGCACAGTCTTTGTGCTTACTTCTAAAAAGGCTTAATGCCCTTGAAGAGGCACAAACCCATGAAAAGATCACCAACCCTAGGAATACTGAGAATTCCATTACATATTGTAATGAGATTTGGGATCGAAATAAAATCATCATTGATGATATTTTTGCATTCTCAGTTGCTCATAAAATTATGGATGATGATTGTGAGTCGCAATCTATTATTGAATGCCATCAAAGGCAAGATTGGTCTAAGTGGGAGGAAGCAATTAAGGCTGAATTAGCTTCCCTAACTAAACGAGAGGTTTTTGGACCCATAACTCGCATCCCCGATAATGTAAAACCCGTTGGATATAAATAGGTATTTGTCCGGAAACGAAATGAGATAAACGAGGTTGTCAGGTATAAAGCTCGACTCGTTGCCCAAGGATTCTCCCAGAGACCTGGGATTGATTATGATGAGACATATTCTGTGATGGATATGATGATTACATTTCGTTTTCTCATTAGTACGTTACTCTTTGAAAAATTGGAAATCGTCTTATGGACATTGTGGCATATCTAATAGCTCATTAGACTTCGGATATTTATAACTGAAAATTCCCAGGGGATTCAAAATGCTTGATGCATGCACTCCCACACCTTATTCTCCATAAAAATTACAAAGATCTTTATGCAGATTCCAAAGCAATCGGTCGCATGTGAGTACATCAACGCCTAAGTGAGTACCTAATTGAGAAGATACGAGAATGATCCTATCTTGCCCATGCGTGTTTATTAAGAAATCAAAAACCGGATTTGCTATTGTAGCAGTTTATGTCGACGATATAAATTTAATTGGAACTCTAGAAGAGTTAGCTAAAACGGCTAAGTATTTGAAAAAGGAATTTGAGATTAAAGATTTGGGTAAAACCAAAACTTTGTCTTGATGCAACTTGAGCATAAAGCAAATGGAATAATGAATCCATCAATCATCATACATTGAAAAGATTACTTAAACACTTCAACATGGACAAGGCTCACCCATTGAGGCACTATGGATTGTAAGGTCTCTAGATCCCAAAGGATAAGTTTAGATCCTAGAGAATCAGTGAAGAGATACTTGGTCTACAGGAGTACCATATCTCAATCACGATTAGGGCTTTGATGTACTTGGCACAATGTACGAGATGGAACATCACTTTTTGCGATGAAATTTATTGGCACGTTTTAGTTCTGAGCCAACTCGGAGACCTTTGGAGATAGATTAAACATATTTTTTGATTATCTCCGAGGAACCATAGATTTGGGATTATATTATTCGGAATCTACTACCTCTGGTTTAGTTGGATATTACGATCTTTGGATATAGTCGATCCACATAAGCTCGCTCTCAGGCGGTTATTTATTTTGTTATAATGGCACCGCCATTTTATTGGCGTTCTGAGAAGCAATGCGCTAGTAGCTGCATCTTCTAACCACTGCGAGATCATTGCTTTATATGTGATTTGGAAGAGAGTGTGTTTTGGTTAAGATCCATTATAACACATATTCACAATTCTTGTTGCTTAACAGGTTACAAATTCTCCCACTATAATTTATGAAGATAATGCTGCTTTGTAATTGCACAAGTTAGGGAGAGATATATCAGAGTGATGGACGGCATATCTCTTGAAATTTTTCTATACTCCACGAACTCGAAAGTCGACAAATTGATGTTAAAGCAGTTCAATCATAAATAATCTTGCGGATCTTTTTCCAAATCATTGCCAACGTCAACTTTGAGAAGTATAGCGTGGTATCACGGCGAGTTCATAAGATCACGAATTAACTAGCCAGGCGGTGTCTATATAGCTCAGGTGAGGAGATATTGTAAGACTATGCATTGCACTCTTTTTCCGCACTGCATGGGTTTTGTCCCATTGGGTTTTTCGGCTTAGGTTTTGAGGCAATTAATGCATCCATAAAAGGGAGAGATCATAAGGCATGCAGCTGCACTCTTTTTCCCTTTTGTTCGGTTTTGTCCCAGCAGGTTTTTCAAACAAGGTTTTTAATGAAGCGAGTATCATTCAATGCTCATTCATGAATACAATGAATATTCAAGGGGGAGTGTTATGAAATACATGAATGAATATTCATTATATTCAATGTACCTATTATGACACATTCGTAACCTATATACATAAATGAATATTCAATGTACCTATTATGGCACATTCGTAACCTATATACATCCATGAATATTCAATGTACCTATTATGGCACATTCGTAACCTACATTCTACGTATGATTGCCCATCTCTATTCAATGTATATATTCAATCCTTCGACGGTAATGATATGTGCATCCTTGTGTTCTTATAAATAGAAGCTTAGTTTTGAGTCATTGTGTTCGAGAAATATAACGAAGAAGAGAGAATGAAGAGGAAAATATCTGACGAAAATAAAATTTCTCCTTTACAGTTGCCTCTGCCATCTTTGAGTGCTTATCTACTTTCTCTTCTTAATCTCTCTCTATTCTCTCTATTATATTCTTGCAACGCAATATTTTACAATATATTACATTTATTATCATAACATAATGACAATTTAATGATTTTTTTTAGTATTTTTTTAAAACCAAATCATAATTATATTTTAAAAGCTTTTTATTTTGCTTTTTTGATTATCGATGTCCAAATATTTTTGTAGGAATATATGAAATCCTACTTTTCCTTGTTTAATTTGGAGAGTTATGTTTAATTGTAGATGAAAGGAAGATCAAAAATAAATAAATTAAGTGAATATAAGAAGTTAATAAAATAATTCATTAATTTATTTATTTTTCCCTTACAAGTTAGAGGTGGAAGAATTTCGTTAAAAAGACTTTAACCATTTCCCTCCACATCTTAATGGATCCTTAAGCTAGGTTGTGAAACAAGTTCCTAGCTTTCTCCTTAAGTGAAAAGGGAAAAAGTTTCAATTTGATGATGTTATGATCAACCCCATTCATCTTTATAGTTCTGCACAACTCAAGAAAACTTGACAAGTGTGCATTCAGATCTTCCGAAGGATGGCTGTTAGGATTACTAGGTTGGCTTTTCTTAGAGCAAAACATAGCATAATTTACCATTTTGAAGCTAACTAAGCATTCCTTTTAGTTGTTTTCATATCTAACTCCCTAAATGTGTGTATTTTGTAGAAATGAATAAAATAAGATAAAAAGAAATAAGGGAGATTCTCTTAAAAAGACCAATGTCGCAACCATAGAAGACCAATGTCGCGGTCTGGATCATTCACGATCGTGCTTGAGAAAGACCAATGTCGTGACCATAAACACTTAAGGTCACGACTGTGTAGTTGAAAAGGCTACCTTATGCGACGCAACCCAAGTTTATTTTCGATTTTGGTTTATTTTTGCCCGATTTCAGGTGTATATATATGACATTTCTTATCTTACAGTTTAGGTTTTGAAAATTGATAGAGAGAGGCTCTCCTTTACGAGTTTCTTCTCTCTTGAGAGATTTCTTCCTTCATTAGGCTTAATTTTCCAATTTTGATAGATTTAGTTTTGTTTTTGTTGGGTTACGGGCAGAATATCCAATCTGGTTGGAACATAAATGCAGCGGAATTTAAAATTTTTATCCCTTAACCCACCAAGGATCACATGCGTTTCATAAAAACCGAAGGAAGAATTCATGAAACTTGCCTCTTGCGATTGATTCGTCAAACCCTTCAAAGTGCAGCGTCTTGGTTTATTCGGATCTTCAAAGGTGTTGCCTTTACGGCAGCCACCCTCCTACAAGTATCACACGAACAAATAATGAGCGATCTTGTTGAATGCTAGTTCGAGTTCGTTTTTCTCAAAATAAAATTAGGGTCTCTGTTTTGGTTGTTCTTAGAGTAAAGCGACCACCCAAAAATATATATATCTCACATATATATATATATATATAACTATATTATATAAGTCTCCTAGGGTTTTAGCCAGCAATTTGATATTATTATATATTTAAAACTCTTTAAATAATGATAAAGTTTAAGAGAAAATAAGGCTCGCAAGCCCACGCACTAGGCCCCGAAGAGGTCAGCCAGTAAACCTGAGCCCACTGGTTGAATACCAAAGGAGAGGTTTGCTTGATGGGGCCTCGAGGCCTTTCTAAAGCCAACATTCCATTTGGGGCGGTATAAGAGGGTCCAATCAAGCAGCCCAAGGCCACTTATGGAGAAGTCTCCACGGAGTGCGAGAAAATAGAATAGTCCACTAATAGTATATTATTCATGAATCGGTAAATCTCACCAGCAAGAAGAAAGACAATATTAGGTCGACTAATAGTCGGATCCCGATAAGGAAGGAAGATTATCCCCAGATAAACTACTCTTTCTATATCCTATACCATCTATGGACTATAATAAGAAATATATCGATAGAGATGAACCACAATTACCATCCAACTAGGAGCATACGCTATAAATATAAGGTGGCGAAAACCACGGTGAAGGTGCGTGGCTTATGCGCGATACTAAGCGGTCTAGCGGTCTTGCCGGAAGCGGCTTAGGCATCGGAGCGGACACGGGCGAAGCCCTCGCAGACCCCTTCTTCTTTGTTTTTGCGGAGGTGCTACGATCGGAGTTTGCGGATCGGTATTACGGCGGTCGTATTTCAGCCCGGAGGATCCAAGCACATCCCGGCTCGCCGGGAATCAGGGTCCGGCCCAGCTATTTCACGCTCCGGCCCGATTCAGGTTGAAAGAGCATCATCGGTTAGCGTCGTCTATGGGAGCAGCGGTTCCTTTATAAATATAAGCGATTTCGATTCTTTTGATGGTATCGACGGAACATAGCGAGCAACGCTAATCCTCCAAGGATGCAAGATCTACTGGGCAACGTAGACAGCCGACCTCCCGGCGTGTGAGAAACAATGTAGGCTAACGCGGATGAGGTGGAAGCACTCCGCCTCACCAATCAACATCTGACAGAAGAGTTGGAACAACTCACCAGACAAATTCGACGACCTCGGGAGGCGCGACAAACTCAGGAAGGTTATGACATTCCCCCATGAGACCGCTGTGCTCGGTACTCCCCAAGGGCTGAGCGAAGTAGAATCGGTCGAGCCGGGACACGGATACACCTAGCCCGGGTAGGGCAAGCGAAGCAACCCTTGCGGAGCACATCGGGAATGGAGGTGCATGTCTCGACGAGGAGCGGGAACGATCATGGATCGGAGGGTTCAGAACCTCCGGCGAGTTAAGACCGTAAGGAGGTAGTAAGAGGACCAGCGCTCGACACTATGGATGCTGGTACAACAAGGCGAATTAAACCCTACACGGTAAGAGGTACTCCTTCCTTGACCCGAGTTCGAGGAATGCCACGGGTGGACGTTACATGGCACCGGGGGATCAGTCGATCATCCGCGCTTACAAAACCAAATGGAGCTAGCCAGGTATCAAGATCGGTGCGATGCAGAGCTTTAACTATCACCACTAAGGCCAGCCACATGTAGTTCAATGAGCTTCACCAGTCGTGATGTTCTCATTCAGTATCCATTGCGTTGATCACTTCATTGGGGCCAGGACTTACAGAAAGCCAAGTTATCATCTGCTGACTATCAAGCAGGGCTCGCAAGAAAGCCTGAGGTCTTATGTTCAGCGATTCAATGCCGAGTCTCTAAAGGTAGATATACCTGACGAGAAATTCGCG
The DNA here is from genome assembly GCA_016808115.1 of Tetrastigma voinierianum. Taxonomy (NCBI): domain Eukaryota; kingdom Viridiplantae; phylum Streptophyta; class Magnoliopsida; order Vitales; family Vitaceae; genus Tetrastigma; species Tetrastigma voinierianum. Next base: position 149,180 of record JAEQBH010005612.1, on the reverse strand, counting down.
ATCACTGCGTTCATGGCTGGCTTAGGGATTCAGTCGAAAGATTTAATGTTTTCCATCTCCAAAAATCCCCAAACAAGCATGGCAGAGGTGCTCGCAAAAGCAGAGAAATACATTAACGGTGAAGAGGCTCTCATATCCCAGAAAGAGAGTTCTTCCATTCACAAAAAAGAAAGCGGGTCGAGACAAACGACGGGGATGAAGCCCCCCCGAGAGACAAGCGACAGGAGGATCTCCGAAGAAAAATGGGGAACGATCTCTAAAAAGGCGTGGAAACCTTATAGATCGTCTAGGTCCACCGCAATTGAAGCAGCGACATTATTCGCCTCGGTAGCTTTACCCCCACGGCGGCCTCATTATCCGCGAGTTACGTGCGAAATGCAAGCGAGCGGAGTTCTGAGATAGCGGCTTCGGAAATGAAGTCGAACCACGCAACAAAGAGACAACTCCATCACTGCAGTTCCATAGGGACTATGGACACACCGCGGACAGCTACATACAATTCAAGAAATAAATTGCTTAATACGGCGGATACCTCAGATGCTTCATATCCGCGAAAATCGGGCTCGAGAATCAAGCTCGGGGCAGGCCTCGTCTCAGCAACCACCACCTCGGCAAATGGCGATTTCGGCACCAACAACCCATGGTGAGGAAATCCAGGTAATCTCGGGAGGATTTGCGGAGGGAGGGGAATCTGCTTCGGCGGAAGGCTACTACGCCCGACATCGAGAACGCGGAGAATTACTTGAAATACAAACGGTGTCTAAACTACCACGACTCGACACATCAAAATGCATTCTCATTTCGGATCTGGAGGGTGCCAACACCCTCATGGCTGACCAACGGTAGTTCGCGCGGTGGTGGCCATAAAGCAGTTCATACGGTCTAATTGACAACGGGAGTTCAGTTGACATCATCTTCGCGTCAGCCTTCGATAAAATGGGCATCGGAAGGGAGAGACTGGAACCCGTCAACGCTCATTTGCCGGGGTTCTCCGGGGAAAAGGTATTACCTCTAGGCTCAATACAACTGGTACTCACCTTGGGAGATCCTCCATATCAGTGAAGCCCGGCCAGGAGTAAGGTCCCTCCGTCGTAGGCATGATCTGCTTACAACATGTTCTTGGGCGGACATACTCTCGTCTGATAAAGCCATCCCTCCGCGTACCACATGATGATCAAGAGTTCCCTGCGTAAGCGAATTGGGAATGGTTTGAGGAGACCAGCGGTGGCGGGGAATGCTACTCGGCGTCCATGAAACAAAAAAGCGGTTGTGACATATACGGATGATCTCGACATGCGTGGCGAGGTGTTCGCGACAGAGCCATCGAGCTGGAACGCGTATTATTGGACGGCGGTGACATCTCGCCTATATCGGATCTAAGTTATCGGAGAAGACCTCAAAACCCCCTTATCGATTTTAAAACAAAACAAAGGCGTCTTTGCATGGAGCGGCGAGATATGGGAGGAATCGATCCTACGGTAATCACTCACGAAATTTGAGCGTCATTATCAGCTCAAGCCAATCAAGCAAAAGGGCAGCTCGAAGAACAAAAAGCCATCAACAAAGTCAACAAGCTCCTCCGGGCGGGAGGAGCGATCGGGAGGTAGAATATCTGGTGGTTGCCGATGTAGTGCGCACAAATCGAAAAGCGATAGCAAGTGGCGACTCTGCGTCGACTTCATGACATCAACAAGCATGTCCAGGGTGATTTCCTCTGCCCGCGAATCGACCTCATCGTAGATGCCACTGTTGGACATGAACTTCTCAGCTTTATGGATGCCTTCTCATTTCCTGACAGATCGATATGCACCGGGCGACCCGAAAAGACCTCGTTCGTCCTGTGTGAGGGAACCTATTGTTATCGTGTAATGCCGTTCGGACTCAAAAACGTCGGAGCTACATATCAGAGGTTGGTGAATCGGATGTTTGAGAACCAATTAGGCGTAACTATGGAGGTGTACATAGATGACATGCTAGTAAATCCACCTCAATTTGGGCTCCCTGTGCTTAGTGTACATGGCGAACCCAGCTAAGTGTGCCTTCGGAGTATCAGCCGGGAAATTCCTAGGTTTCATAGTCAACCACCGAGGAATTGAAGCAAATCCAGACAAGATAAAGGCTGTACTTGACATGCCTTCGCCATCAAGCATAAAGGAAGTTCAGCGCCTGACAGGAAGGATTGCTTCCTTAAGGCGGTCGTATCGGTAGTGATAAATGCGCCTTTCTTCCAAGTTAGAAGAAGGCCTTTCAATGGGATCTGAAGTGTGAGGAAAGCATTTTCGGCTTTGAAAACATATTTGAGCTCCCCTCCCATTCCTAGTGAGTCCCTGCGAGGAGACTCCTCTATATGCACAGGCGTATTAGATTTCTCAACCAGTGCTGTCCTCGTCAGAGACAAAGAGCGAGTACAACATCCAGTTTACTATTGCAGTCGAGCTTTGAGAGGTGCGGAGGAGAGGTACCCAAAGATGGAAAAATTAATTTTGGCCTTGGTAACTGCAGCTCGGAAACTCCGCCCTTACTTCCAGGCTCACACCATAGAAGTTCCAACGGAATTCCCGATGAAGCAAGTGTTACATAAACCAGAAGTCTCCGGAAGGCTGATGAAGTGGGCCATAGAGCTGAGCGAGTTCGACATCAGATACAAGCCGAAAGCTGCAATAAAAGGGCAGGTCTTAAGGAGCTTCGTCATGAATTCAGCTATGGGCCGTGAGGAAACGCTCAAATAATGAGCGACCTCCCATCTGGAAGCTCTGCAGCCAGATGGAGCATCAAATGCGAGGGAGTGGAGCGGGTCTGATGCGACCTCTCGGAAAGGAATAGATGTTGATGCGCGCCGGATTCGGTTCAAGCCTCCAACGATGAGGCGAGTATGAGGCCGTCATATGAGCCTCAACCTGCCCGGCTGCTTGGAAGTTGACCTGACTAGAAATTACCCGTGTCCAGTGGTAGTATGACAGATAGAAGATACCTACGAAGCCAAAAGCGAGAGGATGATCCTGTATCTCCAAAAGGTACGAGATTTATTAAAAACAATCGTGTCGGTTCAGGCCAGACATGTCCCCAGAGCAGAAAACTCCGTAGGCCTTGGCAAAGTTAATATGACCTCACGGAAGACCTTAGTGGCGCCCGTCCAGTGCACGAGCGGAGCCCTCTGTTGATCTGACGTGGTGGTCGCCCCGGTCGAGTCCGAGCTGAGTTGGATGGACCCCATTTGGGATTATATAATGGAAGCGGATCTGCATTGTTGAAAGGCTGACTAAATAAGGACGGGTGCATGGGTTCACTAATCATAAGGGAAGCCTACAAGTGAAGTTCTTCACTCCTATCCTTCGTGCATCACGGAAAAACATCGAATACGTGCCACAAAGGAGATTTTACGAAGGTATATGCGGAAATCATATCGGAGCGCTCGAGCCTTTGGCGAGAAGGTCTTGAGACAGGATCTTCTTGGCTACAATACTCAAAGATGCAACCACGACCTAGTCAAAAATGCAAGATTTGCTAGGAGCACGCCAAGATCTCACGCCTCCCATCAGAGCCCTTGACATCAATCCTGAAGCCCGGCCGCTTCCCGACAATGGGGTCTTGACATGCGGGACCTGCACTTTGCGGGAGAGGGCCAATGTAAAGTTCATCATCGTCGTGTGGGTGCTTCACCAAATGGGCGGAGGCTAGGAGCCTTTGGGCAATCACTTAGAAGCAGAGAAGATACGCAATTTTGTATAGCGAGGCCATCATATGCGAGGTTCGGTATCCCAGGCTTTGGTGTCGAGACGACGGAAAACAAAGCAATTTAATGACGCGAATTTAGAATTTATGTCTTGAGCTTGGAATTAAAATTATTACTCGTCTGACACATCCACAATGTAATGGAGCGGGCGAAGTCACCATGAGAACCATAAGGCCGCATTAAAGACAAATTGGAAGATCTTAAAGGAAAGTGGGTAGAAAACCTCCCCGAGAAGTGCTATGGGCCCTCTGGGACGACCACGAGTCGGCAACCCGAAACCCATTCGCCACAGCCTTGACCTTGAAGCGGTAGCCTGTCGAGATCAGTTAAAGTCCCCAAGGATCGAGTTAGCGTGATGGAGCACAATAGCGAGGCTCTTGTCCGAATTTGGATCTCTTAGATGGCTTGACGAAGTACTAAGGCGTCTGAGAAGACTACCAAAGGAGAAGGCGGTACTCTGACCAAAAAGTCAAACCAGGAGCTACATGCTAGGAGTGATTTGGTCTTAAAAGTTATTATGTGAGAAGAATCGACACATGGGAAATTAGGTCCCAGTGGAAGGGGCCCCTACATCATATCTCAGTCGTCGGACCGGGCAATTATGAGCTCCAAACGGAGGAGGAAGAATTTTACGACATGCACGGAAGCAGCGGAACATCTTAAGCGTTTTATCGGTAGACCTTGGTTTGTAATCTTAAATGGAGATTTATCGATTTTACAATTAATGATTCCAGTTATTTAGTCATTTTATTAAGGCACGTCATGATGACTCAGACATATAATGTTCAGAAAAATTACATGCAACAGAATGAGAAAACTCATAGACATAAAAGGAAAAATCTCTCTTTATTCCAATCAGATTACATTCAGTTACAATCAGTGGTGTCATCGATTACATCTTGGAAGCACTCAGTACAAGCAGTTCCCTCAAAAAAAAAAAAAAAAAACTTCAGGAAGAAAAGAGGAAAAGAAAACGAGATGGAAATAAAAAAGCCAGAAAGGTGGAAAAGAGGAGAAGAAGAAAGGGATGGAAGAGTTTGTGCGAAGAGGAGAAAGCGGATGTGGAAGAAGGAGAAAGAGAGAAGAAAAAAAAGGGATGGAAGGGAGTTTATGAAGAAGAAACAAAAAGGGGAGAATGAGATGTGGAAGAAAGATGAAAAAAAAAAAGGAGAAGGAGAAAGAGGAGAAAGGAAGAGAAGAAGAAACGAGAAAATGGAGAAGGCGGCCTGTGAAAGGCACGCCCTCCCCGGGCACATTCCTAGCAGACTGGGAATAACATGACTCCCGTAAAGGGGAGACTAGGGAGAAAACACAACTCGGGAAGCGAAGTCAGCGGTGAACCCGAATCTTCAGGAGGATCCTGGCTAAGACGACCAGACCGGCCAGCCATCTCGCTTTCAGTTTCGATTACGCACGAGAAGAGCGGGAATCTTCAAGTATAAACTCCACGGCTGATGAGTAGCCATTTATAAAGCCCAGAAGCACCCGGGTCGCGCGAACGTTCCAAATTCTCCATAAATCCGTATTAAAGGCCTTTCGCATTTTCCAAGAAAATCGAAGTTGAGCGGCCCACGGCGCTGGGCCAGTGGCGCTCACTTTGGCGAGTTCGTCTACTACGGGCGGAGTCACGCTACACGAGGGTCGAGCATTTCGAGTTCTGTCGCCCGCCGGCTCGCGCCACTGCGCCATGGCGCTCGGGCCTAGCGGCTCACTTTAACGAGTTCGTCTGCACGCCGCAGTCCGCTGCACGAGTCGAGATCGGCTCGAGGCTACATCGCCACTCGGCTATATCGCCACTCGGCCCACGGCGCCGGGTGGCGACTCACTTTGGCGAGTTCGTCTACTGCGGGCGGAGTCTGTTGCACGGTCGAACAGCCCGGGCTACATCGCCGCTCGACTCACGTCGCCACTCGGCCACGGTGCGAGCCAATGACTCACTTTAGCAGGTTAGGTCTACTATGCGCGAGGTCACGCTGCGAGGAATTCGGATCGACTCGGTACTCGGTACATCGCCACTTTCGACCCTGACTCCCAATTGACAGCTCCGCTGCGGGTTCGGTCTACTCTGCCTGAGGTCACGCTACGAGGAGTCGGATCGGCTCGGGCTACATCGCCACTCGGCTATCGCCACTAGGCCACGGCGCCGAGATTGACAGCTCACTTTGCGAGTTCGTCACTCACGCACAGATCCCACTTATTTGCACGAAGTGGATCGGCTCGGGCTCCCATCGCCACTCATTTCCCCATCGTCACTCGACCCTGTTGCCTGGAGCCAATGACTCACTTTAACGTGTTCGTACACTTTGAACGAGGTCACTCACTGAGGCGTCGAGATCGGCTCGGGCTACATCGCGCTCGGCTACATACGCCACTGGCTACATCGCCCTTTCGGCCCACGACGCCGAGGAGCCCGGCTCGTTTGAGCGAGTTCGTCTACTCTGGGCCAGTCACGCTACACGAGGAGTCAGGCATTTCGGGCTGCATCGCCGCTCGGCCGTAGCGCCCAGCCCGGCCAGCTCGCTGTGAGTTCGTCTACTCTGCAGACCGAGAATCACGCACGAGGAGTCGAATCGGCTCGGGCTATCGCCCGACAGCCCTGGTGCTCAGTCGACAATTCCGCGGTAGCGAGTTACGCGCTATTCACATAGGCAGGCTCTTCCCGGCGGTTCACTTTGGCGAAACCTTGCCGCGATTCGCATTGAGCTCTTCCGGTAGTTCTCATTGGCGAATACGCGGCGTTCAGTTGGCGCTGCTCAGCGGTTAGCGTTGGCGAATACGCCCGGTTCCACGTTGGCGAGAACTACTCCAGCGGTTCGCGTGTGAGGTCTTCCCAGCGATTCGCATTGGCGAGCTCTTCCTAGTAGTTACGCGTGTGAATACGCCCGGCAATTCACGTTGAGCACTACTCGGCGGTTCACATTGAGCTCTTCCCAGCGATTCGCATTGGCGAGCTCTTCCAGCCGATTCGCATTGGCGAGCTGCGCACAAAGTTCCGCGTTGAGCACTACTCAGCGATTCGCATTGAGCTCTTCCCGGCCGGTTAGCGTGGCGAGCTGCGCACAAATTGTCACGTTGAGTTCCGCATAGGCGAGCTACACCCGATAGTTTGCATTGGCGAGCTGCTTGGCGATTCCGCGATGGCGAGTTCACATAGGCGAGCTCTTTGGCGATTCACGCCGGCGAGCTCTTCCCGGTTCACATTGACTAGCTGCGCGGCGGAGTTCACGATGGCGAGCTCCTTCCCAGTAGCTCACGTTGATGAACTCAACCATTCTACATAGGCGTGCGATACAAGGTCATTTGGCTTCGGGTAACTCGGTAGGCGAAGCCAGGCTCCCATTGACGAGCTAAACCATTCACCTCAGGCCATGCAGCCTAGGAGGCCCAGTTATTTCGAACCTTTCGGCCCGATGAAGCCAGTAGCTCAGCGTAGCCGAGTTCATCCACTCAGCACGAGGCCCGCGGTCAGATCATCTCGACTTAAGCGGCTGGTAAGCCCAGACCCAGTAGCTCACGTTGACGAACTCAACCATTCTAAAAAGGCCATGTAGTCTAAGGAGTCATTTCAACTCAGGTATCCTAGGATTCTTACTACCGACGTAGCAAAGCTACTACAGTATAGTGGCTCTAGGGTCGAATGCGGGGATGGGTTTTCTTCGTGAGAGAAGAGTTACAGTGCATTGAAAATGGTGTTTTCTCGTTGGATTTTTAGGGTTTGTAAAAAAAACAGTTTGGGTGAATGGTTGAAAACTGGAAATAGCTTGATGTAAAAAGTTAAGAGAGAATCCCTTGAAGTCTCGGGCCACTGGGCTTAGGGTTCTAGGTTAACCGATATGTCCTTGGGTCTTTTTCCTCGCGTTGGAGATCATGACATATAGTCATTTCTGAGCCAGGATCTTAGACAGCACAAAACCTAAACCCTTAAAGTTTTCCTCTTGAAAGATGGCATTGATTGGGCATAAATGTCCCACTAACGGTGAGAACATATCTCAATAACCTACCCTCTCACGGTAACTAATAGGAGACAACTAGCCCGGGCATCGAGTGGATCTAGTGATAAGTATCCACTGAACCCAAAAAGCTTGCCAAATACACGTTAGGGAGAGCATGCCTAAGAGATTTTAACCTAAGGTGAGAAGTAGGAGCACAAATACCCTTAAATGCATACATGAAGAGCATGAGAACATGCAGCTTGCTTCAAAACCAACACCCAATGGCCTTCCCCTTCAAGGATGAGGGGGGTTTAGCCAAGCATCCCTTGATTTGTCATCATCGAGGGTGTTTGGCTGCAAAGAAAAATGCAGAAAATAAGAGAAAGGGAGAGAAAATCATCAACGAAGGTAGAGGAAGCTTCGTGCCAAGTTTTGTGTGATTGATGGAGTGAGATTGATTGATTTACAAACAGAGGCGGAAGCATATAGGTGCTCGTACTAAAGGAATACAAAAGTGTGCGAATGAACCAAAATTACATCGAGGCAAACTTGTATAAAACCCGCAGCGGGTGGCAGTCAACGAGGTGCGAGTAGTGTTGCGAAAATTCGCAGGTTGCTAAAATTCGCAACCTGCGAAATTTCAACTGAGCTCTCCTTCTCTTCAGCATTTTTGCTCCAAATTTCCTCTGGTTCGATCGTGCATCTTTGAATTCGGCTCGGGTTCATCGTGTTTGAATCGGATTGAAGATAATGAGGCATTTTACCTGCAAAACTACTAAAAATAGCTACAAAATGTGATCAGTGGCAAAGTCGGGACCCCAATGTATCAATTGAGTTATTAAAGTCGATTAGTATAAAAAAATTGCTTAAAACCTGCTATAAACAGGGCTCAAAATATGTATTTGGAGTGTAATCCACTCCCTGACCGACATTGCTAGTCCTTGGCAATGATAAAAGAAGGAAGATCATGCACGGGTTATATGTATCTGGGGTATCTTTCCAAAAGTGTGTATATAAGTAAGGCCTTACCTTGATTATGAAAATTGGGACTACGTAAAAAACCATCTTGGGAGAATAAGTGCCATACGAGGGAATGAGATTTAAAGCGTGTTCATTCGAAATCAACTTTGAACTGCAAATCTAAGTGTTTAGGTGATCGGTTTTTACCGACAAGGCGCTAGCTATCCCCCGACCAAACTCTTTGCCAATGCCTTAAATTGTTGACCAACCTAAATATATTTAGTTCCACTCTTATTTCATACTTCTATTATATTGTAGGGTGCAATCTTTGGCTTCTACTTCACGAAGTCCGTGCGGGGATCAGCCGATGACTCTGACCAACTAAGGTTTAGGGCATCAAGTCAAAGGATCTTTCAACCACAAACTCTCTGAGTTTCACCCATTTGAATGATTTCGAGAATCCAGCACCTACAACTCGCTAAACTCCACCCATCCACCCATGTAGCGAGCACTAAGTCGGTGGCTCCCAACCAGTTGGCTTAGGGCACTAGGCTTTAAAGGCTTTCGCCATATACCCCTCGGACTGTGCTCGAGTTTCAAGGAAAAGCACCGCGGCTTTTCTATTCTCTTTCTTTTTCTTTTTCTTTTTCTTTGTCTTTTCTTTTTCGTTTGGAAGACACATTGGCCTTCTTTCTTGGGGAACTCTAACCTATTATAGGCCGTCAACGAAGGCTAGGCGGTTTTGCATAATGGGAGGGAATCGCGACTACCCGGCTATGGATGAAAACTAATGTGCACTGTGTGTGTGGCTAGATGATGGTGGAAGACATTGGTTGATTACCAGGGTCTTCAACTGACGAACAACTCAATCATGCATGTGACTAGTCTAGCATTGATGGCGGCCTCCTGGTGCTTGACTTTTTTCAATTTACGGGAAAGGCAAAACCACAAAAATATAGGGGCAAATGAGATGCAAAAGTGTAGAAAAATAGAGTTGTATTATATATAAAGGTGTATTCAAGGATTGAAATTTCGGATATATCGGCCGATATATCGGCGATATATCGGATATCGGAGGAAAAGCGATCGAAGCGATTTTTAATCTGAGGAAAATCGTTCTGGGAAAAAATCGAAATATCGAGGAGAATATCGGCGATATTTATGCGAAAATATCAGATTTGACGAAATATCGATCGAAGTCTCGGCGATTGGGAACCGCATGCGGCGTGGAAATTTTTTGGTTTTTAAGAATATATGTCGATATATCAGGCTCTCGATAAAATATCGGAGATATATAAAAATATCGGTAAAAATATCGGAGGCCTCGAGATATGTCGGGATATGCTCCGGGATATATCGAAATATATGCAAATGACCAGATTTGAAATTTTAACGTCCCGGCGGTTATGGATTGATCGAGCGGTTTAAGAAGATCTAGCGGTCATGTTGCATCAAAATTAAATCAACGGCTATAATTAAATTACAAATATTTTTTGACCATCCAATGGTTATTTTGACCTCAAAAAAATCTATAAATACCTCTAAAATCATTAAATTTGATCACAAATTCTCTCTACCAATATTCAATCTTCATTTCACTCTAAAAAATTTTCTTTGTGATATCTCTTAAATAACTATATATTAGTTTAATTTGATAGTTTATATGATTATTTCATATTTTAAATTAGTTAATTTAGTAATATTATATTAATAAATTAACATTTCATGTTCGTTAATTTTAAAATCAAGTTATATATTAGTTAATACTCATTATATGCATATTATAAATTTATAGTATTATATGAAGTTTCATATTTTAAATTAGTTTAATTTAGTAATAATATATTAATAAATTAATTTTTCATGTTAGTTGATATTTGAAACGAGCATGTGGATGAATTCCGAATTTCCTATCAATGGAGAAGTTGTAGATACAAATCAAGACATTTATTCATGACATGTTCGATCTTATAATCAATATTATCGGAACACCATGTCTTGGTATGAGTATTGTCATTACCAAGATTTGATCTATCCATCAAATGTTACAATTGAGTCACATCAATCTTCATTTGATTTTAAAACTCATTGCAATGTATATATTTGATTATTAATGTCATTTTTACACTTTTAGAAAATATTTTTATGAATTTCAAAGTATTTTTGTTAATTTTCGATATATCGATATTCATAAAAAAATATCCACCGATATATCTCCGATATATCCGATATATCCATAAAATGCAAGAATCTTGGAAATATATCCATCGAAAGCAGATATTTTCAACCTTGGGTGTATTTTACAAAATTTTCGAGTTTTTTGCAAAAGAGTAAACGGCAAATAGTAACATAAAAATATGGGCTTTCTTGAGAGGCATGGTATAAGCAAAACTAAAGTCAAAAGTATGAACATCACTTCCAACATTAACTCTTGATTCGTGCCATAGTAGGGTGATCCGAAATCAACAAAATTTGTATCATAAATTCCTCCTCCTGCTGTAGCAAAGCTACTGCAGTATAGCGGTTCTAGGGTCGAACATAGGGATGTGTTTTCTTCATACAAATGACTTACAGTGAGATTAAAACTGGTGAATTCAATTTGGATTTAGGGTTTTTGTAAAAACAGTGAGGGTTTGATGATGAAGACTGAAAATAAACTAAAGTAAAACAAGAAAAATGATAAAAGAGGTCTCCTTGAAGTATCAGGATACTGGGCTTAGGATCCTACGGCAACTGAGGGTTTCCAGGGTTCATTTCCTCGCATTAGGGAGGATGACATATAGTTATCTCGGGCGGATCTTCATTTAGCTATAAAGCCCTAACCTGTAATTATCCTTTTGAAAATGGCATTCACTGGCCATTTATGTTCTTAGTCAGTTCAAACGAGTCTCCTTGATTCACATTATAATGGGTAATAAATGGTAACTAATGAACATCACAAGATCTAGTAATAAGCATCAAATGAGCACTAAAAGATTCCCAAGTCTTGACCGTTGACATGAATAGAAGGGATCTAAACTAATGTTAAAAGGGAGAACACAGGGCAGCGGCGGTGGAGTACTGCTTGGCGTGAAAAAGCAGGGGACCTCCCGGTGGCTAGATCACGCACCGGCGACCTTCCACTTCAAGGAGGGAAGGGTTTTAGCCAACCATCCTCCGAGTTGTCATCCTCGGAGGGTGTTTGGTTGCCCAGAAAATGGAAAAGAAAGGGAAAGAAAATGAAGCAGAGAAGAAGCGGAAAAAAAACGGGAGAGCTGAAAGCTTCTCCAAAAATTTATTGATTTAGTGTCCTCTAACTACAGTGTTTGCTTGTGCTTTAAATAATGCCCCCAAAATAATACAAATTACCAAAATAAATAAAAGTAGTTAACTAATATAGGGACAAAGTGGAAAGAAACAAAAATTAGATCAAAACGTCAAAAAGCAGGAAGCAGCATGAATAGTGTTAGAGGGGTGAATAGTGCAATTTCGTAGTGCTCCATTTTTCTTGCATTTTCAGCTCTTCTTTCCTTCTGGTCTCTGATCTGCAATGCTGAGTTTGACTCGAATTCTTCGTGCTTGGATCCACTCAGTAATTTCGGCATAGATAGCTTGCAAAAACTACAAAATTTGTCACAAAATGCGATCAATAGAATAATAGGGACCAAAATAGCACTTTTTTAGCACTAATCACACCCCCCAACCTACACATTGCTAGTCCCTTAGCAATGAAAGAAAGAAAGAAAGCGAGAGCATACTTAAACAAAATCAAAATTATGTTCACAAAAATTATATTTCAAAAAGGTTGTGGATGAGTAATGCCTAACCTTAAGTAAGAATCATCAAACTCTTGTCCAATAACTATCTTGAGAGAATGAATGCCATACAAAATTGAGTATCAAAAGAGCCTCCATCTCGGTGAATCAACCAGAAACTTCCACCAAATCTAAGTGTTTGTTTGATCAGCTCTCAGCCGATAAAGCTTTGCAAACTTCACTCTCCCCCGGCTAGCTCTTGCCTGACCTAGCATGCTAACGAACCCTAAATGGTGGGACCTCCCTTATTCCACAACTTTTTTTTTGTGTTGTATAAGGTGCAATCTTGAGAATCGACCTCACCAAAAGTCCATGTAGCGAGGATCTACAGATGACTCTGACCAATTAGGCAAGGCACGAGTCATGAGGATCTTTCGACCACTAACTCTTTAGGTTTCCCCAGACTCCGAATGATTTCGAAACTCCAGCACCTACAACTTGCTAAGCTCTACCCATCCACCCGTGTAGCGAGCACTAAGTCGATGGCTCTGTTTGCCTTTTTCTATATAGACTAAAACCCCTCAAATTAACATAATTACAAGAGCCTTACACTTCTCTTGCATCCATGTTACTTTGGATAATTTTCCTTGATAAAATAATTTTCTCTTAATGTTCATGATTTAAAAATAAGGTTCGAGTCTATGACCTTTGCAAGTGCACCACCGGAGTCATCTGAAGTAGTAAAATCGAATGTAAGTCAGTATCATTCCACGAGATTGATAGCGGAGTGTAGTCCAGCTAAACTACTAAAATTCCATACTATTTGGACTCAAAACTCATAGCGAAGATTTTATCTAAACAACAAAAATCTAAAATCCTATAATATCGAATAATGTCAAACTAAGCTTAAAACAAACGTAACTGAAGAAAAATAAATTGCATATATAAAAATGGATTAAATCAGTTTCCTGTGAGAAACGAAAACTATAAATGAAATACAATGAAATAGTCAATTCCAGCAGTTAAGTACATTGCTCTGTTCTATATATGGATGCGAGTTGTGTCAAAGACACCAATTATTAGGTGGATTTCTCCATATTCAGATTAGATATCCTTGCTTCTCTCGAAGACAGATCAAACCTGACTACTGTATTCCAAATTACATTTGCAAGATCTGGGTATTTTTTTCTTTCTCAATACTTCACACCCATTTCTGTGTGTGGGAACTTTTACTTTTCCTTCTCGGGATTTTCGCAAGTTTCTACCACTTGGTGGTGACTCAACCTCCGGATCTATGGGTTTATCCCTTTCCCTTGATTAGATCTAAGCTAACGAGGGATTGGAACTTACCTTTAGATTAAAGGTGAACTCTACGATTATTTATATTGTTCAATACCCTCAACCTTCAATTATGAGAGAATAGGGGATTTATCAAAATGAACTCCCGGATCTCGGCGGAGTTCGTCAATGGTAGTCTAACATGCCCGAGGAAAGAATGCTCGGCTCTCGGGAATCTCCATCTGCATTGTCATGGAGGCATCCACCGGATATCAGAGTAAGATACATTCCACTCGACTGGTATTGGGTACTACTATTAGGAACTTATCCATTTAAAGCAACACAATTAAGTAAAGCCGGGCAAAATTAATTCTCCTAATCGTGCGGGAAGACGTAACTAAATGTAAATCAAATCCGTAATTTTGCGCTACGGTCTTGCACATTGCGAATTAAAGAAATGGAGCCGATCACGCACAACCCTTTATGGTGCAATAAAGGCGAGAAGAAATGAATTCGAGGAAATTTGTCTTGATTTCATAAATTTTTCGAGTATCTGTAAGAAAAATAATAGAACTAAAAATCCATTTCTACTCGTCTGCACGATTCGCGATTCAAACCGAGAAAATGAAAAAATAAAATAATAAAAATAAAAATAAAAATCTACTCTAAAATATACCTTTGAGTTCCTCTTCTTTTCCGCACTACGGTAGTGAAGACGGAGAAAAGCGCTACTCTTCTAAACTATCTGTTATCGCATGCAAAGAATTTGGGGCGAAATCCACCAAATGCTCGGTGGAACTCGAAGAAAAAGCCCGACTCAACGTCTATGTCGCGACCTCAAAGTTGATGTCGCGACATGAATCTTGATTACTGTGATCGGTGCGGCTTCTTTCTTTAAGTTGCAACCCGAGTTTGTCACATAAGCTGCTTTGATCGATTAATTAGCGACATCGTTTGTGGTCGCGACCTCATTACCTTTCGATGTTCACTTGGTGTTGATGTCGCGACCTCGGTTACATGTCGACATCATTGTCTCTATTCTTCCCGACCACGAGTTGCGACGCCGAGTTTAAGTTGCGACCAGCACTACGATTTGTATGATGACTTCATGTTGTGACTTTGATTTCTTGAGTCGTAATCTTGTTGGTGGTCTTCTTGCCTTCATATGTTTTGATTTTATGCAGCGACCTCATGGTGATGTGCGCCTCTTTTACTGTTTCTTTCTTACGGTTGCAACCTCAGGTGGTGTCGCAACCTTAATTTCTTACGCTCAGCTATTCTTGGTCGCGCGGTATATCAGTGGTGTATCATTTCTAAACAGTTGCTAAAGTGCAAGTTTAGTTCTCGGCAAGTGCTTCTATTTGGCTACAGGTTGCGACCTCCTTTCAAACTCTATTTTTGGTTGCACTTTGAATCTTCCTGCTTTTATGTCGCGACATCATAGTGGTGTCGCAACATGAAATGGATCCTTGCATTTAAAAAACTAGTTGCAACCTCTTTCTTTTTGCAAAGACCTCTCTTGTGGCTTCATAGACAGATCCTTGTCGCGACCTCAGAGTGGTGTCACGACATCATTCATATCCTTTTGGCGTCGCGACATCAAAGTGATGTCGCGACATGAATTTCTTCCTTGATTATTTCCTTTAGTCTCGACCACGTTTTCGTTATCACAACCTCCTTCTTCAAGTCATGACTTCACTTGTTCCAGTTTTCTATTTCTTCTTCAAAGCTGAATTTGTTGATGTCGTGACTTGAAGTGTCAAACAAGCGAGCTTCTGTCGCGACTTAAATTTTCGATTTGTAGCCTCAAGTCTAGCTGCGAGAATTTAGTTCTTCGATTTTTGCTAAGATTTGAGCTTATGCTGTATTTTCATTCAAAATGAAATTTGAGTAAAATATCCACATTTCTGTAAACAAATCAACATTTATCTCGTAATATACTCAGAAAAATGGATTAGAATCATTGAGTTTTGGACTCATCAAATTCACAACTTAAAATTTTGTTTGTCCCCCGAGCAAAGAGAAGAAAGAATTGTTTGTCCTCAAACAAATAAGCTTAGAAAATTTTTAAGGACATTTTTCTGATTCATACCAGTCTTTCTCATTCCACCTTCTGATATGGAATTAAGAGATACCAGCATCATTTTAAATTTCCGTTTGGATTCAAGAATAAGACATGGTGTACTTCTATCACAAATTTCTTGATGAACTAATGTATTTAAACAGTTTATTCAACAAGTCTTGTTCTGTGTGTGTGTGCAGGTCTTCAATCCTTTTCATCTTCATGTTGAATGTAGTAAATCTTCTTGGACTGTTTGTCAAAGTCCCATAGGCTTGTTTTTCATATTGATCTCCACTAATGTAGGTAAATTCAACCTTCAAAATCAATGAAAGTCTTCGAGGGCTTGTAATGTTGGGCTTAGGTAATTGGGTAGATAATGGAAAAATTTAAGTTGTAAATGACCCAGTTTCCACTTTTTCTCAGTACTTGTTGCCTTCAACTTTCACTATTTTTCTTCTTTGTTTTTGCTGATTCTCTTGATCTTGGCTTTGATTCATCTTCATGTTGAATTCTTTTAGGAATTTCAATTTCCATATGCACTTTTATTCGGACCGGTTCCTTTGAACTCTTTTTGCTTTTGTTTTCTAGGATTGGGAATAGTGAAATGTTTTGTCTTCTTAGGCTTTCTATTATAAGAACTTTAGGTACAGCAACTCCCATACCAATTGGTATTAGGGTACTAGGTGTTAAAACACCCCTACGAGCTTAATTGTTCAAGGGAAATAGGCCACAAGACAAAACTTATTCCTTATTTCACTAGCTTCTGCTTCTTTACTTCTTCACCTCCTTCATTATAAAAATTTGGAAATATTTTTCCCCCAAACTGTTTCTTTCTTTATAATGACTTTCTGAAGCGGGAAACTAGATAATTTAGCTCTTTCGCTGCGGGTTTACACATTTAGGGAATTTAGTTTTCGATTCTTTGTTTATTGAAGAAATAAGGCTTATTTGGCTCGAATCGAGGAACTAGAGAATATGCTTAAGCATATATTGAGTATTGAAGCTTAGAAAAGCTCAATCTGCCAGGATGGCCACCTCTATCATTTCTTGTTGGTATTTTCACCTAAGATTTTGCCTCAATATAATCCTAACAAGTTCTAGGACTATGGACTCTTAGTCTTGAATTTCCCGAGAAGATGTTCTAATTCCTCTTAGGATTTCACTTAAGTTTTGTTGACCTAAGTGTATTATTTCTTCAAGACTTGTATTTATTTCTACTTGTCTACACATTATTTCAGCAAATATTTTGTTCCATCAGCAATAACCAAATTTCAAATTTTTGCAATCTATCTTTGAAATTAAACAATGTAGAAACGTACTCATAATTCCGGTTCAATCATTCAGCCACGATTCTTCTGAAATTGCTGTTCTTGGGAAAGAGCAGAATTATTTGTGATTCTTACCTGAGGGAAAAGACATTTATTTATTTATCATGCTAGGCAGAAAATGACCTGAACAAATTTTCATATATCATGTTCATCAGGAGTCGAGAGACATCTAATTATCCACAATCAAATTCTCATTCGACAAGTGAAAAGCGATCAACTGAAGCAAACAAAAGTAACTATAAAATGAAAATTCAATAAAACAAAGGGGCAGGTTAGGATGAACCAAATGGATTTTCATTTAAATGTATATATTGACAGCATGCTATAAACAAGAAACAAACTTTCAGTTTCCCTTTCTTCTTTTGTAAGCCTTTTTAGGTATTATGTTGGGAGAATCTACATCAAAAGCCCGGCCTCGGGGATTAAACTTAGGGAATTTTTATTTCCAGCTTTTGTCTTTCTAAGGAGATTCCTTTTTGCCTTTTGCAGATATTTCATTGTTTAGTTGCACTGCACGAATGAGCGTGTCTTGCCTCTCCCCCACCTGATTGACTGTTCCTTCTACCTCAGAGATACATTCAAGCAGCTTGGATAAGTTCTGATTGATCAAATTCATAGCAACCATGTTTTTCCAGCCTACTTATACTCATCATTATCTTCAGCTGTGATCTCTTTCTTTCATTAGCCTCTCAAACTCCTTGAATAGTTCCTTGTATATATGCTTGAACCCATCAATCTTCCTTAGCATGTTATTTTTCCATTTCTATCCTTCTCAGCCTTCATGATGTTCAGCAATTCGGCATCCCTTTTGAATTGATTATTGTAAAAAGCTTGCATGCTTGTCTTTATTCTTCCCATCATCTTTTCTTCTTGTTTCTTCAGCTCCTCCTTGTGTTCTTCTTCTCTGATTCTCCAGTTTTCTTCCCATATCTGCTCCTTTCTTCTGGCTGTAGCCTCCATAAATTCTTCTTTGATCCGTTGCTGCCTTTCCCATTTAAGTTCTCTCTCCTCCATTTCCTTTTTCATTGCTCTTAGCATTTCCATGATTTCAGTATTTCCTTCTCATTTACGGATCCATACCTTGGCGGAGTACTTGTTCTACGCCCTTTTTTTGGAAATAAGAAGAATCGCTTACACGAGAGTTCTTCTTACGCTTCGAAAATTTGTTTTCTCTCCATTTCTCTCGTGTGTCGGTTTCTTCATTTGTCTCTGCTACATTTTACGCATCTAACTTGTCACTTATTTTTTGCTTCCTTCCTTTAGGTCCCCTTGTCACTCCTGTTAGGGTTAGAGGGGAAACCCGAGGACATCTTTCTTCTTCCTCCCAATTTCCCTTCACCCCTGCCTAAAAACAAAGTCTAGTAATAGTGGCAGGGTGAGGGATCAGTCCTCTTTTATTACTATGGTGGTACCCTTTGATTGATTCTTCGATCATAATGCCCATGTTCATTTTGTATCCTTTAAAAAAGGCATACAATAGGATGGCCTCTTGCTCTCTGACTGTAAAGAGATGTTTTAGTAGGCACTATTACGGAACATATGAAATAAATAAAACCTTTACTCTCCTGTAAGAGATCCCCTTTTTATGGCATGGTGAGGGTTCTTCTTCGTCACTTCCCATTTCCCTTTTCCTCCAATCAAACGATTCACTATTTTTTCATAATTTGGGTTTTCCAACAACTTCTTGTATTTCGACCCATGCTTGAAATCTCTCAATTTAAACACTTCATTTATTCTTCTATTATTGAAGGGCACCCAAACTCCTCTCACATAAACAGAATTATCCTTCATTCCCACCATATTTGCATAGAATTCCCTTGCAAGAGTTGAAACCCTGGTGCTTTGTGCTCGCAAAAGAACTCCTAACCTCTTTTTTCTATTACTTCAGAAAATGGGGAAATTAATTTGCTAAAACCTCTTTCGCAGACAAATTCTTTGTCGAACATCACCTTGTTCCACAATTCTTTAGCTTCTTCTGAAATGAAGTCTTTTTCTTCTTCTGTTACTTCTCTCTCGGGTGGCTCATCCTCCTCCGGTTGGTCTCCTTTTTCAACATTTACTTCTTCCTCAGGTTGATTTTCCGACTGAACTTCTTCTACTGCTTCGACATTTTCGCGCATGATTTCGTCGATTAGTTTGTTGAGATTAGCCATTTCATCTTGGTTTGCTGCCATGATTGAAGGATTACGAGGGTATTGTTGAGCTTTCTGGTTCTAGGGTTTCAAGATTCAGAAGTATGGATGTGGAAGTGGAGAGGTTGGGATGAATTGCAGTTTAATGGAATTTGAAATTGAGCAAACTGGCCCAGGTCAAATGTCATGACAGCGATATGGGAGTCGCGACATTAAGTATTGAGCCTCTAAATTAATGATTTTCAATGAATTTAATTTTTAACTGCTGGGACGCCCAAAATGAGAGGTTTCAAAATCCACTTTTATTGACTTTTGGACTAATGCAGTGCTTAACTTCAAAATTACAGTTTGTGACACGAAATGTGATCCTGACGAAATTTGATGTTGCAACATAAAAATGTTATTTCCACTTCTTTAATTCAATTACGTGACCTCAATTTCATTATTTGACTTTCTTTTCCACTTTTTATTTTTTCATCCAGCATTCTTAGTTTTGCAACTTTTGGATTAATGTTGCGACCAAAGCATCGCTGCTCAAATTCCATGACAATTTCAATTTATTCAATTCAATCAAAACAATACACAACTTCGATTCATCTTAAGTCATGCAAAAATTCGACAACTTCCCTTAGCCATCACATTCAAAATTTAAGCACCAAAACAAGATAAAAATTCCCCCCCAAACTTTAAATCATGTTATATCATAGACAAATTTAAAATCAAATCAAAGAAGAATATCGCCCCTTTTTGGTCTCTTATCTTTGATTGATGTTTGATTGCGACGCTCTCCCTTTTACACAATCTTCATTGTCTGTAAAACAAAAAAATATTTACCTACTCTTCAATCAATAATGAATAAAATCACATTATGCTATTAGAAATTTAAACACATAAATTTTTAAACTATAACAAGAAAAATTAAACATAACTGGTGTGGATTGCCTTCCACAAAGCTGCTCAATTTTTAGTCTTTAGCTGGACTTTTCTGCTGCACTGTTGTTACATTTTTCTTTAATTTCCCTTGTTCAAAACTAAGAGGTTACTCTTCAGTGCTTTCTCCCAAGGTAGTGCTTTAATATATGACCATTAACTTTGAACTCCTCATGATTGCTTGGTTCTAAGTGTCAACTGAGCGTATTGCTTGATACCACTGTAAATGGTCCACTCCATTTGGATTTCAGCTTTCCTGGAAAGAGTCTTAGTATGGAGTTGAATAACAAGACCTGATCTCCTGCCTTGAATTCCCTCCTCAAAATTCGTTGATCATGCCATTTTTTTGTTTTATCCTTGTAGATTCTAGCACTATCATAGGCTTCATTTCTCAACTCTTCCAATTCATTTAACTGGAGTAGCCTATCTTCCTTGCGGCTTTAAAATCAAAATTAAACTAGCGATGGCCACATGGCTTTTATATTCTAGCTCAGAGGTAGGTGACAAGATTTTTCAAGACAAACTGTATGGGAGGACATTCAATGGGGAGTTTTTAAGCGAGTCATGTATGCCCGAGGAGTGCATCATCAAGCTTCAGCGACCAATCTCTTCTCTTTGGAACTCACGGTGCTTTTCGAATTCTCTTTATCTCTGTTGGAAATTTCGACTTGCCATTTGTTTGAGGATGATGGCCCAGCTCATAGCTTATGTTTATTCACCATATCTGCTCATGGTTTGTCAAACACCTTCTTTACCAAAATGGCTCCCTCCATCACTAATTTAGTAGTTAAGGTGTCCCGAATCTGGCGAGAGTATTTCTTTGTAAAAATCCATGGCTTTGTATTGGCATCATTCTTTGGAACTATTTGTGCCTCGACCCGTTTGATACATAATCACAGCTAGGAGTATGTATATATTTCCAAATGAGAACTGGAAAGGTCCCATAAAATCCATTGATTATACATCAAACAATTGTACGAGGATACCTTGCAGGGGCATCTCATGCCTTTTGCAGATATTTCCCGTTCTTTGGCATTGATCACATAACTTCACCCATTCAAAACAGTCGCCAAAATAGTAGGCCGATAAAATCGTGGAGGGAATTTTGTGGGTTGTCTTGTCTCCTACAAAATGTCCTCCATATGGTGATGCATGACATTTCTTGTAAATCTTAGCCGCTCACATACATTTTACATCTCCTTATAATCGGATCAGCTCCTCTTTTAAGCAATAAAGGGTCATCCCAGATGTAGTACCTACTGTCAGTCCTTAGCTTTTTCTCTGCTGGTAGCTGAATTCTGGTGGCATAATTCCATGGTAAGAAGTTCTAATATCAACATCTTAGGGAGTGATTGGGTAATGACCCCGGAATACTTGCTCATCACAGAAAATTTTAACTATTTCTCTTCCTTCCTCTTGTACAGTGGGTTTCTCTACTCTTGACAAGTGATCAGCTATCACATTGTCACAACCCTTCTTGTCTTTTATTTCTAAATCAAATTCCTGCAATAATAGTACCCACCTGATCAATCTTGGCTTTGCTTCTTTCTTTGCCATTAAATACTTAGATGTGCGCATGATCGGTGTGTATAACAACATGGGACGGAAATATACTTATTTCAGAATTTTTCACATGAAAATACTATTGCCAGCATCTCCTTTTCAGTAGTAGAGTAATTTTCTTGAGCTTCACTAAAGGTTTTGCTAGCATAGTAAATGGCCTTGAACACTTCCTCTTTACACGTCCCAACCACGGCTCCCATTCGCGGAAATCAACGGCATCCTGGCATGATTTCAAATTCTATATTCAATCTGGTTTTGCCATGATGGGAGCTTCAACTAGTCTGGATTTGATTTCTTCAAATGCATTATGGAAGGATTCATCAAAATAGAACTTAGTATCTTTTTCCAGCAATCTGCATAGTGGTCTAGCAATTTTTGAGAAATCTCTGATAAATCTTCTATAAAATCCAGCATGTCTTTGAAACTTCTAATTCCCTTATGGCGGTAAGGTGGCATTAGATTTCTCTTATAATTGAAACTTTGCCTAGTCTACCTCAAGCCACCCCTGCTACAGAGAAATCATGTTCCCCAAGACAATTCCTTTTGTAACCATAAAATGGCATTTTGATTGAGCTAGGTTCTTGTCTTTGCACCTTTGAAGTCTTGTCCCTGAGGTTATGAACCTTTATTCAGCGGATCCATACCTTTGTAAAATCATCCATGAAGATCTCCATTCTGCTAGATCAGAAAATATAGACATCATCGTCTTTGGAAGGTACAGGGCATTACCTGAGCAAGTGGCATTCTCCCCAAAAGCGAAGTACTAAATGGGCATGTAAAAGTGGTTTTTCTCGATCTTGAGTGCAATAGCAATTTGGTTATATCCAGAGTATCCATCAAGAAAACAAAAATGAGGGTGTCCTGCCAACCTATCCAGCATCTGATCAATGAAAGGTAGGGGAAAATGATCCTTTTTGGTTGCAGTATTCAATTTTATGTAGTCAATACACACCCTCCATCACATCCACCGAGTTCTTGTAAGGATCAGTTCATTCTTTTCATTTACGATCCGCAGTGAATCCACCTTTCTTGGGAACCACATACCTTTGGGCTTACCTAAGAACTATCTGATACTAGCATATATAAAACTGCATTTAACCCGCATTTGAACTTCTTTTAATGACTTCTTCCGTCAGGTTCAGCCTCCTTTGATGCTCGATAGAAGTTTTGCATTATCATCCGACCAATATTTTGTGCATGCAAATGGAGAAATTTGATACCCTTCGGATCCTCAATTGACCAACAATTTGCTTCCTTATATTTTCTCGAGTGACCAACTTTGTTCTTGACTTAGTCAATCACGGTATTACTTGATAAAGCAGTTTTGTCTTTTACGGTTCTAAAACTCATTTTAAATGGTAGGCAATTCTTCAATGTTAACCCTTACGCACTAGTTTCTGCTCATGAGTTTGTTGTTTACATTTGCATCTTCATCTTATTGTTTTTCATTTATACTCGAGGTAATTTCCTTGTTAAACAAATTTGAAGCGAGAACTTCACAACGAGTCTCGAGAATGCGAAAATTCATCTCAATTTCATTGATAGAGTGTTGAGATACAATCGAAATTCAATTCAACATTGAGAGGCTATTGTTTCCTACGAAGCCACTGGCTATGCGCATACATCGAGGATGAGCACCAGACTCTATTAATAATATTAAAATGCCTTGCTTCATTTCCCGACCACGAGTGTCCAGTTCACCTTTACGTACATATCAGCGGCTCCAGTTGCTAAGAAAAGGATATTCCAATAACAAAGGAACTTGGGTATCTTCCTCCATCTGCATGATAACAAAATCCTTTGGGAATATAGAATTTCCCGACCTTAATGAGATACATCTTCAAGAATGCCTTCTGAAGTTTGTGCCATTGATCTATCGGCCATCTGCAATGTAATTGATGTTGGGGTAAGTTTCCCCCAATTAAGTCTCCGCACAACTGATAGAGGCATCAAATTTATACTAGCGCCAAAATCACATAAAGCTTTCTTGAATTCATATTTCCCGCATGGGCGGGGAATGGTGAAACTTCTGAGGTCCTTTATCTTTCTTCCAGGAGCTTTATTTGGATAATACGGCATGCGGTAGCGGTCAAATTTACTATTCCCTCCTCAACTATCTTCCTTTTCTTGCTCAGTATCTCCTTCAGAAATTTTGCATAAAGAGGCATTTGGCTGATTACCTACGCAAAATTGGATGTTATTTCTATTTTCTTGAAAATGTCGAAATTTAGAAAATTGTTCTTCTATAACTGTGACCACGAGTCTCGTGGAAATATTGAAGGTGTATAATTTTGGTACTCCTTCCTTCTTTTTCTGGTCATTACTTCCTTTCAGTTGTTCAATCTGGGTGCTCTTCTCTCCTTCCTTTTTAGTCTCTTCTTTTTCTGCCTCAGTCTCTTCTTTCCTTTATGTCTTTTTGTTGCTGCTCAAATCCTTCCCACTTCTTAATTGAATTGCCATCGATCTTTTGGAGTTCTTAAGTGTCACTAGGGAATGTACCCTTGCTCTGATTTGGCATATTCGAGCCCATTGCCCTACTTGTGTCTCCAAATTTTTCAAAGAGGCACTAGCATTCTTAAAACATTTGAGTATCAGACTTGAAAGCTTCAAGTCAGACAGTTTGTTCATGGAATTGTAATAGCCTCTTGTTTGTCTCCATGAGCTACTTGGCATTTTCTTCAAATGGTTGAGTCCTCCTCGACCTGATGTGTTCATTTCTGCTTTCACCTCCCCTTGTCTTTGCTCTTTGGAACCTTGGTGGCTACTGATATCCTTGTTGAGGATGTTGTCCATGCTGGGCCTTGCCAATTTCCCCTCCGCGTATAGAGAAATTCTCCATGGTTTCCTGATCTTCGGATTGTGGTTGAGGTGGGCGGAGTTAGGATTTGTGGCTTGAAATGGTAATTTCTTGGCTCGTTCACGATATGCCTCCTCGACACCATAGAATCTTCTTATGTTGGCACATGCACTTCTTCTCATAAGTTCTCTTCCTTGCTCTTTATTTCGCTGAAGCGTGTGCATCTTCTTTCTTGTTTGTCCATCCTATGCATTATAGCCTCCATGGCTGTCATCTTGCTCAGCTCCATGACCCTTTTCCTGCTTGTTTCCCCTTGGCTTCGGATGGAACTTTCATATTGCATTTTGCGAGTCTTGTCGGATCTCTCGTCTCTTCGACGCTTTCGTTTGGTGCTCCACAGCATGAAGCATCGATAATACCCTTAGATGTATCATTTAAAGCATGATACACTATGTCCATCTGGGTCTTCAAATCTATTCCATGCATCGGGCACCTCTTCAGCAACCTCTTGAATCTTTCCCAAGCTACATAGGCTCGTCTTCCCATATTTGGAATACTATTATCTCTCTTCTTCTCTACGAGTGAGATGGAAAGAATACGCGATAAACTACTGACTCTTCCCAAGTATCAATAGAGACCATATGGTAATGATTCATACCATGTGGCTGCTATCTCTTAAAGAAAATGGGAAGAGATGCAACTTTATCACCTCTGGTCTCACCGTTCGGCTTCAACGAGATTCGCCATCCTGAGAAATCTTCCCAGGTGCTCGTTTGGGTCTTCGATGGGATGACCAGTAAATTGATGTTGCTGAACCATTGTAATCAAAGTGGCTTTAGTTGAAATTATTTGCATCCACGGTGGTATCGATTACGAGAATACTCTTCACGA
The DNA here is from genome assembly GCA_016808115.1 of Tetrastigma voinierianum. Lineage (NCBI taxonomy): Eukaryota > Viridiplantae > Streptophyta > Magnoliopsida > Vitales > Vitaceae > Tetrastigma > Tetrastigma voinierianum. The sequence goes on along the minus strand of JAEQBH010005612.1, from coordinate 123,840 downwards.
GATAATAGGCCTCCAGAAATCCTCCATTGTGTCAGTAATGGGAAGCCTTCTGGTTGTTGTCCTCTATTCAGCTATGGTCATGTATCTCATCACGCCGCAGCTGTTTTCTGCTCTTTTTGTCTTTCTTAGCTCTGAGTGTTCTCTCTGGTCGGTGTGTCTGGCTGGAATCGAGGTTAGAAATCCTGTTTCTATGCATTAAAAGCTTTCCTGAAATCAAAACACACACTCGAATTAATAGGATTAGTCATTAAAAAAATATTTTCAACATGGCTTGTTAAAGATTGAGCTGATGTAGCCAGCAAACTATTTTGTTCTTTCGTTTATAAAATGTCCAAATTAGCATTTCCTTCTTTTGTCAGAATATTGATCTAATTAATTTTTTTCAATCCGTGACGCGCCATAAAAACTTATTTGCCTTTTAATATAGACTAAAACCCCTCAAATTAACATAATTAAGGCCTTACACACTTCTCTTGTGTGTTACTGGATAATTTTCCTTGATAAAATAATTTTCTCTTAATGTTCATGATTTAAAAATAAGGGTTTAGTCTATGACACTACAAGTGCACAGGTCATACAAGTAGTAAAATCTGAATGTAAGTCCAGGTATCATTCCCACAGAGATTGATAGCGGTGCGGATCCAACTACTGACTACTAAATTCCATACTATTTGGACTCAAAACTCATAGCGAAGATTTTATCTAAACAACAAAAATCTAAAATCCTATAATATCGAATAATGTCATTAAGCTTAAAACAAGCGTGGCGAAGAGAAAATAAATTGCATATATAAAGGAGAAATGGATTAAATCAGTTTACTGTGAGAAACGAAAACTATCAATGAAATACCCGTAAGAAGCAGTCAATTCGGCGATTAAGTACATTTGCTCACACATTCTATATATGGATCTGGTTGTGTCAAGATTTCCACCTAATTATTGGAGTGGGATTTCTCCATATTCACCAGATTAGATATCCTTGCTTCTCGAAGACGAATCAAACCCACGACTACTGTATTCCAAATTCTCTTGCAAGATACGGGTATTTTCTTTCTCAATATTTCACCCATTTCTGTTGACGTTAGAACTTTTACTTTTCCTTCTCAGGATTTTCGTAAAGATTCTACCACTTAATTGGTATTTGACTCAACCTCGGATACATGGGTTTATCCTTTCCACTTGATTAGATCTAGCTAACACGGGAGTTAGGAACTTACACTTTAGATTAGGTGAACTCTACGATTATTTATATTGTTAAATACACCTCGACTTCAATTATGGCCGAATAGGGGATTTATCAAAAATGAACTCTCAAAAGCTGTGATTCGTCAATGGTAGTCTAACATACCCAGAAAAGAATGCTCTCAGCTCTCAGGAATCTCCGTCTTTGTGTCACGCAGAGGGCATCCTGGATATCAGAGTAAGATACATTCCCTCAACTGGTATTAGGTACTACTATTGGGAACTTATCAATTCAAAACGACACCAATTAAGTAAAAACCGAACCCAAATTAATTCTCCCTAATTGTGCAGGAAAGACTGTAACTAAATGTAAATCAAATCCAGTAGAGTTGCGCTCTGATTATTGCATTGCAATTAAGAAATGGAGCAGATCACGCCAAACCCTTTGTAATTGCAATAAGCGAGAAAAGAAATGAATTCTGAGAAATTTGTCTAGATTTCATAAATTTTTCGAAGCAGTATCTGTCAGAAAAATAATAGAGCCAAAATCGACTCTATTCGTCTCTGCCACAGGTTATGAGATTAAAGCAGGAAAATGAAAAAAAAAAAAAAATCTATACAAAAATATACATTAGTTCTCTTCACTGCGCTTTTCACGGGTAGTGAAACGAAAATTACTTTACTCTTCAAAAGCGCTATCTATTTATCTTTATGTAAAAAGAATTTGTTTGAATCACTAAAATGCTGGTGGAACTCGAAGGAAAGGCCCGACTCAGCATCTATGGCCGAGCCTCGAGTTGATGTGCGACATGGATGACCTCTCTTGATTACTGTTGTCCCGATCCGAGCTGCTTTCTTAAGTTGCAACCGGGTTTGGCACACTTACTTGCTTTGATAGAGTGGTGGCGACATAGTTTGTAATTGACCTCATTTGCTTTCAGTGTTCCTTGGTGTTGATGTCGAGGCCCTCGATTTACATGTCGCGACATCATTATCTTCCTATTCAGGCTTTTGAGTTGCGACATGGTTTTAGGTTCGCGCCACTTTGTTGTATGTTGACTTCATGTTGTGACTTTGATTTCTTGGTCGTAATCTTGTTGGTGGTCTTCTTGCCTTCATATGTTTCAATTTTATGTCGCGACCTCATGGTGATGTCGCGACCTCCTTCACTTTCCCATTTCACTGCTTTTGGTTGCAACCTCAGCGAGGTGGTGTCTGTAGCAATTTCTTACGCTCAGCTGTGCCAGGGTCCAATGGCCTTAATGAGTGGTGACATCATTTGTAATCCTTGATTGTAAAAATTATGAAGTTTCGAGTTCTCGACAGAGTACTGCTTCTATTTGGCTCTGATTTGTGACCTCTTTTGAGCTCTATTTTTTGGTTGCACTTTGAATCTTCTGCATTTATGTGCGAGCATCATAGTGGTGTCGTGACTTGTGAATCAGATCCTTGCATTCAAAACTAGTTTTTAACCTCTTCTTTTTGAAGGGCTTCTCTCTTGTGGCTTCATAGGCGGATCCTTGTCGCGACCCTCGAGAGTGGTGCAGCATCATTCATATCCTTTTGGCGTCGCGACATCAAAGTGATGTTGCGACATGAATTTCTTCCTTGATTATTTCCTTTAGTCTACGACCACATTTTAAGTTGTTTGCAGCTCCTTCTTCGAAGTCACGACTTCCGCTTGTTTCGTTTTCTATTTCTTCTTCTAAAGCCGAATTTGTTGATGTAAGTGACTTGGAATCAAAGCAGCAAATGACTCTGTCGCGACTTAAGGTACTCGATTATGACGCTCGATATATTTATGGTGGTAATATTGATTTTGCTATATTTTCCATACAAAATAATTTTTTGATAAAATATCCACATTTACGTAAACAATCAACATTTTATCTGGCGTAATATGCACAGGAAAAATGGCTTAAAAAATCTAATGAGTTTTAGGACTCATCAGGCTCCCGACAGTTGGCTTGAGACGCAGGGCTTTGAAGGCTTTACCATATATATCCCTCGGACCGTGCTCGGGTTTTTAGGGCAAAGTGTTGCAATTTTTCTTCTTTTTCTTTTTCTTTTCTTTTTCTTTTTCTTTCTCAACTTTTTTTATTTTGGAAGACACATTGGCCTTCTTTTCATGGGGGTCATAACTTTATTAAAAGGTGGTGTGAAAACTAGGGTAGGGTTATTGCAAAGCTTAGGAGGCTAGGCAGTTTTTCAGGTTATTGAAGAGGCTTGATGTGTGAGTGTAAGTTAGCTAAGGTGGAAGAAAAGGGTCGCTTTAACAAGAGTTCAACTGATCATCCCTTTCGACTAGGCATGGAACAAATCTAACATCAATAGAGGTGGACAAAGTTTCAATTTTTCAAACCACGGAGTTAAGCGAGAACATAAAAAAAAATGGGTGCGATTTTTAGAGAAAAATATTGTATGATATACTTGACTTCACAGGGAAAACCAGCAAGCCCTTTGAACATCACAAAATGGACTTGCTTAAAATAATAACAAAAACATAAATACAAGAAAGTCTGCTTCCTTCGCTAACTCTCCCCCGAACAAATGTCACCATTGTCGCAATGGGGCTCAATTGGAAAGTTAGGGAAGGGAAGTGTTTATATCTTGATGAGATGTGATCGTTGTTGGATAAGAGGCATAAGCTTTCCATTGACACCTTATTCACTCCGTTTGGGCTTCAAATGAACAAGTTAGAAGAAGAAAAGAGAGAAAAAAAGTGACCAGTTGGATCATTTTGAAAATTTCACCTTCATAAAAATTTCAAAAGTGTTCTTTCTGGTTAGATTTAGATTCTACACTCTCTAATCTTTCCAATGGTACCAAAAACGCCTAAAACGGAGTTCAGATGAGAAAGTTATGCTCAAAACAAAATTAGGAGGCAAAACATGAGGCAATTTCGCTGGAGTAGCGAAAAATTCTTCTGCTATGCTATGTGAAATTTTTAAAAAATAAAATAATAAAAATAAATAAAAAGCAAAATTTTTTTTATATATAAAAATAAAAAATAATAATTAAAAAAATAAAAAAAAATTTTTTTTATGAACTTCTTGTTCATTTTTGTTTTTAGTGGGAACCATCCGTACACATTTTCGCTATGTAGCGAAAATTCCACACAACATAGAAATTTCGCTATAATAGCGGCAATTTGTGTGTAGTATTTTGCTATAATAGCGAATTACTTGACCTCTGCTTCATGCCCAATCTTGATACCTTCAAAATTTTCACCTAAGCGCATAAAAATTAATACAAAAAAAATTAAGAAAAATTGAAGAAAAGTGGAAAACAAGCTAGATCAAAGATTAAATTAAAAATTAGTGATAATCTAAAAAGAAAAATTAAAGAAATCAAAATAAAATAAAATAAAATAAAATAAAACAAGAAAAGTGAAAACAAAAATTGGCTAGGTGGCAGCCTTTTTGAGAGCCCTTCATAGGCCTTTGAAGGCTCTTTGGGCTGGCGGAGCTTAGAAATGCCGGGTCGGGTGCTCCAAATCCGAACCGGCACAGTTTTCATCGGCCTGTGCCATGCGTGTGGCTTGGTTGCCATTGTTTTTTGATGTAGTGGCAAAATTACGTATAGTGGCCGTGTCTCTTGAAGTTAATACAAAAATTAAGAAAAAATTACGGAAAATTGGAAAACAAGCTGAAACGAATTAACAAAAATTAATGAAAATCTAAAAGAAAAATTAAAGAAAATCAAAAATAAAAAAATAAAATAAAATAAAATAAAACAAGAAAAGTGAGAAAACAAAATTAAGGGCTGTGCTCCCCCCGAACCACTTCCTTAGGCCTTTGGAGGGTTGGGCGCGGAGCTTAAATCATAGGAGTTGGTGCCACGAGTCGAACCAGCACCAGAACCATCTTGTTGTGCCATGCGTGTGAGTAAATTTGCCATTGTTTTTGATGTAGTGGAAAAATTCTGTATAGTGGCCACTAATCTCTTGAAGTTTTGCATGGCAGGCAGTGATGGGTTGGCCTTAGTGCTGGGTGCTTCAAGGGTTGGTCGTGCTGCAGGCGTAGGTAAAATGTACACTTGGTCAGTGGAGGGGGTTACTGGTAGTGGGTTGTTGGTGGGAAATGGATTCAAAACAAGCTCTTGGGGCCCTTCCACTTTTTCTTTTGCACAACCCCCCTCAATTATAAAGGGAAGGATTTCTTCTTTCTTCTCACTTGGAAAAACAACAGCACACATATATGAGGTTTCAGACAACCCTTCAGATAATTCAATAAAATTCTCTATAAGCCCCTGGTGTGGCTACTGCTCCTCTACCATGGTGTCACTTTGGCACTCTTCCTGCAGTGGACATTAACTGGCGATTGATGAGGTTTTCAATGGAGTTTGCGGTTGTCCATTTATGCTCAAAGTCATTTTCAAGCCCGTCTAATTTTGAGAAATAAAGAGCTCTCCATTATCAATTCTTTGATTAGGTGAGCATTTATCATCTCTGCTCCCTGCACAAAGTCACCCGCTAAGCAGTAAGGTTTAGAATTGCTTGCTCTCTCTTTGAGGAGATTAGGTGTGGTGGTTGGGGCTGAGATAAAGGCATCTTGTGGATGTGGAGGAGGGTGCATAAGTTGGGGGTGGCTCAACGTAGGAGGAGTGTACTAGATCCATTGGTCTCTATATTCGCCGTAGGCCTACGTGGGTTTGGATTCTACTGCAGGTTCTTTGCCCGGCTGCCATGGAAGGTTCTGTAATCCCTCTATTCTGACATGTATGCTCTAGGGTTTCTTTCCACTAAATATTCACTATATTGTTCTGCTCTTCCATTTGATCACAATCAATTTTTCCATAACTTTATCTTGAACTACTTGCCTTGGAAATTTTAATCCAGAAAATGGATTCTGCGGCAAAAGCGAGGGCAACTGAAAACAATCACGCAGCAACCTTTTTTTTTTTTTAAATAGTGAATTGAAATAAAAAAAAAAGCCGCGATGTGTTATAAAGGAAAATTCACAGCTTGTGATGAGGATCCGCGAGTGTTCAACGATTAGTCGAATGCCTTTGAGCCGCAAATCCGTTGCGACGCCATTTGATTCGTGCCCGCGATAAGGAGTGATCGAAATCAACAAAATTTGTATCCTAAATCCTTCTCTTTAGTAGCAAAACTCTTTGCGATATAAGAGACTAGGTCGAATATAGGGATGAGTGTTCTTCATATAAATGACTTACAGTGAGATTAAAACTGGTGAATTCAATTTGGATTTAGAGTTTTTGTAAAAACAGTGAGGGTTTGATGATGAAGACTGAAAATAAACTAAAGTAAAACAAGAAAAATGATAAAGAAGTCTCCTTGAAGTGATATCGGGATCTTGGGCTTAGGATCCTCTCACGACAAGCGCGAGGGGTTTCCATGGTTCATTTCCTACGCATTGGGGAGGGGATGACATATATTATCTCGAGATCGGATCTTCATTTAGCTATAAAACCTAACCCAGCTAATAATTATCCTTTTGAAAATGGCATTCAACGGCCATTTATGTTCTTAGTGAGTTCAAGCGAAGGTCATCCCTTGACTCACATTACAATGGGTAATAAATGGTAACTAATAGACATCACAAGATCTAGTAACTAAGCATCAAATGAGCAAAGATTACAATCTTGACCATTCAACATGAATCGAAGGGATCTAAACCTAATGTTAAAGGGAGAACACAGGGCGATGACCGGTGAGTACCTGCGTGAAAAGCAGGGGGACCTCCGTGCTTCCAGATCACTGCACCCGGCGACCTTCCCTTCAGGAGGGAAGGGTTTTGGCCAACCATCCTCGAGTTGTCATCCTCGGAGGGGTGTTTGAATGCCAAAATGGAAAAAGAAAGGGAAGAAAATGAAGCGAGAGAAAAGCGAGAAGAAAAAACGGGAGAGTTGAAAGCTTCTCCAAAAATTTATTGATTTAGTGTCCCCTCACTATAGTGTCTGCTTGGGCTTTAAATAATGCCCCTAAAATAATACAAATTGCAAAAATAAATAAAGTAGTTATATGCTGAGGAACCAAGTGAAAGAAACAAAAATTGGATCAAAACGTCAAAAAGTAGGAAGCAGCATGAATAGTGCTGGAGGGGTGAATAGTGTCAGGAGCATGAACAGTGGCAGTGGGATGCAATTTCGCAGTGCTCTATTTTTCTTACATTTTCTGCTCTTCTTTCCTTCTGGTCTCTTCTGTGATGCTGAGTTTGACTCGAATTCTTCGTGCTTGGATCCATAAGCAATTTCGGCATAGATAGCTTGTAAGGCTAATTTGCCCACAAAATGTCCCGGTAAATAATAGAGACCTTAATGTGTAAATTGGGTTAATTACGCTGATTAGTACATAAAAAGTGCTCAAAACCTGTAATAAATAGGGTCCAAAATAGCACTTTTTGAGCACTAATCAACTCTCCCGACTATGGAACCAGAAAGTTAGTGGAGGGAGTGGTACCTCCTCAATCGGTGGCTGGAGAAGAATCATCCTCCTTTGGATGAAATTTGAGTCTTCTTTGGTGAAGTGGCTGATCTTTAGCTATGTTGCCCAACACATCGAGGATGTGAGGGTTGATGGTGGAGGGCGATCTGTAGGGGAGGGATAAATTGAGGGCTTTGGCTTGGGGGCATCTTCGAGAGACAACGGGGGAGGCCTAGGTAACTGCGGGGCGCATGAGGATGCTTTAATTCTATGCTACAGGCGGCCTCGTGCACGAGGTCATCTTCTCTCTGAGTGTGGTGCAGGAAGGTACACGCAAATGGAAAGGCGTAGTGGCGGAGAGGGTGCAGACCGCCTCCATGATAGTCAGGAAGTCCCTGGTGGAGAGGGTAATGTACTGCTGAGGCAGTGCGGAGGTGCTCGGCCCAGCTACACTTGATCGAGTAGTGGGCATGGGGGCCGAGGGATCTAGAGGGGGTAGGGCATCGGGCTGAGTGCCCCCGGAGCTAGAGCCCCCCTTTGGAGGCGTGGTCGGTGGGTTGAAGGGACTGGTGGAGGCCCGAGTGGAAGGCTGGGTTGGAGCTCTCCCGGTGTGGCTCGGTTATATGGGACGGGTCCCCTTGTGGACTATCGTGGCCGGCTGCGTCCTCGTACGATTTTGGAGGAAGATGAAAGGCACGGGGGCCCTAGCCCGCCCGCCGTCGATTGTAAGGGTGGCCTCACGGCCCGCAGCGATGCTCAATCGAGGCTCGTAGGAACCGTGTCTTTGCTTTGACATAAGAGTCGTGGAAATAGGAGGCATGGACTCAGCAGCGGAGACAGGAAACTACGGCGGAGGTGGACCACATCCTCCAAGTGAAATAAGGATGTCATAATCAGCTCTACCGGGCTGAACCAGAAGCCCTCTGAAATGCAATATAAAACCTCGAGAAATAGCTCATACATAAAGGCGATATCTTTAGTGGAAACATATTAGACCTCAATATGTGGTATATCAAAGCATACGGCTGCGGGAGGTGCCGCCTGAATAATATAGTCCCACGGTAGCGTCCATGGAGAGAAGCCGAGACCATCTCCACAGTGAGGATGCGGCATTTGTCTATGAGTCGGAGCTGCGTTGGCGAGGACCCGCTGGCGGAGTGAAGCGGTACGTGATGTCGGAGGCGAAGTAATGTCGCCCAGGCGGTCGGAGTCGATGGAAAAATGCGAGAGCGATCGGGTTGACCTCACGCCCCCGAAACGTCATCGTGTAATGGCTTTCGATGACTGCCCGAGTAATGAGATCGGCCTTGGCGTCATGAACGGCTCCAGATGGTATCTTTGCACGAGGAGCATGGAGTCTCGGAGCTCCAAGTCCTCGAAAAATGCCGAGAGATCGAAGTAAACCTCCCCGTGGAAATCTCTCCCGCGGTAGTCAACATTCCACGGATGAGGCGCAAAGGAAGTAAGGCTTTACGATAATAGATGCAAGGATAGGTCTGGGCTTTAGCGATACCACGATAAGGCGATGAGGTGGCGCCGGGGTCTAAGTGGATGACTCCCTGGGCACTGAAGTCAGGGCTCTCTTGGGGTACGTGGGGCCCTTCGAATTCGCTTGGGATGCGATGGGCGGAGTGGAGTGGGGCCAGCCGGGTATGGTATCTCCTGCAGGCGGGGCCCGCAGGAGGGAGGAGCCCTCCCGACATCGACGGCAATAGAGCCACAGACTGACGAGCCCCGGGAGGCGGGGAGGGCCGGCGGCGGCGGTGAAGAAGGGCGCACGGTGGCGCGCTGGGGCTGCGGTGGCCCGGCGGCCCGGCGGTGGCGGCCCGGCGGGAGGGCGCCGGCGGCAAGGAAGTGCTGGCGACAAAGGGCGTCGGCAACCTTGGGGAGTTGGGGTCGGCGGCGATGGCGGCTCCTGGAGTGGAGGTGTCGGCAGGGGGAGTGGGGCCCTGGCGCACCCGCGGCCGGAAGGAATGAGCCCCTCGAGTCTTCGCCATTGTCGGGCTTAAAGGAGACCAAATTTGAGAGGGAGAAGGGAGTTTCAGAAATTGGGAGGTTGAAATATGAAATGGAAAATGAAGGAAAAAAGGGGTTTATATAGGGGAGGAGGGGTAGGTGAGGAGACTTGAACAATTAATGGAATTTAGTGACCATTAATTAAATGGCTCAAAAGATTATAAAAGTGGTAGGAGCGTAAACGGAGGATTGCGGTGACCTTGAGTTGCGAGCAAGCGAGGTGACGATGAACGATCCGGAGCTGCCATTTCGCAGGTTGAAAATGAGGAAATTTACAAAATTTGAAAAATAAAGGAAATTTAATGAAAATCCTAATTTAAAACTTGACATTATATAAAAGCAAAAATCCCATAAAATTTGGGTGGTTTCCACAGTTCCTACGGGAACCACTCCTGTATACCAAGAGATTTCATGGAGGGTCTGGAGCTCCTCCTTGATTTGCGATTGTGGTTTCTTTGCCAGGTTGAGTTAAACCTGGCTCCTTGGTGTTAAGCATCCTGCTCTCTGGTGGTGCTGGTAGGATGACAGATGCAGGAAGGGTGACTGATGTAGTTGATCCTTCATTAACTGCTTCCTGGTTCTTTGTTAATTCTTCCTAAAGTTATGAGCATTGTGCTTTCCTACACCTGTGCCACTCAGGCAGACTTCTTCTGATTTCTGCTCCTCATCTTCTGCTGGCTTATCCTTATTGCTCAAGTGAAAAATGTTGAGCTCCAATGTCATATTACCGAAGGTGAGCTGCATGACCCATTCGGAGTTGATTATGGCATTAGATGTGGCTTGAATGGCCTCCCGAAGTATGATGGGCACTTGGTTAGTGCTCTGCTTGGATGGCTCTGTATGAGAACCACGGAATCCGCAGGGATAGTAGAATTTGTCTACCTTCCTTTAAGACATCCTCAACTATACCCTTTGGTATTTTTCAGCGTCGATACGCTAAGGATAAGGGTGATGTTGGTAGACCGGCTCCCACGAACCTAGCGCTTGTACATTGGTATAGCGGTAGGTTGAAAGCGCTCCAGTCCGGTAGTGCCTTGTATGCATGCGAGGTCCCTCGATGTTGAAGGCGAGATGGTGGGGATCACGGATCTTTGTATTTCACTGGAGTTTTTGCACTGAATGATGGGTGACTTGTTCAATCAGGAAGGCCTTCTTATTTAATGCCAACGATTTCTTGACGTACGGAGTCCTTTAGAAATTTAGCATAGGTTGGAACTTGTTTGATCATGTCAAGCAATGGGATGTTCACCTTTACCTGCCTCAGCACTTCCAGGATGCCTTCTTGCTTAGAGGCCTTCTTTTTGCCTCTCAGTTCTTGGGGAAATGGAGGAGGCATTCTTTTCTTCATCGAATCCTCTTTAATGAATATGTGTTCTGGCTCCACTTCCTCTTGGTCTCTGGTCTTTCCCGCAGGTTTGGGCACCGGTTGCTCAATTTCCTTACCACTCCTCAAGGTGATAATGGCTTGGACTTCATCATTTTTGGTGCGGGGCTCAACGACATAGCTTAGTTCGCATGCACTCCTAGGATTGGGGCGGTGTTGGGAAGGAATCTCCCTTTCTCCACTGTTCTTGATTGGTCAAGTCTTGATGGATGAATGCAGGGTATCAATTTTTTTGATTTAGGCTTTTGTGAAGCCCATCAATTATTTTGTCCATGGAGCTTTCTACATTTTCTATTCTTTGGTTTATCTGAGCATTGATAGTTTTCTGCTCCTTTACAAAATTCCCACCACTTGCTGAATTCATGATAGCTTGCTCAACAGGTGATGAGGTTGGTGGCTGCTGCTGCTGAGAGGTGGACCCATACTATTGCTGCTGATGTGCCCTTGGGGGAACATATACCGGAGGTTTAGGCTTCCAGGCTAGGTTGGGGTGGTTCTTCCAGTTAGGATTATAGGTGTTGCCATACTGGGCATCAGTTGGTGGCCTATTTTGGCCCATAACATTTGCATTTTCAACCATCAAATCCTTGCGGGGAGAAATTGGACAATATTCTCCTTGATGGTAGTAGATTGACAATTGAAACATGGTTTAGCGAGGGCATAGTGTCTGGTCCTTTGCTAGGTACCTCTTCTTGGTTTCTACGATGTTCAGGATTCTTCCATCCTGTTGAGGTTTTGACAACTTAGCCTTTATTTCCACATCCTCCGTCAGTGAATAAATGCCAGGTTTACTGTGTGCTTCATTCTCTCTACTTCCCTTTGGTTCAGCTCATCCCATCCCTTGGAGGTTTCAGCCACATAGTTGAGGAAGTCCCCTCCACACATGGTCTCTAAGAGTTGTTTCATGGCAGGGGACATTCCATCGTGGAAGTGGTTTACTAGCATCCATGTGTCAAAGCCATGGTGAGGGCATGCACTGATAGTTTTAAGATATCTTTCCCAGCACTGATAAAATCTCTCACTATCATGAGCTCCAAAGGTATAAATTTTCCTTTTCAAATTGTTGGTCTTATGGGCACTAAAGAATTTCTTCAAAAATTCTGCCTGTAGCTTTGCCTAGTTCCTGATGGTCCTTGGCCTTAATGAATTAAGCCAAATTTTGGCTTTGTCTTTGAGGGTCAAAGGGAAGGCTTTCAACTTGAGCAAGTCCATATCAAATGCACCCTCCTTGAAAGTCGTGCAAACTTCTTCAAAATCCCGGATGTGTGTGTATAGATTTTAGATTTTTCCATGCCATGAAAAGTAGGGAGTAGGGAACCCCGGATAAGGCCTCAACTGCCATCCTCGAGTAGGGGGTATAATACGAGGAGGGTGCACTCACCCTTGGTGGAGTGTATGTGATCCTCATTGATGCAGCCCAGGCATTGGGATCCCTATGAACCCTGTTGGCTGGCGCTCTTCGAATTGGGGTCTCCATCTGATTGGTGTGCAAACTGATTTCACACCCTTGTTCAAGTGGAGCACTTAGCCTTTACAATCTGCCTGCAGTGTTTCTGTCCCACTGCATAAGTTGCTATGAACACACAATAAGCAAGAAACCAACAAAAACAAGGTTACCTAAAAGGTTAATATTAGCTAAAATCAATACAGGGGAAAAACAGTCTGCACAGTAAAGTTTTCAAACTCCCTTGCAGTGAAATTTTCAAACTCCCCTACAGTGAACTACAAGTGGGGAAAAATGGTAAAATAAAAAAGAAATGAGAATTCACCAACACTTGTGATGTGAATCACAAGTTCACAGCTTTCCTTTCTCACTAGGGCACCGTCCCCGGCAACGACGCCATTTGATTCGTTTAGGCCAAGTAGGTGTTCGGAATCAACAAAATTTATATCCTAGGATTCCTACTACTGACGTAGCAAAGCTACTACAGTATAGTGGCTCTAGGGTCGAACATGGGGATGGTTTTTCTTCGTGAGAGAAGAGTTACAATGCATTGAAAATGGTGTTTTCTCATTGGATTTTTAGGGTTTGTAAAAAAAACAGTTTGGGTGAATGGTTGAAAACTGGAAATAGCTTGATGTAAAAAGTTAAGAGAGAATCCCTTGAAGTCTCGGGCCCTTTGGGCTTAGGGTTCCTAGGTTGCGCCAGAGCATGTCCTCGGTCTTTTTCCTCGCGTTGGAGATCATGACATATAGTAATTTCTCGAATCAGATCTTCATTTAGCTTTAAAACCTAAACCCTTAAAGTTTTCCTCTTGAAAGATGGCATTTGATTGGGCATAAATGTCCCTAACGGTGAGAACATATCTCAAAAAAACCTACCCTCTGATATCAATAGGAGACAACCTAATAGGCATCAGTGGATCTAGTGATAGTATCCCACTTGAACCAACTTATACGTTAGGGAGAGCATGCCTAAGAGATTTTAACCTAAGGTGGCTTGGGGAGCACGAAATGCCATGAAATGCATACATGAAGAGCATGAGAACATGCAGCTTGCTTCAAAACCAACACCTAGGTGGCCTTCCCCTTCAAGGATGAGGGTTTAGTCGAGCATCCCTTGATTTGTCATCATCAAGGGGTGTTTATTCTGAAAATGCTAGAAAATAAGAGAGAAAGGGGAGGAGAAAATCACCAGCTAGCGGAGGAAGCTTCGTGCCAAAGTTTTATTAAGCGATTGATGGAGTGAAAGTTGATTGATTTACAAACAAGGCGAGGCTTATATAGGGTGCTCAATACTAAGGAAATTTACAAAAATTATTGCAAATGAACCAAAATTACATCAAGGAGTAAACTTGTATGTAAAACCCGCAAGCGGAGTGATGATCAACAACAGGTGGGAGTAGTGTTGCGAAATTTCGTAACTAATTTGAGGTGCGAAATTTCGTAACACACCAAAATTTAGCCCAGACTCTCCTTCTCTTGACATTTTTGCTCCAAATTTCCTACAGTTCGATCGTGCATCTTCGGGTCGGCTCCCAGTTCATCGTGTTTGAATCAGATTGAAGATAATGAGGCATTTGACCTACAAAACTACTAAAAATAGCTACAAAATGTGATCAGTGGCAAAGCCGGGACCCCAATGTATCAATTGAATTATTAAAGTCGATTAGTATACAAAAAGTGCTTAAAACCTGTTATAAATAGGGCTCAAAATAGCACTATTTGGGTACTAATCAGGAACTGGAATAGAAAAGTTCCTACCTTTGGCTAGACAAGGGTCACAAGGATGAGGAGTGTTAGTAGAGGGAGCCTTATTGTGGGTGTACAAAGCCACGCACTAAGCAAGTGGTGCATCATGACTTGGATCATGAGGGAGGCATCACGCCTTGGTATGATCCTTGACCGAGTACCTCGTAGGAGCGATGCGTAGGCACAAAGGCCTAAACGTGGGCTTATCAATTGGAACTCAATTGGAGATGCCCTTGGGGAGGCATGTAGCAACCCCAAGCCCGGTCCGACCGGTTGTGGAGTCGAACCCGAGTTTCATTGCACTATATCACTTTATCCAAAATCATTTGCAAATATTGCAGTGATTTTCAAATTAGGGGCGAGCCCGTAAAAACATTTACAAATTCAATGAGTATTTTACAAAGGCCATTAACATTTACATTTAACAAAATACATTTACTATGAAGGCAATCCATGCCTTTTCAAAATGATTTACAAAATAGATGTTCAGAGTTCAAATTGTTTTTACAAAATATCAATGTTCAAAACAATGGAGTGAATGCATATGTCGAAGCATACTCCGCAATTCTTTCTTTATGACTCGATGCTCCTCTATCTTGCCTTTTGTCGCTGTTCACTCGGCATCTGCGCATTGATAAAACAATACGCTAAGAATTTTCATGCTTAGTGGTTCTATACAATTTCATTCTTCTGTTTCTGTTTAAGTCAAAGCATTCAATTTTGCTAAACAAAAATTTCAAATCTTTTTGGATGATCAATGTCAATGCAATATATATACTTATTTCATATACAATCATTTATGGTTCATTGATCAAATCCAAATATACACTTCCATATGCAATAAGTCAATGATAATCAAATCATGCATTTCATAATAGTCTTTTCATTTCAATTCGCAATCATGCTTTTCAATTCCAATTTTTCACAATCTCAAATCAATTCAATTCGGTTCTGCCTTTAACAAATTTAACCTATGTTTTTCGATATACGAGGATATCGAAATCATCGTATGATCCCGGGCGTAGGCGGTATAAAAATGGTTTATAACACAATCTACGGTCTAGTTAGACTCTTGGTTATAAAAAAAAATCAATTAGTGAACACTATCGATACAGTCCCGCTAGGCTGCTGATCGGAGTGACACATCAATACAATCGTTCGCAATACTGCTATTTTGACCCCTATTGGTATACCAATCTATCCTTCATACGAACTAAACGATTAACATTCAATTAAGGGCGTTCATATATTTTATAGCAACATACAGTATAATATGTACATTTGTATAAACGATTCATTTTCAATACTCATGCAATTTTCATTTGCAAACATTTCACAATCAATTTCTTCAAATCAATTAAAACAATTAAATATGTTTTTCTTATGCATTTAGAACAAATAGTTCAAATCTTGAAACAAGAACAGGAGAAGATAGAACAAACCAAAATCATCGCTTTGATTCCGATCTTCGAATCTTGACTCCAAGCCCAGGGCTTTTCTCTCGTCAGCCCTATTCAAATACAATGACAATCACATATTAGTAGATTTATTCTAGAGTTTTTAGTGGGGTTTTATGTCTTTGATACCCCTTCACTTGAAAAAATTTTTGGGGACACATGAGCCATAATTTGGTCATGCTTCCTTCAAGAAAATTTTATCTCTATGAGTCTATTTTTAGTAAGAATTGGAATCATCTCATTTGGATCACCCAAACTCAAGTTAAGGCATTTTAATGCCAAATTGGTCAATATGCCCATCTCACTCGATTACCTACTATTATTCCCAATTTTAGGGGTCTTAACTCCATCAATTGGTACTAGTTCCTCCTACACATTTGAAGCCTTGGTTATGAGGTTTCTTTTCCAATTTGGATCACCAAAACTCAAGTTATTGCATTTACATCAGACTTCTCAATTTGCAAAGCGAATCGGTATTCTTACATAGCTTCACTTTGACAAATTTATGGGTGCGGGTTACAATTTGCATACACTTCCTTCAAGTAAATTATTTCCCTAGAAGTATATTTTACCCATAATTTTGAATCACTCAATTTGGATAAGTGAAACTCAACTTATGGCCAAAACACTATAACAATACCCCACAGCAGGCACCTTTCGTGAGCTGCAGAGCTCACCTTTAAGCCCATATTAGGGAGCTTTAGAGCTACAATTTGCTCCTGGCCCTTATATAAATTTATAGAACTATCTCTTATGGTTTCTTACCAATTTTAATCACTTAATTTGGATGATTATAGCTTAATCTAGAGCCAAAACAAGAACAGGGTTCTTGACAAAATTTTGACAACATTTCCTTTGAAAACCCAACATTTTCCCTTTTTACAAACACTCCTCCAAACCAATCTAAACAATGCAAAACAATCTCAAACTGAACTAAAACCATCCAAGAACACTTTTATACCACATTTGGGGTTTTATTAAACCCAAACACAAGTAGAAAAGGGGTTAGGGTTTGGTTTTTCTTACTTTAAATCCACTTTCAATCTTGATACCAGCTTTCTTCTTGACTTGATCTCTTAAAGTCTTGCTTTAATGGAGCAGAATCACAACCTCCTCACTTTGTGAGCCCTAGCTCTCCCTTCCCCCCTTCTCTCAAGAGCGTTTTCCTCAAATGAGATTCCAGAAGACCACTGACCCGGTCTTAAATATCCCATGTCACATAAGGCCTTGTTTGGCCTTCTTTAAAAATCCATTTTTGGGTTTAAGTTCTCCTAATTGCTAGCTTGCCCAATATTTTGTCTCTATTTGCCTTTAAATTCTCATTAATCACACTTAGATATTTCTTCTTTCTAACTTATGACCCTTAGGTCCTTATTTCACAATTTCCAAATTTTGCACTTTTTCACTTGGGTTTATTTAAGTTCAATTAATTTCTCTTTAGCATTTAATATTTGCATTTTGGCTTTTAGCCATATAATAACTTAATCAACATTCATTTAACAATTCCCGAAAAATACCCAAGTTGGCTCAATTTATACCAGAAATATATTATAAAATTATATAAAAAAAAAATTCTAGGGTATTTTTAGGGCGTTACAAGGCAAGTGGTAAGCGTAGCACGAGCGGCAGTGCAGCTTGAAATTTATGCACAAGCATGTTGGAGGGTCGTTGTGAGAGGGACCCTTGAGGTAGTGTGAGAATAGGTTGCTTAGATAGATGGTGCTCAGTGGGAGCCGTACTTGGGGAGTCAAGTGGCGGGCTTAAAGGGGCACATGTTATAGAGCAGTGTGCGAGTTAGTGATGAGCTAGAAAAGAGGTACGTTTGAGGTGCTAAGTGTGATTAGTTTCAAGAAGATATATTGTAGAGTAGAGCCGGCTTGGAGCAATTGTTCGTGAGTGGAAAAAGCCTTGAGAGATCTAGGCGCTCGGCATTGAGGAAGTGACTATGGAAGTCGAGGACAATCCTATGTTAAGGTATTGGGGGTGAGAAGGTTGGTCTAGCATTGGGCTAGATGCTCTACAAGCATAGGCAAAAAAATTTGCGTGTGACAGCCACCCTGGCGAGATTTATGAAAGGCTTAAATCATGACATCGCCCATTATGTGGAGATGGAGGACTTGTTGCACATGGCGATCAAGGTGGAAAGTTAATTGGGAAGGAAGGGCAGTCGATCAAATACCAACTTTGGGCAAAGTTCATCTTCATGGAAATCAAATTGGAGAAAGGATGATGTGAGCACTTCCATTGAGTTGAAACAACAAAGAAGAAAGAGTATCTGTTATTGTATTTAACAAAAGGTAGACCCGAGACCTAACAGCACGTGTCGAGATATTAAATGGTTTAAATGTCATGGCATGAGTCGTATTTATACCCATTGCTTATAAAGAAGCATGGTGATGCGTGGGTGAGTGTCTTATTGATATAGTGAAGAGGAGGATGATGCCACCACTTGATGATAAAGAGAAGTGATGTTGATTTGGAGTTTAAATTGAAGGAGAGGCGTTGGTGATAAGGCATGTTTTAAGTGCCCAGTGAAGGAGGGATGACATTGAAGCGACAAGCGTAGAAAATATTTTCCATTGGCTGCCATGTTAATAATAAGGTTTGTAATTTGATTATTGATGGTGAGATTTGTACTAAAGTTGCTAGTGCTTTGTTAGTTAGGAAGCTACAATTACCAACACTTACACACCCTAGACCATATAAATTGCAGTGGTTGAATGATAATGGAAAGTGAGTGTAACGCTCCAAAAATACCCTTGAATTTTTATAATAATTTTATTTTCTAGGAATGAATTGAGCCAAACTTGGGTTTTTCCGGAAAAACTGATAAATTGTTAAATAGTAAAATGTGAAATGAATATGTGAGCATATGATTAAATATTATATGCTAAAATGAGAAATTGATTGAACCCGAAAATAAATCCAAGTGAAAAAGGGAAAATTTAGAATTTTGTAAAATGAGGACCTAAGGGTCAAGAATAGAATAAGCTTAAATGCTAAAATTAGTTAACGATAAATGAAAGTGAAATAAAGACAAAAAAGGAGAAAATGGAAATGGATATATTTGTGAAATGAACATGTCACCATAAAATGAAGAATAAGACCAAATGTGGTCTTAGAAATCTCCCACTTGTGCAAAAACGTTTTTGAGAGAGTGGGAGAGGAGAAAAGGCTAGGGTTTTGGAAATAGTTGGAGATTTGTGTGAATCTTTCCATGTTTGTTAAAGATCTTGCAAGAAGGAAGAAGGAAAAAGGCTAAGGCTTCAAGTGCAAGGGGATTTGAGGTAAGAACCAAACCCTAGATTTCTTTAAATGAAGTTTAGGTTAGAAAATCCCTAATCCATCCATGGGTTTTGCTCATGGTTGGTTTAGGATGACTTTAGAATGTTATTGGGAGTAATTCCCATGTTTTGTTTTGAGATTTTAAGGATTTTTGGAGAAAAAAATCGCAAATGAGCAAAGTTGGAAATCGGGCTCCTATGCCGCAGCGTAGGGAACCCATGCCACGGTGTAGAGCTACGCTGTAGCGTGGGATGCCTCACCGCGGTGAGGCCGAGGTGCGTAAAAGGGCACCCCTCGGGTACGCCACGGCGTAGCAATGCTACGTCTCGGCGAAGGCCTCTCGCCAGTGGCGTAGCGAGTGCTATCGCGGCGTAATACTTGACTACCATGAGAGGAATTTAGGTTGTTGTTCCAAGGTCTAGTGTTCGTATGCCCCCGATAGTTTAAGGACCCTAATAAATGATTAATGGGGGTTCAAATAAAGATAAAACTAAATGAAAAACGTACCATTTTCTTTGCCTCGGCGAGTTCGTCTTTGGGCAGACTTAGTGTCTTAACCTAAAACTGTGAACAAAGATTAATCGTCATTCACTAAAAATGTATAATAATTGTTTATCCACTAAGAGTGGCGTAATTGTTATTAACTAGGGACGAGTGAGGATCGCCTAACCTAGGATCGAGATCGAAGGGAAGGAAATGAGAGCCAACAACTTCGGTTTGTTCATTAACCCTCTATCCTTATTTCAAGTGTTTTGGTAGTTTACCATATAAATATGAAATGATTATATGGAATGAGTATATCTTTGAAATGATAATTGAAATGTTTGATGATTAATTGCATGTGAGTGATTAATCGAATTGTAAACGAATTGGTCAATTCTTGACATCTTGAATTGTATCAATATACTGAACGACCAACATGGCAGGATTCACCGACTGAATCCGTCATGAAGAGGCAACCAGTATCTAATATCCCACTTGGCGGGGATACACCAATGACATCCGTGTGATGGTGTATGGCATTGAAGAAATGTCACTTGGCGGGATACCGACCGGCATCTGTGTGATGGCGTATGACATTTATAAGTGACCACATGGTGGGGTGCACAAATCAGCATCCATCATAATGGGAGACCGAAATCGTTAAATATGTAAGCACATTACCGAATGATAAAAAGGACGGGATTCACCGAACGAAATTCGTCATGAATGTGAATTGTATAGACAAAGTGAAATAACAAACTTTGATCAGTGAAAATGAGATTTGTATACTAAATACGTCCTTAAGAGTACATGTTTGAATCTCATGATATAAGTTAAATGATTTGTTGCATGTGGAAATGCATATTTTGATATGATCAATGACTTGTAAAGTGAAAGCATGAGTATAGTTTGATATAAAAGGCATGGTTTTATGATAAATGCATGTCATGTTAAATTGAAAATTGGAATAGAACTGTATAGAACCACTAAGCATGAAAATGCTTAGCGTGTAGTTTTATCTATGCGCAGGTTTCGAGTAAATAGGAAAGAAGGCAAGATCAAGAAGCGCATAGTCATAGGGAAAGTTGCGGCGTATAAGTATATACCCCGCCATATGCATATAATTTCTTTTTGAACGTGTGACATTTTGTGAACAAAAGAGTTAAACTCTGAACTATTGTTTTGTATATCATTTTGTAAAGGCATGACACGCCATTTTGTAAATGAATTGTATAAGAGTAAATGTTTATGGGCCTACCATTTGAAAATGCTTCCGTGTAATTGAAAACCCTAAAATGAACCATGATGTGTTATTTTCAATTGGGAAGTATCATGATGAGGTTCTTTTTGGTGTTGTCCCTCTGTATGCTTCTAACATCTTATTAGGCAGGCCTTGGCATATTGATAGGTGAACCAACCATGATAGTTTCAAGAATTGTTTCAGTTTCATGAAGGACAACAAGCTTGTAACTCTTGTAGCATTGACATCAAAATGGGTTTATGAAGATCAAGTGAGGTTAAAACAATAGTGTGATTAAAAAAAGATAGAGGAAGAAAAAGAAAGAAAAAAAAAAAAAAGGAAGCAAAACAAGAAAGAAAAGAAATTGAGAGAAGGCTAAAGAGTGAGAAGAGAAAAGAGAGTGAAAGACAAAATTATATGAAAGTGAACAAAGACAAAGGAGAGAAAAAAAAAAGAAATGAAAGCTTCTATGCAAAAAAGAGTCAAAGAGTGCTTTCCATACTAACAAGCCTATGTTTGTGCTTTTGTACAAAGAGATGCTTTTGAACATTAACAATCTTGATTCTTCTTTTCCTAGTGTTGTTTCTTCTTTGTTATAGGAGTTTGATTATGTATTCCCCAAGGATGATCCTAGTGGTTTGCCACCCGAGGACACAAAGGAGCTTCAATGCCAAGTGAAGGAATTGATTAGTCCATGTGTTACACATATATTACTTGAACCCAAAAAGGATCGATCGTGAAGGATGTGTATATATTTTTGTGCAATCAACAACATTATGGTTAAGATTTGAGGACGAATCTTTTCAAGGAAGGGGGGAATGATGAGAATCAAAGCACAAAGGTTCCGCTTTAAACGCCAACTGGGCCAATCATAAGAGCAAAGGCAAAAAAACTTTCAAGAGCATTCAATGAGCTTGTGAAGAAGTTTATTTAGGCTAACCTAGTCTTTAAAGAAGAGCATGATTCGTGCCACAGTAGGGTTTCCGGAATCAACAAAATTTATAGCTAAGTTGCTCCTACTGCCGTAGCGTAACTACTGCAGTATAGCGGCTCTAGGATCGAACACAGGGATGAGTTTTCGTCTTACAAATGACTTGTATAATGATTGAGATGGGTAGGGGAGGCTTTCATTTTGGATTTCTTGGTTGCATAAAGGGTGTGGTTTTTTGTTGTCCTTTAAACTAGGCTGAAGCAGTTTAAAAATAAGATGTAAAAAGACCTTGAAGTTTTGGGGTCACGAGTTTGGTATGATGGGGTTATAGATGTGTCCTCGGGTTATTTCCTCGCATTAGAGACAAGCACGACATATAGTCCTCATTTCAAAACCGGATCTTTGTTTAACTTTAAAAACCAAACCTTAGTAACATTCCTATTTGAACCATAGCATTTACTGAGCATTTAATGTTCTTGCAGTTGAAAATAAATAAAGCATTTAACCTACTTTCAGTAGCTAGTAAATGACATCTAATGGATGTCAGTGTATCTAGCAATAAGAATGCTGAATGCAAGCATGCCAAGTATTGACCAAAGAAAATACATTAAATAGCATTTAAACCTAGTTTTGAAGGTTTTGAAACACCAAATACGCGATCACTGCTTCATGAAAACAGAGGAACACTTGCAAACCCACATCAACCAACCTGGAAACCCTCCTCTTCAAGGTTTAGAGGCTTAGCCAAACATCATTTGAGTTGTCATCCTCAAAGGGGTGTGTTTGGCAGCCTAGAAAATGAGGAAGAGGAAGAGAGAAAATGGGAACCAAGCGAGGGCCGTAAATGGCTAGCGTGAAATGAATAGTTAGGTTACAAAATGTTCATAACATGGCTTATATAGCCCCATAAACATGCGAAAATACCAAACTAACCTAAATAATAGCAATGATTACATTGAGAGCGAAAGAGAATTAATCAAAGCGGGTTGTTTGGATCCGCAAACCGCGATCACGGAAATTTTCGCTATGCGGTAATTTTAGCTATGCAGTAATTTTAAGCTACATAGCGAGGGTAGCTATCATAGCGAATTTTTGCTATGTAGCGAAAATTCAGCTATAGTGAAATTTTCGCTATCTTTGCGAAAGAATTTAAGCTATGCACTGTAGTGCCAATCTTCCACTGCATCCTCCCGGCTACATTATGCATCTTGACTTGCTATTTCTTCATCGAGTTGATGAAATCGGCACGAGAATTCATCACGAACTCGGCATAGATCGGCACAATTTCGATGCCAAAAGCTTGATATGATGGTAAGGTTTGAAACCTACAAAACTACCAAAAACAACCTCGAAACAAAATCGGTAGCACTAAAAGGACCTACATGTGATCGGCTTAAATAATATGATTAGTACGCAAAAACACTCAAAACCTATCTTAAAATAGGACTCAAAATAGCACTTTTTTGGGTACTAATCACACCCCCAACCGACACATTGTAGTCCCTTAGCAATGCCCCAAACAATAAAGGACATACGGGCTATGCTTTTCGCAGAGTGTTACTGTTGGGTATTATCTAGTGAGGCTTTACCTTGATTATGAAAAATTTGGACTCACGAACAAAAAACAATCATGAGAGAACAATTGCCATATAGGAACAAGTTTGGGGGCAACATCAATTCCAAGAAGTCATTTGAACTTCCACCAAAATCTAAGTGTTTTTAGGTAACCGAGTTTGAACCAATAGATTTGCTAAGCTATTCCACCTGACCCTACTTTTGCGGGACCTTAAGCGATGACCAACCTAAATAGATTCGATTTACACTCTTATTTCTTACTTGATTGTATTGTAGGGTGCAATGCTGGCTTCGGCTTCACCAAAGTCCGTGTAGCGGGGGTCCACCGATGACTCTAACTAATTAAGGTTTAGGGCATCAAGTCAAAAGGATCACATCGATGCTTAACTCTTCGAGGCTTTACCGGGACTTGAATGGTCGAATCAGCACCTACAACTACGCTAAACTCCACCCATCCACCCATGTAGCCGAACACTAAGTCGGTGACTCCCAACCCCGATTAGCAGGAGCAGGGCTTCAAAGGCTTTCGCCATATACCCATCGGACTGTGTTCGGGTTTCAAGGAAAAGTGTCACGACTTTCCGTACTCTTTTTCTTCTTTCTTTTTCTTTTTGCTTTTTCTTTTTCATTTGGAAGACTTCATTGGTCTTCCTTTGTGGGTAACATAAACCTATTATGGGTCGTCAACGAATCTAAGGCCGATTTTGCAAAGTAAAAAGAGGTATGCAGCTTCTCAACCTATTGATGAAAATAGATGTGCATTGTGTGTGATTAGCTAAAGGCGGATGAACAAGGTTGAATACTTTGGAATCTCAACCAACCAAAAACAATCATGCATGGAGAATTATTCAGCTTTGATGGTAGCATACAATGCTTCAATTTTCAACTCAAGGTAAGAGCGAAACAAAAAAATATAGGAATGGTTTGCAAAAAAGTGTAGAAAAATGTAAATGCTATAAAGCTTTTGATATAACCAAAAGAGTGGCTGAATCTGAAGCTTAACATAGCTAAACACAATACATACTAATCACAACAAAAGATCACCTGCCTACTATTATGGCTAATACATAAATCCTAAACAATCTATACAAAACAAGTACGCAGTTGATAAAAATTTAAAACAAAACAAAATGAT
The DNA here is from genome assembly GCA_016808115.1 of Tetrastigma voinierianum. Lineage (NCBI taxonomy): Eukaryota > Viridiplantae > Streptophyta > Magnoliopsida > Vitales > Vitaceae > Tetrastigma > Tetrastigma voinierianum. The sequence goes on along the minus strand of JAEQBH010005612.1, from coordinate 99,572 downwards.
AGATGACACGTCCGACTACAGCTTCCCCTCCACACACTGACAAAAGTATAATGGAGTGTCTCCACTAGGTAGGGAATGGAAAGCTAGAAGGAAGTGCGAGCCACCTCACTCTCATGGTGAATTGTAGGCGCGGTAGATACGAAAATTGCTGCGAGCTGCCAGCATATCCAAGGAGGAGGCTGCGGAAAGCAGATATGGCGAATTGATCCGCAGTGAGTGGGGTGTGTGGCCAGGCTCTGTCACCGGCGGCGGGGAGAGACCGAGAGTGGCTGCGAATCGAGAAGAAGCATGGCGTGATTCCTACCTTCATTGACCACCGGCTCGGGCCCATCCTTCGATATGATGCACGGTAGTAGCAATCGCGTGAGAGCGGCATCCATAACGATGATTACTCCACTAGGGCGCGGGGATATGCTGCGGTGACTGGCGTGATGTGGAGGATGGAGCCAACCGATCTCGGGGAGGAGGCTGGGGCGTGGGAGGTGGAATTGGAGGAGATAAATGCAGGAGCTAAGGTCCTCCTCCCACCTCCACCTCCTAGAACGGGCTGCTCACCTGCAGTCTCTATGATATCATCCCATGACCTCCTCTAACTTTGTTGTACCCAGAAGAATGGAAGTGGCATATAAAGGCCTTTCATTGGACAAACGAGAGACGACTCACCCGCCACTCTATGCGTGGCTCCTCTGGGAACCCCAGATGCTCTAAGACCTGGCTCAACAACCTCGGCATCAATAGGGGAAAAGCCTCTACCCGAGCCAGGTCCTTACGGTGGACCTTCTCCTCGAAGTGTAGCAATGCGGTCATGAAGAGCTCGGAGGGACTGAACCAGAATCCCTCGGATATCCTGTACAGAGCCTCGAGTATAGCTCCCCTGCGCTGTACATAATGTTGAAGTGGGAATAGGCTACGGTCGAATGCGTGGTCCACGAGAACATCTGCGAGGGCTGACGGAAGAGTATAGGCCCAACAGTGGTATCTCGAGCGAGAGAGCGAACCATCTCTCTCTGTCATGTTTGGGAGCCACCGCCGATGGTCTGTAGGTCCTTGGAACCAGCTGGCGAGGCCCAAGGCTGTAATGTCTGTGATCGAGTACCACTGGGGTGAAGGCGTCGATCTTGGGTGGGGATCTCCGTCGACTAGGCGCTCCAGGGATGTCATATGTGATAAAACTCAGCGCGCTCGAGGATAGAAAAGCGCCTCGGAGTCATGAATAGCCGGTGATCTCCATTGGATCAACGGCTATGCGAATCTTTGAATCGTTGCGATTGTCTTTGGTATGTCGTAGTATGGCTCTCCATGGAAGTCCATGGCACGAAGATTAACGTTCCCTGGAATCGGATCGCAGCTAAACATTGGACGCGTGATCCTCGTATGTGGGGATAATTGGGGCGATGAACTCTGATCAGCTGGAGGAGGCAACGGCTCGGGCCTAGACCGCGATGACTCACTCGGGCTTGATGTCCGGGCCCGCTTGGAAGGCGGGGCCCTCCGGCGTGGTCTCGGATGCCTGGGGAGAAGGGCAGAGGTCGCCCGGATGCAGTATCGCTGGATGGGGCTCGGAGGCTTGCAGGCCTCCTGCGAAGCGAATCGAGGGCCAATGTGGGAGATGTCTCTGCATGGCACTTTGGTCGGGAGGAGTGAGAAAGGCTATGACCACACGCTATCTGGCCCTGCCATCTCTCTCGAAGTGCTGAAGCTGGACCTTGGGCACATGTAGCGATGGGCTCAGTGCGAGACCATGGTACGGGAAGCTGAATCCGCCTTGATGGGGAAGCTGCGGTGATGGTTGGGGGCGCTGCCGGTGTCTTTGGCTAATCGGGAGCCAAAGGAGACTCCATTGGCATTTGTCTTGTGGAAGGAGCCCGCGAGGGGTGGCTTTGATTGGGAGCGGTGGTGGCTGGTGCGTGCGGCGGCGGTGCAGGGCAAAAACTAGGAGCCTGATGAGAGGCACTTTCGGCTCAGGGGCGCTCGGGAGGAGAAGATCTGAAAGGAAATAAATGAAAATGAGGGGGGGCTTTTTATAAATCTGTTTGGCGGTTGAAAGGTCTCCCTGAAGCCCAAGAGCCGCAGGAGGATAAATTTCGCTATGGTTGCGAACATTTATTCCTTACACCAGCTTCCATCCTGCAAAATAACAACAAAATTTAATTTAAATAAATTAAAATAAAATAAAAATAAAATAAAATTTTAACTGAACATAAAAAAGAGGTTTTTTAATTAAAAACTAAAATAAAGAAAATTACTAAAAATAAAATAAACTGAAAATTGACCAAATTAAACTAAAATCAAAATTTTTGAGCTGTAGTTTGGTCTCAGTGGAGACCAAACCAGCTCAATGGCTCGGGTTTCATTCATGGAGGATCAAGGAGAATCATCACGCTGCGATGTGTGTCTTGCGATTAACTTCATGCTCAGCCCCTTTGTGTTGAGTTTCTTTTCACTTGGTGGTGCTGGGGGAATCATTGGCTCTGCAGGAGTGACTGATGCAGTCAATTCTCCATCAACTGCTCCACTTTTCTTCATCAATTCTTCTGATTTGAGCATTTAGTTTTCCGCCTTGGACCAATTAAGCAAACTTCATCCCGAGATCTGCCTCTCGTCTTACGATGAAAGCGGCCTTGTGCTTTCGGTGAAAAATGTTGAGCTCGATGTCATGTTGCCACATGTGTTGCATGACTCCATTAAACAATTGATTATCGCATTGGAAGTGGCCAAAGTATGGCCTTCAGAGATGATTGGCATGATTGAAACCCATTTGCGTCGGTTCGGTATCGAGCACTACAAAATCCATTGGATAGTAGAATTTGTCCACCTTTACCAATACATCCTCAACTATGCCCTTATGAATTTTAACTGATCAATCTGCTAAGGATAGAGTGATGGTAGTGAGCTTAAGCTCCCTGAGCCCAGCTGTATATGCGAGTATGGCGGTGGGTTTACAACCCCCAGTCGATAGTGCTTTATCTATGCAAATCCCTCAATGTTGGCGATATTGTGGGGATCCACGGATCCTGTATTTCCTTTGGGGTCTTGCTGCGAATGATGCTTGACTATTACAGACAGGAGGCTTTCTTTTGATACCCAACCTTCTTGTAGTGGGTCCTTGAAATTGCATATGTTGGGACACCTTAATCATGTCAGCTTGATGCTGGGATATTTACCTTCACTTGCCTTAGCACCTCCCAAATTTTAGTTTGGTTTGTGATTTTTTCTTTGCCTCTAAGTGCTTGAGGAAATGGAGGGGGCATGTTTTTCTTCATTGAATCTTCTCTGATTATTATTTTCTCAGGCTCAGCTTCCTTTTCTTTCCTAGTTTCTTGTGATCTTGGAGTGCGGATTTGCTCAATTTCTTTTCCACTCCTCAAAGTGATGATAGCCTTTACTTCATCCATTCTTGCATTGGGATCAGACAGATCCTATCTCATGTATTCCCCTAGGGTTTTGTTGGCCAATACGGGAAGGGAATTTCCTTTTCGGGACCTGGCTGTTTGGTTAGACAAGTGGTAATGGAACTTTGCAACTCAGAATGCATGCTGTCTAACTTCTTGTTGAGTGAGCTCTCTACTCTTTCAATTTTCTGATTAGTTTGGACATTGATGGCTTTATGCTCCTCTACAAAATTCCCACCACCTTGCTCAAATTCAAAGATGGCACTCAACGGGAGAAAGAAGGTGGAGAATTTGCCGTGCCCAAAAGTAGACTGGCTTCTTTGCTTTGTGTGCTCTGGGAGGGGGCATATACGAGGGGTTTGGCTTCCATGATATAGGTGGATGATTCCTCCAATTGGGGTTATAGGTGTTGCCATGGGAGCATTTGTGAGTGGCTTATTTTTGACCCAAGACATGGGCATGCTCTTGCAGTGGGTCCCTTCTTGAAGGAACTATTTGGGCCCAGTGCTCCCGAGGGGTGGCTATTTGTGACAAATTAAAACAAGCGGATTTGAATCACAGGCAACTCATTCGCTGTTTGCCATTTCATCTTGATTTCTCATTCCAGCTCCTCGACCTTCGGTCAAAGTGAGTCGGTTGCTTTCATCTCCGTGCCTTCGGAAAGTGCATAAATGCCTCCCCTTTGGTGGGTCGAAGGCCTTGTTCTTTTCTACGCACTCCCTTAGGTTTGGCTCATCGTCCCTTGATTTCAGCCACATAATTCAAAGTCCATGGCTTCATCTGGGTTCTTGCTTTCAAAGTCCCCTCCACACATGGTTTCCGAGTTTCTTCATGGGTTTGGAGACACACCATCATAAATGATTCCATGACATCCATGTATCAAACCCTTGGTGTGGACATTGCAGCGATGAAGTCTCCATGAATCTCGACAACGATAAAACTTCTCATTATCGTAGGCAGTAAGTGTAGATTTGCCTCTTCAAACTATTGGTCTTGGTTATGCTTGAAAATTTCTTCAAAATTCAAAAGCGAAGTGGCTTTAATTTCTAATTATTCATTGCTTAGTAGATTGAGCCAAATTTTAGCTTTGTCTTTGAGGGTTAATGGGAATGCCTTCAACTTCATCAAATCCATATCGGTTACACCCTCCTTAAAAGTTATGCATACTTCCTCAAAATCCCGGATGTGTGTGTATGGATTTTCATTTTCCATACCATGAAAAGTTGGGAGTAGGGGCACCAGATAAGGTCTCACCGCCACATCCTCAGCAGGTGGTATGATGCAGGAAGGTGCACTAACTCTAGGAGGGTGTATGTGGTCCCTCATTGACCTGTATGCTGTTGGATTCATAGGAGCTGCTTGCTGACTTTGCTGTTCCTCAGGTAGAGGATCCATTTGCTCAACATGCTGCCCGACTTCACAACTTTGCTCAATTGGTGCACTAACTCTTTCCAGTCTACCTGATATTCCTCTATCCTAGTGATGCGTAAACACAGTGAGACAAAGAAAGAACAAATATGAGCTTGCAAAAAAGATTAGTGTTAATAAAAAATAAGCGTATTGATAAAACAGCCCAGCAGTGACCGTTGAATAAAAAAACTCGAAATTCTAAATAATGAAATTCAAAAAGGTTTTTACAAGTACCCATCAACTCATCATCTGTAGTTTAGCACCATCCCCGGCAGCGGCGCCATTTGATTCGTGCCACAGTAGGGTTGCCGGAATCAACAAAATTTAAACAAAATTTATACCTAAGTTGCTCCTACTGCTATAGCATAACTACTGGAGTATAGCAGCTCTAGGATCGAACACAGGGATGGGTTTTCGTCTTACAAATGGTGAGGCTTTCATTTTAGTTTTCGATTTGCATAAAAGTGTGGTTGTTGTTGTCCTTTAAACTAGTACAGAAACGTTTAAAAAATAAGATGTAAAAAGAAGACCTTGAGTTTTGGGTCACTAGTTTTACCCAGGAAATATACCTAGTCGTTTTTCGACATGTTTAGGGGTATTTTGTAATAGCCTAATTTGGGGTCGTGTTTTGTAAGTTAAATCACGAAACATGGAGGCTTGAGAACCGGAAAATTACAAAACTTAGGACAAAATTATAAATTGTCAAAAGGGGCTAAAAGACATGGATTAAGAGGATTGAGGCCAAAAATACAATTTGGGAACTTGGAATACAAATAGTCAAACATGGAGGGACCTTTTTGCAAATAAAAGTTAGCAAAAATGGGTTTTTTATTTTAGGAGGGCCAAACATGGCCTTAGCAAACATGGGTTTTAAAAGACCAAAGTTGGTCTCATTTGGGGAGGAGAAAAAAAGCGTGAAAGGAGGAGGAGAAAGAAGAGAAGAGGAAGAGGAAGAAGATGGAGGAGCTAAGATCAAGCCAACAAGGTATGGAACTTGGATTTTTGTATGGAAACTAACCTTGATTATGGATTCTATGAGATTATGTATGAATTTCCATGCTTGGTTGGTTAGTAGCTTGTCCCCAAACTTGGGGTTTTGCTAGGGTTTCATCTTAACCCAAAAATTATGGAAAGTAAGGTGGGTAGAACCCCATATGGCACAAGATAGTTATGGAATCCTCTCCTTTAGGATGGATTCATGGTTAATTGAGAGTCTTTGAGTTAGGGTTTAGAATAAGCCTAACTAAATATATCATGTTTAGTTTGTGTATGGGTGCTAACATTCTTAGGGTATTTTGGAAGGATTCATGATATGAATTTTGAAGAAAGATATGTAACGAAAGTGGAATAGAAAGATTCCAAGGTGCATTGGAAATGGTTTAGATGTGTGTGTTTGAAGTATAGGAATTGATTTGAGTAACAAAACTATATGGAAAAATGGGGAGAAAAATGCATTCTGGACATTTTTCGGTCATGTACCGGTACACCCCTTCACGAGGGCAAAGGTGTGGGGTACACGTTAGGGGTGTGCCGTTACCACAGTACATTTTCTACATTTCGACCAGTTTCGGTATTTTGGACATAGCTTGCTCATTTCTTATCAATTTAATTGGTCAAGTGGCCAATTAAAATAGACTTCAAGAGAACCATCCATATAGAAATAGACATCGTCAAGTCCTCTGACTCTAAGTGGCCAAAAATTCACTCAAAGTGATTAGTGTGCGGAAGTCAATTCTGCATCGATTATCGTTCATAGAGTAGTCGAGGTTGTTTCGGACGTATCTTGGTTCCCGGTGCTTTCTCTACGATTTAGGTGATTCCAATTGGAGGAGAATCCTTAGCACCTTAAATTTAAAGGAGTACAAAGAACCAGTGCCAAATATGGATACAAGGCACTGGAAAATGAATATTGCAACTGTCCCTCGGATAAATCGGTAAACCGACTAGTTGGCATGAAAATGCCGCAGCGAGTTTGGATGATCCGATTGGAATAATTCATATTTCTAAGTAAAGTTGATTCATCAAGGAACAAGAATACATGAATGATGTGTGAATACATGGGGTATTCTGGCCTCAGTATCGAAATGCCATATGGAATAGGCATGAAACGAATAGGATATGAAACATATGGCGAAATATGAACTTGAACATGATTATGAATGATAAAATGTCATTGATCATAGAGATATGATTAAGAAAGGTTATAAGTTTTTTTTTTTTTTTGAAGAAAAGACATATGACAATCGACTACTGGGATAGAAGAGAATGGGCAGTGGGCGTCCTGTTGGTGCCGGCACTCTGTGGTGCCAGCTCCTGGTAGTGCCCGGCACTCACCTGTGTGGGTGCTCGGCACTCCTGGCTGGCATTAGTTAGCCACGTTTTGATTAGTGCCGGCACTCCCACTTGTGCTACGGCACTCTCTGATGGCGTCAGGCGGTACGTCCTGTATGGTCTTCACGACACCCGATCTTGTATATCGTACCTTGGTGCCAATTGTGCTAGCATCCTACTCATTTTCTTATAATTGGTCTAGGTAGTCGGATAGACATATATGATAAGACTCTTGAATAAAGAATATGTAAAGATCTTAATGTACCTCTGTATCGTTACGTGGTACCTCTTGGTACTCGCATGTACGATTGGATTACGTAATTTTCACGGGTACTCCTGTATCTGCTTAAGTTTTGTCGTACCTAGGTGCTCCCTTGTTTACGATTAAGTTACGCCGTGCACCTACGGACACTCCTGTATCCCGATTAAGCTCTGTAACTCCTACGGGAGTCCCGAATGGTATACATACGTATAAGATGGATTACGTATAAGAAGAAACTGCAACTCCCTACGGGAGGGTGAATAAGTATAAGTCAGAGTAGTACCCTACGGGGTACTCGTATCAGTAAAAACAAGTATAAGTTGATGTACCTAAAGGTACTCTAAAATAAGTATAAGCTCGGTAGTACCTACGGGTACTCGTATCGGTAAAATAAGTGCAAAGGGTTACGCCAAAATAAGTATAAGTCCCGATCGTATACGGTTACTTAGTATATGTATGTTGTGATGCGCGTACTGCTATGGACTAATGTCCATATACGGTATGTGGCAATCTACATCGTCTGATCACGACCTTGTATGTAATATGATTATGATATGTTCCGACTTATCGTACCTACGGGTACCTTCGTACAAGAATAAGTTCAGTAAGACCAGTATAAGATCCGTAAGACAAGTATATACTCTGTAAGACATGTATAAGATCTGTAATACATGTATAAAATCCGAGATACATGTATATGCTCCGTAATACCAGGATAAGATCCGATATTACCGTATCAAACTCAGTACTGCTAGAAGATCCGTAGCGACAAGGATAGCTCAGAGGTACAAGTACAAAAGATACCAAGCATCTCTCAGATAAATATAAGTTCCAAGTACCTACGTACTTATCGACATCAGAGTACCTACGCATCTCCTCGTGATAAGCTCCGATATGGATAACTCGTAGGGTAATTCGGCCGCAATTCCTCTCCCGCATGAACATAGTATTCTTAACCCAGGGCTTGTTAGATATGATAACAACACGTTGGTACCGCAGCGTACATTTGATCAAGTAGTACTTACTGTACTTCCGTATATGGTAAGTTCCAAGAATACCAAGATATCGCCCGTAATATCTCCGCAGTACCTGTGGGTACCTCCAACAAGTGTAAACTCAGAAATAAAGTATAAGTTCTGTAAACTCCTACGGAGATCCGAGATAGATATAAATACTCATATTCGATTAAATCAGATAAGCATAGGTTCGTAACTCCAGGAGATCAAATAAGTATAAGTCCGAGGTATTAGCATAAGTCTGATATGTATGTTATCTGGGGAGACCTAATAAGTATATGTCTGATACAAACATAAGTATAAATGTATCCCATGAGATAAGTATCAGCCCGACGTGGTTCAAGTATATGTCCTTTGGGGGAGATCCGACAAGTATAAGATCCGAATAAGAATAAGTCTACTATATATAAGATCCGATCATATAAGTATAAGACTCGGATAAGAATAAGTGCTATGAGTATAAGATCCAAATAAGGATAAGTCTGCCATAAGTGTAATTCCTGAGTAAGTATAAGATCAAGATGTGATAAGTATAAGTCTGAATAAGCATAAGTCTGTATAAGCCCTAGTAATTGTATAAGTTCATTATGTGAATGCCTGAATATTCTGACACTGCGCAATGTTATCCATTTTATGTTTCTGTATAAGAAATGTTTCCCCACTAAGCTGCAGTTTAGCACGGGTTTTTAATCCGTGTAGGTACAGGTGAGAAGACACCACAGATCCGTGATACACCGGGTCAACACACTGTAAGGTTCACTACATGTAGGTTCGGTACTCGATTCAGAACGTGAGCACAAACTTTTGTATTTGTAAATGGACTCACATATGTGTCTAGATTTTGATGGACAATCTACCCAAGGTAAATTTTTAATACAAAGATACGGACAAGCTGATTATGTTATAAGATGTGGGCCACACCACAGTACCGGGATCGACTTTAAAAAAAAATCGATAAAGAGTCCTACCAGTCCGAGACTCGAACTCCAGCTCGAATCCGCTGACCAACGAACCTGAATCTGTGGCATGACAAGTTTGGTATGATGGGGTTATAGAGGTGTCTCAAGTATTTCCTCGCATTAGGGCAAACGACATATAGTCATTTCAAAACGATCTTTGTTTAACTTTTAAACCAACCCTTAGTAACATTCCAATTAACCATAGCATTTTATCGGGCATTTAATGTTATCAGTTTGAAAATAAAGATTAACCTACTTTCGTTGAACAGAATGACATCTAATGATGTCATGATATTCAGCAATAAGTGAATTACATTGAACCCTAAAGCATGCCAAGTATTGACTGTGTTAAAAATTACATTAAATAGTATTTAAACCTAGTTTTGAAAGTTTGAACACAAATACGCTAGGCACTCGCTTCATGAAAATAGAGGAACACCCGCAAACCCACATCAACCATCCCAAGAACCCTCCTCTTCATGTTTTGAGGCTTAGCTTAACAGTCCTTTGAGTTGTCATCCTCAAAACAAAATTAGAAAATGAGAAAGAGGAGAGAGAAGAGAGAAAATGGGAACCAAAAACAGGGTCAGAATGAAACTCAAGGCAAATGAAGAAGAAGCAAAATGTTCATAACATGGCTTATATAGCCCCACAAACATGCGAAAACACTAAACTAACCTAAATAATATGATTATTACTGAGGGCAAAAGAGGAATTAATCAAACTGAGTCGTTTGGATCACTAAAACACTGGCGTTAATTTCGCTTATACGCACTTTTTACATATGGGGCTCTCATATGATAGCGAAATCTCGCCATAGCAGAGAAATTTTCACAGATAGCTAAATTTCGCTATCATAGCTAATTTTTCATATGTAGTTGGTATTTCGCTTATGATAGCCAAAATTTCGCTTATCATTGCGAAAATTTCGCTATGCCTCGCAAAATTGCCAATCTTTCCTCGTGACTCTCCAAACTTCGCATTTTCATGCATCTTCCAATTATTTCTTCATCACAAGCCGATGAAATCGACGAGAATTCATACGAACTCTACGATAAATCAACACAATTTCGATGCCAAGCTTGATATGATAAAAGCGCCATTTAAACCCAAACTATTTAAAAACAACCTCAAACAAACCGCAGCACTAGCGACACACCACAATCTACTTAACACATGATTAGTACGCAAAGCACTCCAAACCCATCATAAATAGTAATTCAAGAGAATTTTGGCATTAATCTCGTATTGATAAGTCAACTGCTTCCTTTAAAGCACCAGTCAATATGTAGTTCAAAAGTTGATATTTCTACAAATTGAACCTGGGGTGTATCTAACTTAATTCATGGAAAATCTCAGATTCGGGAAGTTTGTGAAACTGAGACATAAAACATATTTTATTTCCATTTTATCTTGTTACTATTTTAATTTTGAGTTGTTTATTTTAGAAAGATTTCGTTTCTCCTGCCAAAAATAGTAGTCGTTTATTTGACTTAGAAAGTTTGTTTTTGTTAGTTAAATATTGCTATTTCTTTTTAGAAAGATTTGCTTAGGAGTTTTTATTTTTGTAGAGATTTACTTTAGAGTTATTTTATATAAATTAGAAGTCTTGTTTTCCAAGTCAAAGTAGAGTTGCTTTATTTTATTTAGAAAGTATATGCAGATATAAATTTCCTTAATGTAGTCTTTGAATATATAATATTAAAATAAAATTCATTTTGCAGATTTTCTTCATTTTATGGTTCTTTTGAGAACTTTTGAGCCTATCAATGTTAATTCCTTTATGGTTCAAACTTATAGCCTGTTTCTATAATCAAGGGTCAGGTTACTTTCTATTCTGTTTCCTTGGGCGGATTTTGGTTCTATAACCAAGGGGATGGGGACATAACATATTTTCTTACTGCTCTGATCAATATAACAAGGGACGGGCCAATATCTAGATAGTTTGAAGATCTCTGGGAGTAATATGCAACAATTGGTGATCTCACAACAAGTGGGATTCAGATTAACCACTCTAGGCCTCCTCAACACAAGGTTGCAATAGTAAATAAGGTAGCTCAAGCCTCAACGGAACATCTCCACACCATCTATCCAACCAGAAACACACCCTTCTACCATTACCCACAAAACAGAACCCTGCAACCCACCAAGTCCCAACCCATTCTGATGGTTTTCCAAACACCCACCCCATAAGAGCCCATAACCTCAAGGGTTCACCACCCGCCCTCCTCCCAAACCATACAAATCACCATATGCTAAAAGACACCTTCCTACAAAGCTTCAACTTCATTTCACTAACAAGGCCTGTTAAGAATATCCAAGTTTTTCACCCCAACCCTCCTATGATTGGCCAAGTAGATGTTCAATATTATTTTTATTTGCTACTTCAGTTCATTTTATTTATTATCATTAATATAAAAATATGTAAATTTATTTATAATTGGATTTTTTAATATTTTTTATTAGATAGCAAACATAAGAAAATTCTACTCTTTAACATTTTCTTTTCTTTTCAGAAGGTAATAAGAGTTAATTTGCAGGAAAATCGTGGTCTATGGGCTGATAACAAATAACCTATTTATATACAAGACATTCTCTAATCAAATTAGGAAACAATATGAAGTTTCCTAACTTACATGCTTCTTTTCCCAACTAATTTCTAATTCATGCAATACCATAACATTTCTCAAGTCGAGCACAGAGGTTGATCAAAAAATTAAATTTGCTGCAACAATAACTGACTCGATCCCCACTTAAAGGTTTTGTGAAGATATCTCCTAATTGTTCTTATATCTTTACATATCCTATAGAGATCAACCCCAACTGGATCTTCTCACGGACAAAATGATGGTCTATCTCAATATGTTTGGCATGTTTATGAAATATTAGGTTAAGTGCGGGCAGCATGGCAAATGGTTATCAGCATAAAAGCTTAGCTTCGTACCGGTGTTTCGCATGCCCACTTCCATCAACAATCAATGATTCATGATCTCGTGATACTGCCGTGCCATAGCTCTATACTCTGACTTCGCACTAGACCTCGCGACAACACTTTGCTTCTTACTTTTCCATGAGATCAGATTTTCTCCAAAACAGACACAATATCCTAAGGTGGATCTTTTATCATCCTTAGATCCTACCTAATTTACATCAGAAAGCACTCCACCCTGAAACATGTTTTATTGATTCACTATATGAAGTGTTATGAATCCATATCAAAATTTATAACCTACTCCATCACAGAGCAAGCTACTCAAAGATAGTGGTTCTAGGCTTCCAAACTCAGATGGGTTTTCTTTGCACAAATGACTAATAAATGAGGTTCAATATAATCAAATTTGATTTTAAGGTGGTGATAAAAACAGAGCTTTAGTTTGAAACCAAAATAAAAACAAGTTAAAATGTAAATGAAACTTTTAAAGTGTTAGGTCATCGAGGTTGAATCTTTGCAACCAGGTCAAGGTCCTTTCTCATGCTGTGAAGATGACCCATAGTCATTTCCGAAACCGGATCTTCATTAGCTATAAAATTCGACCTCAATAAATATCCTTGAACTAGCACAAACAATGCTCTACGTTAAAGCACAATCATTTTAATCACCTGACAATGGATAATAAATGATAATCACAAACACTGGGTCGGATCTAACATTAGCATCCACTGAGCCAAAAGATTACCAAGTAATAAATCGCAAGGTGACTCAAAAGGGATGTGAAACCCAAAGTTAAACAGGAGAACATGATGGCAGCAATAGTTGCGCGCGCCGAAATATGGGATCTCCTAAAGAGTTCTCTTCAGACTCGCAGCCCATCCCTTGCTCAAGGAGAACGGTTGTTTTCATCCTCTGAGTTATCATCCTCGGAGGGTAAGTCATTGCCTAGGAAAATGGAAAAGAAACAGAAAAGGAGCAAAGATAGAAAAAACTAGAGAGTTTGGAAAGCTTCTCCCCAAAAATTTATTGTGAAGTTGATTGATCCAAAGTTTGTACAGACTGAGGCTTATATAGGTGCTCAGTGTATAGGAAATTACCAAAAGAAAAACAAAACCAAAAGCTATTACAAGGATAAAATGGGAAGAAATAAGAAATTGTAACAAAAACAACAAAAGCGTGAAATGCAGGTGAACAGTGATGAAATGTGAACAGTGGCAGGATGAATAGTGCGGGCAGGAGCAATTTCGCAGGTTGTGACCAAAATTTGCTGTGCTTCATTTTTTTGCATTTTCTGCTCTTCTTTCCTTCTGGTCTCTGATCTGCAATGACAGAGTTTGACTAACCCTTCGTGCTTGATCACCCAATACTCCCTGCACAATAGCTTGCAAAACTACAAAATTAGCCACAAAGTAAATCGTGAGAATAAGAGGGACCTTTAATGTGCAATCGGGTTAATTAGAATGATTAGTACACAAAAGCACTCAAAACCTATAATAAATAGGGTTCAAAATAGCACTTTTAAAGTACTAATCACTTATACTATGACGCCCAAATCTCTGGGTTCAAGTGACAACTGTCAAATCATGGAACCTGTGTGTCTCATATTATGAGACCCTTACATGAGTAAAATGACCACATTGGCCTACGCATCATACTCACCAAAATATATCCAACCAACTATATTACAATGGTTCAAGAGTTAATTTCACTCTTAATACAAACATATATTAAAACTTAAAATTCTAATGCATGTTATACAAATTTCATGTCAAAGCCATAATCCGGCTTTCTTCTCAAAAGCAGCCTCTATTGAGCGCCATCTTCCAAACACTCCTTGTACTTGAAATAATGATCCCTCGACAGGGTGAGCAATGCCCAGTAGTGATAATTTCCTACATGGGCATTCCCCACCTAAGCGCATGCATGCATGGCAAACAACACACTCACAAATTCATTATCCTACTTGAATGTTTCATACATGCCCAAATCCCATGTCTCGAAGTCCTTATCAATTCTCACACATGTCAAGGTCAAATGAAAACACTGTTTCAAACAAAGGTTTTGTTCTAGAAAACATACCACCGAAGCTCGTAAAATCTATCGACAACCCTCCGAGGCAAATTTGTCGATAACTTCCAAACAATTCACGTGGCTCCTCCGACTTGAATTGTTGGACAATCTCCTAACCCAATTCTCCAGAAAATCTTCCATTAAAATTCATTTCACAACCATTTTCCTATTTCATTTTATTTCATGTCATGCACTCACACCTATTATTCTAGGTTGCCCCGGTGCATATGGAATGCATTATGCCATTTCCAAACAATTCATGCTAATATATTTTACATGCACATATTAACAAAAATTAACTCACATACACTGGTGTTATTCAATTCATAGCACACATAAAAACAGCCTCATGAGCTAATAAACACCCAAGCAATTCATTTTGAATCACCCAAGCAACACAAAAATCCAGTGAACAGTAAAACCTTAGGTCTCAAGATCGTTTCACGCCACATCAGATTTTCGACATCCAAAATATTTTAAGATTCCAAACACTCGCCATCTAGGCCTTAACAAATCCCTTTATCCATATAAATGGCTCTTAGCCAAAGAATAAACCAAGTAGGAGAAGACCCCTACCTCTTGGAGTTGTCAAAACTCCACAAAATCAGTGTCCACACGTAACCCTTATAGCATAGATCAACTTTGCTTCTTGGCCTGACGAGAACCGATGATCCGAAAGCCGGGAAATCTAGAGAGAAGTTGCACTTTCTCTCTCTAAAACTCGGTTCTCCTCACCGCACGCACCAAATTTAAAATGAGAAGGAGTCTTATTTTGTCTTTATTTTAATCTTTTCACTTAATTCCATCCTTGTCCCTTTAATTTGACTTAAAGGGCCTTTTTGACACATGGCTCAATCTAAGCCATTTATCTCTATCCTCTCACTAATCATGCAACATGTGTCACATGGGTACATGTAGTAGGTGACTTTTGTCACATCACATGTTTCACAAGTCACACGGCTTCAACACCCAAGGCCTCAAAACGTGAAATTCGACGTCTCTGACCAATAAATTCAACGTGGTAGATTTCACGAGATGATTCCAATTATGAAGTCCATTTTGTCATCTGAGATCTAAAAAAATTCCGGATTTTGACCGAAATTACAATTTTGCCTTTTTTAGAAAATTAGATTTTCTCAGGCTTTCACATATACAATATTCCATATTTAGGAGCTTATTTCAAATAGCATAGGATATGCTCTATAGCTTCCTATAATGACCGACCGTGGGAGATGAAGAGCATCGCTTAAAAACTTATCGAATAAGAAATATCCAAAGGAAGTTACTTGAAGATAATTCAATTTCCTAACCAATCTCTCTCAGATTCTCAAGCTCTTCAAATTGGTCTCTTCCTAGTTGATTTTCAAGATTAGAGTCATAGTATACTCACACGATCTGGCACCCAATTTCCCTGTCTTAGATAACAAATCGAGCACATATTTCCGTTGAGATAACAAAATTCCTTGCTTATTTCTCATGACTTTAACACCCAAGAAATACTTCAACATTCCTAAATTCTTTGTGTGAAACTGACTGTGAAGAACAGATTTAAGAGATAATATTACCTTCAGAGTCACTCCCATTGATGACAATATCATCCACATACACTACTAGTAGAATACTACCAGAACTAGAATTTCTATAGAAGACAGAGTGGCCAGACATACACTTCTGCATGCCAAATGTCTCAATTGCCTGATTAAATTTTCCAAACTAAGCATGAGGACTCTGTTTCAAACCATACGGAAATTTATAAAGACAACACACCTTCCCTATCTCCCCTTGAGCAACAAACCCCGAAGGTTGCTTCATGTAAACTTCTTCCTAGAGATTGCCATGTGGAAAGACATTCTTGATATCAAGCTGATGTAAGTCCCAATCATAAGAAGCAGCAAGGGAAAGAAACAGACGAACAAATGTCAGCTTAGCTATAGGAGAAAAAGTATCAGAATAATCAATGCCATAAGTCTGAGCATAGCCCTTAGCAACAAGACGGGCCTTCAATCTAGTAACATACCCATCAAGATTAAACTTTACTGCAAACACCCAACAAAAACCAATAGAACTTCTTTCCAGTAAGGGCATAAAGTCCCATGTACCATTGTCATCTAAAGCCTGCATTTCATCCACATAGCACTACTATGGCGCCCCAACCTGGCACCCTGTGTCAGGAAAGGGAGTCACAAATCTGAGAACTATAAACTTGTTAACTTATATAATTCTAAACAATTATCTTGAAAATATAAACTTACAAAAAATTTCATATACATTCACCGTAGTGGTATTTACAATGTCCTGTACATATATTATGAGTCCCATTTACTTGTACTTTTTCATTTACACTGTCTCCAAAATCTTACATTTACATTTACATTTACAAAATCAAGTCAAACCTACATGTGGTGGACTCCTACAATTGTGTTGGCCTTGCTGTATGCGGAATATCACAGACGTCCTCTTCAGTACCTACATGGATAAATACTCATGCTAAGATTTATAAATTTTTGAAAGGAATCCATAAATATAGATGACTACTATAATGATCGCTACAATACTATAACATTTTATTCATATTACATATTACTTCATATCATTATAATCTCAATTACATATTACATTTCATATCATTTTCATGTTTCACGCCTTTTATAAACATTCCAAAAATTTCATCTCATCTTATGTCATGCCTGCATGTTCCAAAGAAGTGGATACAGGAAAGAACTGTATGTAGCTGAGGGTACTAGCATTGTACCAACACAAAGGATATCGATTCATACTCGATTGTATAACCCAAACGGGCAGTCAGAATGACCCAAACCAAATAATTATATCCTCGTATGTCAGAAAGACTGTGATCCTAATAGGCATGCCTATCTATCCAACTACCCGATCATAAGCAGACAATCAGTTTTATTATGTTTTCTTAATAATCTTTCATATATCAGAAAAACATATCTCATATATATGAATAACTATTGATATCATGTATACAAATGAGAAATTCATTATCAAATAATCTCTTATAAACATGTAATTGTACTTTGCACTTTTTCATATAACAAAAAAAATATTCGTGTATTCTCTTTAGCTTTCATAACACATTTTATCATGATCATCTTACTATGATTTACCATGTCATATAAAATAAATTTATATAGCCTTTATATTACTCCCCGCTTCCATAACCATTCTTTCCTAAACAAATGAGGCGGCCGCAAGTCCATTTTTGATTACAATTTTGACCCTATAAACGGGATTGTTAGACAAAGTGATATTCTAACCTAATATACCCCTATGTCTTAAGTTTCCTATGGTTCAAAAATCATGTAATTTGGACTTTTAACTTAGGAGGTATGGCCTAAACATTCCAAACTGCTCTTGGACAGTTTACAGGAAAAGAATCAAGAATTGAGTCCTATATTTGAAAATTTTCTTGGAATAATAGAGATATAATTTGACCAAACTTTTCTTCATGAAAGTTGTTATCCTAGATGTATAGTTTGTATAGAAATTTGAATCACTTCATTTGGATCAGTATAACTCAAGGTATGACTTAAACAACCGGAATTACTCTTGTCTGTGGATCGCTTCCGAGACAAGCCAGTGGACGTAATTGTTCCCTTTACTTTGACGAATTTGTAACAATGGGGCTAAATTTATTATAAGTTCTTCATAAAAGCAGCCTCTAGAAGTCTGAGTTACCCAAAAATTGGAATCACTCAATTTAGATGACCGAAACTCAACTTATGACCTAAACACCAAAACTATACCAAAATAGAGGATAACCCGGCAACTTACCCGTATTTTCACTTTAGTCACACAAAAAGGGGACTTAGGGTCAGGTTTGCTTCTTGGTACCTTCTATACTTTTGTAGGTTTACCTCTTAGGGGTTTTTCGCAACTAAAATAACTCAATTTGGATGACTAATGGCCAAGTTATGGAAAAAACAAAAACATGAGTTTTGGAAAATTTTGACAGCATCTCCCCTAAAACCCCAACATTTTCTTTATACAAAAATTTGTCAATTGGGGACCACAACCAATCAATCAAAGCCAAAGCATATCAAAACAACTCCCAAATCTAACTTAGTTTTCAACCCCAAATCACTTTTTATACAGTTAGGGTTTTCCCAACTCAAACATAAATGTGCTGAGTTCGAGAATTTCCAAACATACTCAAACTTATACAAGGTCCATACTTTCCATACAAGGTTCCATACTTATATCACAGATCAGCGAGATATTTCCATACCTTGATCTTCAAAGACTTGAACCAAACTTCTCTTTTTCTTTACTCTCTCTTCTTTCTTCTTCTTCCTTTTTTTTACTTCTCTTCTTCTCTTCTCTTTTTAGCAAGTAGAACCCAAGATAAATGAGAAGAAAGAACCCAAAATTCTCCGGCTCTTCTCCCACCGTGTTTAATCTCATTTTCCAAAATGAGAAGAATATCTGGCTCAAGAGACCAAATGTAGTCTTATTCTCTTTTCATGTACAAGGCCTTGTTTGGCTTTTCTCATTTTTTTGTTTAACTGTCATATTTTTTGCATTTTAGTCCCTCTTCCATATTCTAATTGCACAACAACTTATTACTATTTCTAATTAATCATATACTCTTCTTCATTTATGACCTTTAGGTCCTTAATATGGCATTTTACTATTTTACCCTTAACTCTTGAATTAATTTCGGGTTTTATCATTTTTATCACTTAGCATCTAAATTCCGGAAAAATCCACATTTACTTTTATTATACCCTAAACATGTTATAAAACTACTAAGGTATAATTTAGAGTGTTACAACTACACCAACCAAGGTGAGATAAAGCCTCAAGAACAGTGTTGGAAAGAGAGATAGAATTAAGAGATGCAATAAAGGAACAAGAGGAAGACGACAAATGGTATAGGAAACAAACAAACAGATTGGGTAAGCACACTGACGATAACCTTTACGGAGAGCAATAAGAAGATCATCATTCTTGACCGAGTCTGATGGCGAAGTAGTCGGTGTTGGATTAGAGACTAGAGGGTTCTGGCACCGAGAATATACCTTAGTAATGGGAGGTTTAATAGGAATGAGAGCTGGAGTAGGAGCCAGTGGAGCTAGTGAGGCAATAGTGTACACTAATAAATCATCATCCCCCCTGACTAGTAACAGGAGAAGAAAGGGAAAACGGGGTATTCTCAAAGAATGTAACATCGTGACACAAAATAACGCTAAAGATGGACAATAACACCTATACTTTAACACGAGAATATCCCATAAAGATACACTTAAGGACTTCGCATAAAGTTTAGAAACTAAGGACGGATTCTCAACAATCATGTGCATCCAAATACTTGGGAACAATAGGAACAAACGAATTTTCGAAACAACTGCGGTAAGGATAACCTAATTAAGAACCTATCGAGGGCATCCTATTAATAAAAACATACGTGGAGACTGAGATTGTGCAAAAATGTTTAGGGACATCCATCTAGAACAAAAAGGGCTCGTAGTTGCTCAGCTCATGATTACATGTACTAAAACCTTTAAATTAACATAGTTACAAGAGCTCACAATTCTCGTATCTTGTCTACTGGAATTACTGATATAATTGATAAAATTACTTTATATTGCTTATTTTGAAAATGGTTTTAATTTAAGACACTGCAAGTGTACAGATCATACAAGTAGTAAAATCGATGTAAGTCCAGATATCATTCCCACAGGGATTGATAAGAATTGGGAATCAACTACTCCAACTACTTAAGGTCCACACTATTTGAACTTCAAGTGAATAGTGATGGTTTAATCTAGAAGATAATAGTCCTAGACGATACACAGGAATATAAAAGGAAATTAAATGTTAAAAAAAAAAAATTAAAGAACAAATACTGGACTGAATCAGTTTTCCATGAGAAATGAAGACTATCAAGGAGGTAATGTGAAACAGCCAATTCCTGCATTAATATGCATTACTCTATTATGTTGTTGGATGTGGATTTGTCCAAGAAGCCTTACAATGCAATTGGATTTCTTCCATATTCATCGGGTTAGAGGCTCCTTGTTTTTCTCAAAGACAAGGATCTAACCAGTTACTTGTGTTTTTACCTTCTTGCAAGATCCGTATTTTCTTTTCAATACTTCACACCTAATGAGACCATAGATCTCGTTTCCTTCTCGTGGTTAATCTAAAACTTCTACAACCCAATTGATGGCTCGCCCTTAAATCTAATGGTTCTTCACTTCCCTTGATTAGATTTCGCAACACGTGGTTAGGAACTTCCTTAGATTAAGTGTGTGAGATTCTAATTATTTAAATTGATAAATATTCCCTCCAACATCAATTATGAGGAAAAGCGGAATTTATCGAGGTGAACTTCTTCGTGAGCTTAGTAGTTCATCAATGGTAGTCTATCATACCCACAAGTGGGAATGTCTCTAACTCGTGAATCTCCATCTCCTGTCGTAGAGGACCTCCCCGGAAATCGTGAAAGGTGAAAAATCATTGAAATGGTATCATATGCTACCATTGGGAATTGGTCGATTCAATAACAACATCAATTAAATAAATTCCAATCCAAGTATTTCTCTCTAAATGATGCAGAAAAGACTGTAACTAACGGTAATTCCAATCTAGTGAAACTGTGTTCTTAATACTGCATTACAATCGACAATGGATCATTGATCAAGTACACCCACTGTAATTGTAATAAACCGAAATAATCTAATTCCAAAATCTTCTGCACTCCATTAATTTCAGGTAGTAATTGTAAGAAAATCATAAATTAAATCCAGCTTCATCAAGCTTTAATGTGTCACCGGTTCAAACATCCAAAAGAAAATAAAAGAAAATAAAATAAAAATCTATTCTAAAATAGATGTTGAGTTCCTCATCTTCCGCTAGTATCAAGATGGAGCTGCTTTACTAAAACTTATAAGGGCTATTTATAACTGTCCAAAATTGGGCCTGATTCTAAGCTCCAGGTGGATTTCCTAAAAGAAAGGCCTGGGGCTTTGTGTTTTTTTTCGTCACGACCTCAAGATGGAGTCGCGACTCGAATTTCTCATTTGCACTTGCTCGCTTGTGACTGACATCTTCAACTCAGAATCAGATTCCTCGCAGCTTGGATTAGTGGTCGGGAGCTCAAAATGGAGTCGCGACCGCTCTTTTACCTTCCGTCGCATTCCCACGTCGCGACCTCTATTTCCCCGTGTCAGCGACCACATTTCAGAGTCATGTTCCTGGGCTTCCCAGTCATGACTTCTTTTTGGTCACGACTTTGCTCGAGCTTCACCCT
Source organism: Tetrastigma voinierianum (assembly GCA_016808115.1). NCBI lineage: Eukaryota > Viridiplantae > Streptophyta > Magnoliopsida > Vitales > Vitaceae > Tetrastigma > Tetrastigma voinierianum. The sequence continues at coordinate 77,921 of JAEQBH010005612.1, read as the reverse complement.
CATACATGTTGCTTGTCACGACGTCGATAATAGGTTGCGACTAAGAATTTATCTTATCACAGCTTTTCCGGTCACGACCTCAAAAGCACGTCGCGACCTTGAATTCTTTACATTTAGTCTCAACCTCAACATTTTGTCATAACAAGTCCTTCTTACTTCTGTCGATGTTCCTTGTCGCAACCTTAGAAGCACGTCGCGACCTCTTTGTTACCTTTGCTGGACTGTCTTTTGTCTCACTACATATACTTTAGTTCATAACACTCGATCATCTCTCAGGGCGACTTTCTATCCCTTCATCAATACCTAATTTTTAGTCGTGGACTTAAAACTAGGTCACAATTTCAATTGATATTCTCGCTCTTCCTTCTGGTCGCAACCCTAATTTTTTTAGTTGCAATCATTTTCCCTTGCTTTTTAGTTTTCTATTTCCGTGTCGCAACTACAAATGGTGTCGCGACCTTATGGTTGCTCTTTCTTGCAGGTTTATCCTAGCTGCTTAAAATGTAGTTGTGACCCGAATTATCAGGTCGACCTCCCTTTCGTTTTCTTCACTTTTCATTTAGTCGCGCAACCCCGAAAACCTCCATGGTAGATCTCATTTTGTTTCATGTTGCGACTCAAGTTTAGTGCCATAATTCGCATTGTCTTCATTTGGTGTCATGACCTCGACAGGTCGACCTCGTATTCTTCCTCTTGAATGTTCCTTTTGTCTTAGCAACTCTTCCTTGGTCGCAACATCTATTGCTGGGTGCTTTGGTATTTCTGGTCGCAACCTCAGTTTCCTGTCGCGACTTGGCTTAATGCAGCCTTCCATTTCTCCCTTAAGACTAGTCTTGGTGGTGTCGTGACCTGGAATTAACTGAACTGAAGAGTTCCTTGTTGCGACTTCAATTTCGCCAGGACTTCACCCCGCTATTAGGACTGCTTCTTCGGTTCTCACGGGGAAGCTGACTCTCATGTAATTCTCACAAAATTATATTTGAGTGTGTCCATATTTCGCATATTAATCAAGATTCATATTGTAATATAAAATTTTAGAAAAATGGATTAAAATCCAATGAGTTTTTGACTCATCAACTTCCCCCCAAATCCTAAAAAATTTCGCTTGTCCCTGCCAAAGAAAAGAAAGATTCGTTTGTCCTCAAACAATTGAGCTTTATTTTTAAGGACATTTTTCCGACGAAACCTAATAGCCTTCTTATTTTACCATTGACTAACAAGAAGGTTGCAAGATACTTCAAATCTCATTTCTCATCAATTGGAGAAAAAAAGGAATGTTTCCAACCTTCATCACAAATAAGCCTGATGAAGTTTTGCAATGCAAATGCATCAAGCAATAAAATAAATCTTGTTCTCAGGAGTGTGTGTAGGCCTCTCCTTCCTATTCATCTTTTGTGAAATTAGTTAATCTTCTAGAATTCTCCTTAGAAACTAATTTAAGTCCCATAGGCTTGTTTTTCATATCGATTCTCACCATCGTAGGCAACCAACCTTCAAGATCAAAAAGGTCTTTCGAGTTTGTAATGTTAGGCCTGCACTGGGTAGATAAATGGAAAAATTTTTGGGATGCAAATTACCCGTGAGATTCCATTCTTTCTTTCTCTCGTATAATGCATTTCATCTTTCATCCTTTCTTTCTTCTTCTTGTAAACTCTCCCACCTTCAACTTATCAACCCTGGCCTTTCTTTATCGGGAACTTAGTTCAAAGAATCGAAATTAGGTGCAAATGTTTTGTCTTATTAGCTTCTTATCACTCCTTAGAGAACTTTGGCTGAAGTAACTTCCATACCGCCTGGCATTAGGCACTAGTGTCAAACACCCTACGAACTTAATTGTTCAACAGAGATGTAATTAATAAGAAAAACTTATTCCTTTTTTTATTCAATTTTTCGACTATAGTTATTCAATTTATTTTTCCCCCCCTCCCCCCTTCCTCATCCTTGTAATCCAAAAGAAACATTTTCCCCCAACCAAATCTTTTCTCGCATAGTAAACTTTCATATTTTCTGAAAACTCGGTAATTTTGTGGTACTCTCTGCAGATTTTATTCTAAGAAGTGGAATTCAGTCTTCACCATCAAGTATTCAAGAAATTCAGTTTTTAGGCTCAATCATGGAACTAGAGTGTATGCTTTTTGCATAGAGCACAATGGTAGGCTTAAAGGAGTCTAAACTTCCAAGGATGGCCTCTATCATTTCTTGTTAGTTGTTTCGCCAGGATTTCTACTAACCAATAATCTAACAAAGTTCTGAGCACTATATGCTTTCTGAATTTGGATTATTCGTAAGATGTCTTTAATCCTTTAAAGTATTCAGGATTTTCTGCATCTTGCATAGTTTTTCCAAGATTGTGGGACTTAGTTGTTTACACTCAAAATTCAACTATTTATTTTCTTTCAATCATGTATTTTTCCGATTATAATTTAAACCTGGTTCAACTAAAATCATAACCTCTTAATATTCACAGTTCTATAGTTCCCGCTCTAACCTTTCTCTTATCACAAAGTTGTTGTTCGATCTCTATCAAGGGTAATTGTGTCATTGTACAAATGCTCAAGATATAGATCATTTCTTGCAGACAAATAATAAATGACACAAACAACACAATTCACTTAATCAAACCCATGCATCCAAAACAAATCACTTTATTAAGCAACTGGAATTTCATTCATTCAATAAATTCAAATATAAAACACTCAATACTGCACAATCTGATCTTTCTAAATATACAAATACTAATGCAAAAATACAATTAATACTGTATCTAATCCAGAGGGAAAATTCTCTATTTCTTGATCTAACACCTTATGCCTTCCTTCTAAAGGCTCTAGCTCTTGCTTTATCAGTTCCCCTGATCATGAATGTGCGCAAGAAGAAAGGGGTTGATAGAAGAGCAGACCCAACAAGGTGAGCCTTTTCCTTGCCTCCTCTATCTAAGTTCCTCTAGATGATGGGAGTTCTGGTTAACCCTTCCAATTCTCTTCCCATCGTCCATATTTTTAATGATAGAGCGTCTTTTGGAATCATGACTAGAATCAATTGCTTTCCGACCATTCATTCATACACTCTGCATTTGCACCCTTGGAACTCATCTTTTTCCTCATCCTCATTTTTCTTCATTTTCATTGTTCATTCTATCTGTGTCTTCCCATCCTTTTATAGTGACCTTGTCTCTGTGGGAACAAGTGGCTCTCAAATCTCTCTTTTAATATTCCCAATGAATGATTGAAGTAAATGTCCTGATCCAAGTGCTCATTATTTCAACAGATTTTAAGAAAAAGGAAAGCTTTAAGGAAGTTTGATCGCTTTCTTTAAGAGGCATTGAATATCTTTGAATTCCTTTCGAAAAATACACGACTCAAACTAGTTCCTTCAATTTCCGGGCTGGCTTCGTCTCCAGATATAATAAATTTTTACAAAGGTTCCAAATGAACCTTTTCTTCCACCTGGACATACTCATGCAGAATCTCTTCATCATTTCGTTAAGATCCAGAGTATCTTGCTGATTTACATCCATGAAATTGTACTGAGGGTAACCTGCTCACACTTAAAGTTTAGGTTTAGAGATTAGAAGAGATAGAAATTAGAAGTAGAAGAGTTGGAAAGAAGTGAAGATGAATTGAAGTTTTTGTATGAAATGGCTTTTAGGCTTCACACTTGTTTTGATGGGCTCTAGGTTATGATTGCTGAATGGAAGGTTGCAACATTAAATTTTTAGTCACCACACTAATGCGTTTCATTAACTCCCCTCATAACTATCGCTACACCCTATTCGAAAAGTTAAGACCTAAATTCATTGGGAGTTAACCATTTCTGGTCGCGACCCACTCAGCTTTGTCATGACCTGAGATGTGGTCTCAATAGAAGGATTGATGTTGCGACCTGAAATGTTCTAATCCTAATTTTAACAATTCCATTTCAAACAAATTCAATTCAATAAATCTAATCAAAACAAGTACAATTCATTCTCAGCATTCATACATTCACCAAATAAACTTTATAATGCAAATAGATGTAAATTGAATCGTAAATTAAAATTTCCCCAAAATTCAATCATGCTTATTTGAAACAATTAGTATTAATCGTAGAAGAGTATACGCCCTTTGTTTGCAAAGATTTAGAATTTCGACGCAAAAGATTCTCCTGTATACACTTTTATCAGTCTCTGCCAAAGAACATTACACAAAGCTTTAATAATAAAATCACACCAAGATTACTTAAAAATTCAAAATTCTAAGACCAAACCTGCTAAAATTTAAAAACAAACTCAGAGTGTGGTTGCCTCCATAAAGCGGCCAAGTTCTTTTCGCTTGAGTCCTTTGTTAGACTTGTTGTTCAAAACTAGGAATCATTTTGCAATCTGAATTTCTCTCCAAGGTATTTTGATCAATCTCGAATTACTGACTTGAATTTCCATTACCGGTTCTCGCGTGTCAATGCCTCCAAAGGTTGTACTCTAGCCACTACTGCATATGGTCCACTCCATTTTGATTAGCTTCCTGAAAGAGTTTCCGGCCTGAGTTAAATAATAGGACTTGATCTCCGCTTAAACTCTCTCCTCAAAAATCAATCGATCATGCCATTTCTTTTGTTTTATCTTTGTAAATTTTATAATATCATAGGCTTCATTCTCACCTTCTTCCAATTCATTCAGTTGGAGTAGCCTTTTCTTCTTTAGTAGCCTTGAAGTTAAAATTCAGCTTCTTGATAGCCCACATAGCTCTGTATTCCAATTCTAGAGGAAGGTGACAAGGTTTACTTTCAGACAATCTCAGATGGGACATTCCAATGTGAGTTTAATAAGTAGTCTTGTATGCCCACAGTGCATCATCACGTTTCAAAGACCAATCTCTTCTACTCGGAGCTTACGCTTTTTTTCTGCACTTTCTTTATCTCCCTATTATTAGAAATCTCAAATTTTGCCTATTTGTTTGAGGATGATAAGCTAAGCTCATAATGTGTTTGATTCCATATTTGTTCATGAGTCTATCAAAATCTTTATTTGCAAAGTGGCTTCCCATCACTGATGATAGTCCCAAGGCCCCAAATCTCGTCTTCAAAAATATTCTTTTGTAAAACCCCACGACCGTATTAGCATCATTTTGGAACAAGCTACTCGCTCAACCCATTTTGGATGGTTATTAACCACAGCTGGGAGTATGTATAATTTCCAACCGGTGGAAAGGGACCTACAAAGTCATTCTCAAACATCAAATAGTTGCACCACTAAGATACTAGAGGCATTTCATGCCTTTGCTAACATTTCCCATTCTTGGCATTAATGCACTTCACCCATTCAAAACAATTTTGAAAATCGAGGCCAATAAAACCTGATTTGGAGAATTTTAGGCTTGTCTCTGCAGTGTCCTCCATATGGTGATGCATGACATTCATGTAAGATCTTGCCTTGTTCACTTTCTGGTACACACCTCCTGATTATCATATTAGTTCCTCTTTTAAACAATAGTGGGTCATCCCAAATGTAAAATCTGCTATTAGTCCTTAATTTTTTTTCTCTCACTTGGTAGCTGATTTGGGTGGTAATAACTCCTACATAAGTGTGTCTACAATATCGTGATACCACAGATTGAGGACAACCGAAATAATCGCTTCATCCGGGAAAATGTTCCCTGCTATTTCTTTTCTTCTCTTTGTACAAGTAGTTTTTCAACTTGGCAAGGATCGCCTATCACATTGTCACAACCTTCGCCTTTCGATCCTCCAAATCAAATTCCCTGTAATAACAACACCACCCGACGCCTTAGCTTTCGCTTCTTTCTTTGCCATCGATACTTAATCAAAGATGATCAAGATGGATAATGACATGGGGACCCGAACATGTATGGCCTAAATTTTTCACATGTAATATTATGGCCAACATCTCCTTTCGCAGTCGAGTAATTCCTCTTGAAGCTTCATTAAAGGTTTTGCCAGTAGCTAATAATATTTTAAATGATCTGGTCGCCTTCGTCCTAATACAACCCCATTGCATAGTCACCGGCATCACACATGATTTCAAACTCCTTGTCCCGGGCCTGGTTTTGCCATGATGCGGAGCTTCAACTAATTTCGACTCGATCTCTTCGGGTTAATTCCCGCAGACTCATCAAACTTTAAACTTGGCATCTTTTCCCGCCAGCCACATAATGGCTCTGCAATTTTAGAGAAGTTTCGATACCTTCCAGAAAACCAACATGTCCCAAAAACTTCTTATTCCCTTGACTGTTGTTGGTAGCATAAAGATTTTTTTATATAATTGAAAAACTCCTTTTTGTTTCGGGTCTACTTCCTGTACCTCATCAGCGTAAATCATGTGCCTATGACAATGCCTTATGTTACCATAAATGACATTTTTCCCAACTGTGGCTAGATTCTCGCCTTGGCACCCGTGAAGTACTCCGTCTCAAACTATGCAAGCGATTTTCAACCGGATCCATACTGACCGTGAAATCATCCATGAAGATCTCCATAACTTCCTCTACCAAATCTTAGAATATGGACATCATGCATCTTTGGAATGTAGCAGGAGCATTACACAAATCAAATGGCATTCTTTCTGGGGTGCCAAAAAGTACCAAATGGCACAATGTAAAAGCGGTTTTATCCTAGTCCTCAGTAAATGGCAATTTGATTATATCTAGAGTATCCATCAAGAAAACAAAAGTGAGGGTGTCCTGCTAATCTATCTTAACATCTGATCAATGAAAGGCAGGGGAAAATGATCCTTTCTGGTTGTAGAATTCAATTTCCCCAGAATCTACACCCTTATCCCGTCACGCTCGTAGGGAATTAATTCATTTTCTCATTTCTCGATCACAAAATAATCCACCTCGGGAACTACATGGATCGGCTCACCTAAGAGTTGTCTGATATTGCATATATAAACCCGCATTCAACCATTTCGGAAGACTTCCTTCTCGACAACCTCTTTCATCACATGATTCAGCCTCGTGTTCAATAGAAAGCCTTTTGCATCATCATTCAACAATATTCAGGCATGCAAATGGAGGGATTGGATACCTTAGATCCTCAATTGACCAAGCAATAGCTTTTGTACCTTCTCGGGACTTGTAGCAAATTTGTTCTTCAATTTCGCCAATGCAACCGTATATCGGTTTTCTTTTTCTCAATCTAAGAAAGCATATTTTAAGTGACTGGGAAATTCTTTTAATATTAACCCTTCTGCATTAGTCTCTTGTTTAGCACCTTTCTGTTCCTTGCTGCATACATGTTCTTGATTGTTTTCGTTCAAGCTCAAGACTGATTCTTTGTTTTGCCAACTAGAAGGCAATAATTCATAATCAATACTCTCAAGATACTGGAAATTCATCTCAATTTCATTGATAGAATGGTGAAGATTACAATCGACCCGCTCAACACCGGAGACTACTGTTTTCTACAGCCATACAAATCTCTGCATCAACATCAGGTTGTTCCAAGCTCTTGTTAAGGTTAAAGTGCACTGCTTCATCTCCTACCCTTAAGGTTAGCTCACCCTTTTTCACATCTATCAAGGCAGCTTCAGTTGCTAAGAAGGGTCTTCATAGCAATATAGGAACTTGGGTATACTCTTCCATTTTCATGATCACAAAGTCCACAGGAAAGATAAATTTCCCCCTTACCTTGACAACACATCTTCAAGAACACCTGGGTCGTGCCATGGATTCGGTCACCATCCGTAATGTAATTGCCGCCGATGAGTTCCCACTCAATCTCCGCACTAACGTGACAAAGGCATCAAGTTGATACTGGCACCAGAGTCGCATAAGGCCTTCTTCAATTCATATTTCCATACGGAGCAGGAATGGTAGTCGCATGGGTCCTTCATTTTACTGAGATTCTCTCGATAATCAAGGAAGGTGTTGGCAATCAATTTCACTATTCTTCCTCAATCTTTTTTCTTACTCGCATCTCCTTCAGAAATTTTGCATAATTCGCATTTGATTGATTTGCTCTACAAAGGGAATATTGATTTATTTTCTTGAATATTTCCAAGAACTTAGAAAACCTTCCCCCTCCTCGCATCCCCAAAGCCTCCGAGAAATGGCACTGCTGGTGTGTAAGCTTGTACTTTCTCCTTCTATTTTAGCTCACATAAAATCTCAGGCTGCTCAGTTAGCTTTTTCTTTTTAGCATCTGTTGTCTTTTCTAACATATTTATCTCTTCTTCTCTTCCAGTTTTTTCTTCTTCTTCATCGGTCTTTTCCTTCTTTTCTTTTCTACTCGTCGTCGCTCACTTCCTTCCCACTTCTAACCGAATCGCATGCAGTCCTCCGGGTTTTCTCTCAGTGTCACTAGGGAATGCACCCTTGTTCTCAAGGTTTCGCATATTCAGTGTAATAGTCGCCTCTTACTTGTGTTTCTAGGTTCTTTAGTGAAGCACCCAGGTTTGTCAAAACATACAGAACGTTGGATTTGAAAATTTCCAACTCATTAAACTTCTCTATTCATTTTGAGGTTTATCAGCTTCTTGTTATCCCCCATGAACTGCAGCTACCCATGTCTTGGGCCCTGTATTTCTCCTCCGCTATATGAGAAGTTCTCATAGTTCCTGAGTGTTGGATTATAATGTGTAGGTAAGTTGATTAGGGCTTCAAATGATACTCTCTTTCTGCTCATTCAAGTATTTAAATTCTCCTCAACCTGGTAGGGATCCTCTTCAGCTAGTCCTTCAAAACTTCTCATTCCTTCTCTGTCTATTGCTCCTATCTCATGAGCAGAATGCAACCTCTTCTCTTGTCTATCCATCCGGTGCATGATTGCATCTAGCTTTGCTTCCATGGTTGCCATTTTGTTAAGTTCAATGATCCCACTCCCTTTCGGGTCCGTCATTACCCCTAAAGGTTCGTATGGATTCTTCATATCGCACCGGGCTGGTGTCCTCTATCAAATCCCTTGCCTCCTGCACTTTTTCTTTGAATGCCTCACAGCAAGAAGCTACTACACTAATACCCTTGAGTGTATCATTCATGGAGTGGTAGAATATGTCCATTCAGGTTCAGATTTGCGCCATGCATAGACATCTTTTCAATAGTCTCAACCTTTCCCAAGCTGTATATAGGCTTTCATCTTCCCTCCGAACAACACATCGATTCTCCTTTCCTTCCTCAGAGGTGAGAAGCAGCACCGCCAAGATAAGCTTCCACCAACTCTCCTAAGTATTCAATGAGCCATGGTAGGGAATCAAACCGTGTGGTCAGCAATGTCTCTCAAGGAAAAGGGAAGAGTTGCACTGATCACTACCTTGGTCTTACACCATTCTGAACTTTTACAAGATTGCCATCCTGAGGAATCTACCCAAGTGCTCATTAGGGTCCTTAGTAGGGTGGCCTGTAAATTGATGTTGCTGAACCATTGTGATCAAAGCTGGTTTCAACTCAAAGTTCTTGGCTTCCACAAGAGGGTTATCTTAACCGATGAGTACTCGCTTGATGACAGGTCTTGTGAAATCCTCCATAGTATCATGCCTTTAGTTCCTCTCATTGCCTCTTGTTCAACTGTCTGATTAATTCTCTCATCTGCCATAGTTGCCTCGCCTGCTCTTTTTACCTTCCTCAAATTCCTCAGTGTTCTTTCTAGCTCAGTATCAAGAGTAGACAGATCTGACTCTGGCTTCCTGTGCATGAGATACCTTCCTGAAATGGAGATACACTAAGATTACATGAAGTTAGTGGTATTAGCAAATAATTTCACAAGTTTTCTAAAATATAAGTGGTTTGTGCAACCACTCAAGCAGAAAACTATTTATGTGTTTCCCTTTTGTAAAAATTCAAAGAAAATGTCCAAATTAGCATTTCCTTTTTGGTCGAATATTGATTTGTCAAATTCTTTCAACCCTCGGCACCCATGCTTCTATATAAAACTTGTTCGTCATGATTATATAGACTAAAACCTTCAAATTAACATAGTTACAAGAGCCTTACAATTCTCTCTTGCATCTTTGTCTACTGAATTACTTGGATATAACCGATAAAATTATTTATACGTTTAATTTGAAAATGGTTTAATCTACGACACCAGAAGTGCAATGCATCATACAAGTAGTAAAATGGATGTAAGTCCAGATATCATTCCCACATGGATTGACAAAAATTGGGAATCAACTACTCCAACTACTTAAGGTCCACACTATTTGAACTTCAAGTGAATAGTGATGGTTTAATCTAGAAGATAATAGTCCTAGACGATACACAGGAATATAAAAGGAAATTAAATGTAACAAAAAATAAATAAAAATAAAGAACAAATACTAGACTGAATCAGTTTTCCATGAGAAATGAACACTATCAAGGAGGTACTGTGAAACAACCAATTCCTGCATTAATATGCATTACTCTATTCTGTTGTTGGATGTGGATTTGTCCAAGATGCCTTACAATGCAATTGATTTCCATATTCACCTGTTAGAGGCCCTTGTTTTCTCTCAAGTAAAGACAAGGATCTAAATCCGCCTATTTCAGCCACCTTCTTGCAAGATCTGAGTATGTTTCTTTCTCAATACTTCACACCCATTTCTTGAGACTACAGATCTCTTGCTTCCCTTCTTAGGGTTAACGTAAAACTTCTACAACCCAATTGATGGTTGGCCCTTAAATCTAATGGTTCCCTTCCTTGATTAGATTCGCAACACAAGGTTAGAACTTCCCCTTAGTGATTAAGGTGGGAGATCTCTCTGATTATTTAAATTGATAAATATTCTCCAACATCAATTATGAGTGAAAGAGAATTTATCGAGGTGAACTTTCAGAGCTAGTAGTTCATCAATGGTAGTCTATCATACCCACAAAGTGGAATGTTCCCAACTCGTGAATTCCATCTCTCTGTGTTTTTAGGCCTCGAAATCGTGAAAGGTGAAATGTCCTTGAAATGGTATCATATGCTACCATTGGGAACCGGTTTCGATTCAATAACAACATCAATCAAATAAATTCCAATCCAAGTATTTCTCTAAATGATGTAGAAAGATCAGAATTCAATCTGCATCTAATCTAGTGAAATCATGTTTCAAATACTCGCATTACAATCGACAACGGATCATTGATCAAGTACACCGCCGTAATTGCAATAAATCAAAGAACTAATTTCCGTAAATTTGTCCGCATTCCATTAATTTCAGGCAAGAATTGTAAGAGAAAATCGAAATTAAATCCAACTTCATCGCTTTCACACAGCGTCACTGTTCGCATCCAAAAAGAAAATAAAAATCGTTCTAAAAATATGCTGAGTCATTCTCCTTCCTTTCCCGCTCGGGTATTGGAAGACGGGAGCTTTTACTAAAAACTTATAAGGGCTATTTATAATCGTTCAAAATCGCCTGATTCCAAGCTCCGTGTGGATTTCAAAAATGGCCCAAATTATCGCTTTCAAGTCACGACCAAGATGGAGTCGACCTAAATTCTCTCATTTGCACTGCTTTGTTGCGACCGACATCTTCGGGCCAGGAATAGATTCCTTGTACCGCTTGATTAGTGGTCGCACTTCAAAATGGAGTCGCGACCGGCTCTTGCCGCTACATTCTCAAGGTCGCGACTTATTTCCTGCAGTCACTCACATTCGTAGCCATGTCTTTAGTTCTAGGTCATAAGTTCTTTTTCTGGCTACGACTTCTTTGTTTCCAGCTCGTCTCATATATACATGTTGCTTGTCACGACGTCGATAACAGTTGCGACTAAGTAATTTATTTTTATCACAAATTTTTCGACAAGCGACCAAAAGCACGCCACGATCTTCAATTCTTTACATTTAGTCTCAACCTTCAACGCTTTTTTGTCATAACGTGTTCTTTCTGAAGTTATGTCGATGTTCTCGTTGGGTAACCTTAGGAAGCATGTCGCGACCTCTTTGTTACCTTGCTGACCCTTCGGTTTCCTTGTCTCGCCATATACTTAGTCGCGACACTCGATCATCTCCGTGGGCGACCTTCTATCCTCATCAAGCATCAATTTTTAGTCGCTGACCTAAAACTCGGGTCATGACCCCACCTGATATTCTTGCCTTCCTTCTCCTCGTCGCAACCTCGTATTTTTTTGTCGCACCATTTTCTTGTTCAATTTCTATTTCGTGTTACGACTACAAATGGTGTCGCTAATTTTATGGTTGCTCTTTTTCTCGTAGGTTTTTTGTCCCATAAGCTTAAATGTAGTTGCGACTAATGATTGGTCGCGACCCTTTGTTTCTTCATCTTCATTTAGTCGCAACCCGGAAAATCCAAGGGAGAGACCCTTGTCTTTGTTTCATGTCGCGACCTTAAGTTTATGTTGCGACCGCGCTGTCTTCATTCACGCCGCGACCTCAGATTGGTGTCGCGACCTCAGATTCTTCCTTGAATGTTCCTTTTGTCTCAGCAACTCTTCCTTGGTCGCAACGTCTATTGCTGGGTGCTTTGGTATTTCTGGTCGCAACCTCACTTTCCTGTTGCGACTTGGCTTGATGCAAATTCCTTCCTTTACTTCTCCTCAAGACTAGTCTGGGTGGTGTCGTGACTGGAATTAATCAACTAAAAGAGTTCCTTGTCAGGACTTCACCTCGCCGCGACCACACCCCCCGCTATTAGAATGATTTCTTCTCAAGTTCTTGTTGCTTTTGACTCATTGTGTAATTTTCTGCAAATTATATCTGAGTAAATATCCATATTTTTGCATATTAATCAAGATTCATAATATTGTAATATAAATTAGAAAATGGATTAAAAATCCAATGAGTTTTGACTCACCAGTAGTCTCAAGAAGATATCTATTCTTTTTCTCAACTACCCCATTCTAAGAGGGTGCATCAACACACAAGGTCTGATGGAAAATCTAATGTTGTAACATGGTGACAAAAGGTTTCGACAAATATTTTCGCATTATCACTCTCAATGTTTGAATAGAGATATGGAACTGCATTTTGAATTTCAACACAAAAAGGCACTAAAACAGAGAAAAAGGCTAGAATGACTTTTCATTAGATAAAGCTAAGTGACAAGAGAGAAATCATCAACAAAAGTAACAAATACTTAAACCTAATGGGAGACATAACTGGACAAGGACCCCAAACATCGGAATGAACTAACTCAAAAGGAGCGGAAACTCGTTTATTGACTCTAGGACTCAAATGCACATGATGAAGCTTAGTATATTGACTCGACTCACAGTTCAGTAATGATAGACTAGAAAACTGAGGATATAGCTTCTTCAACAAAGAGAGAAGGATGACCCAAACGACAATGTAATACGAATAGGGAAACAATTCCAAAACAAACAACTGACTTTGGCACCTTTGTTTCAAGGATATAGAGAACCCCATCCTCGAATCCTTGACCAATAATCCGGTTTGTCGAAAGATCCTGAGTCAAACAATGATCATGAAGAATTATATTAATCAATTAAGTGTATGAGTGAGTTTACCCATTGAAATTAAATTAAAAGAGAATCGTGATAAACTTAGAACATATAAGGTTAAAGTGATTAGAGGGAGCTCCGATGAATTGTCCCGACCTAAGGACACAAGACTTTGACCCATCTGGGTAATAGTGGGGAGGCAGGGTGAGCAGACTAAATGTAGTAAATAAAACTAGAATTACCGTCATGGTTGGTGGCTCCGCAGTCAATGACCCATGGAGAGAAAGATGAAAGAAATCACATGTCGTTTCGCTTGGATTCAGCGAGTGTAGTGATGGATGTGATGCGCATCTTGCGATTTTTGATAATGAACAGACTGAAATCTCCAATTTTTATTCTGCAACTTCCTACAATTTTGGTGTGCATGTCTCGAATTATGGCAATAATGACACACAACTCCTCTTGAGGGTTACATGTTAGTCATAGAAGCAGATCTAACTCAAATAAGCCTCTAAAAATCCAAAAAATAGGATATTGCAATGAAAAGAACCACCTTTCTAGAAAAATACTGTACTGGAATAGAAATTGGTCCTATACTCCACAAAACACCTCTAAATCTCGAAGAAATCAAGGAGAAAGGATCAAAACCCTAGAAAAACAGGGTTATCGGATACAAAATGCTTTAAAAATCACTGTTGTAGGCATCGAACAAGGGAGGCGGTGTGGTTTGAGGAGGACTGTCGACCAACACGATGCCGGAGGAGGAGGCTCGTTGCCGAGGTGCCCCACTTGCCTCCTGGCATTCGGCGATGGGGAACAAAAGGAAAATTCTGTCAGGCACGTGGCCTGCGCGCACCTTCTAGCCATCTGACTCTGCTGGTTCGGTCACCGGCGACCTTCCCTATTCGCTGTCACCTCACGCTTTGCTCAAAGTGCGTGTTTCAAACACCAACCTTGTAACTCCAAGTGTATTCCAAGATGCTTGAATTTTTTTTTCTTATTTTGGCTCACCAACCCTGCACTCTAATACCATGTAATATGAGTTAACGGTGAAAGATCGCGGTTCATAATTGATAAAAAAATAACCTATTTGCATACAAGATAATCCATTTGAACTCCAAGTGGGAATGAGATCAATGTTCTATTCATCAATTTGCATATTGCTAAAAAAACAAATATAGTTATAGGCTTAATTCTCGGATTTGTCCAAGAGTATGTAGTAGCATAGTTTTGAAATACCTTCAAACTCTATACATTTCACCATTTAGATCTCCATGTTCCTACACTAGGTCAATGTGTCTAAACAGCTACTTTTAGGATCTAAATCTCTCTAAGAATTGGTTGCCTTTCCTAAACCAGTACTACTAAACCATTTCTTAAGACTTAAGTTAACTTGCTCGCATAGACAGGGTAACACAAGCCTCCTCCAATATAATTGGTACCTCTTTCAGCACTTTGATCAGAATAATCACTTCCAACAATAGAAGCATAAACATTCCTTCAAAATGAGATGAAACCTCTAAATATTAAACTGATAAATCATCAGATGGTCCTTATGCCTCGGGAACACACTTCTATCACTCAAAAAGGGAACCTTAAAGTCGAGGTTAGAACATCACCGTGATTCATCACAAGATACTATATGTATTAATTCTAAGAGTATCAATTTAGCATACCCCTAAGGCTACTGCTCTATGCTCTTAGGAACATCCTTCTTTGTGCCATTTAGAGAGGTCCTGGAAATCAGAGCACAGATACAGCTCTTGTTGGGTATACTACACTAATACTTAGAACAATTCTTTAAAAAGAACAATAGCAACTACATCAATCCAACCTTCAAACCACAACATTCATTTAAATACTACAAAAATAATAATCAAAACACCAATCCCTTCTTAGAAGGAGCTTAGCCTTCCATAACTGGATCACAAATAACAATGATTAGTTGATTAAAAAAATTCTTTGAAACTGTAATCAAAACTAAAGAGAAAGGTTTTCCAAAGATATTTCCAATTTCCTTTTAAGTTCAGACATAAATGGAGCTCAATATTCAAAGATCCCAGCTCAATATTTCAACTTAGATCCACTACTCTAATTTTGAAAATGAAAAAAAAAAAAACTAAAAATATGTACAAAAGCTTCAATCTCTCTCTTTGAATCTCCTCTCTCTGTTCATCCTTTGTTTTCTTCTATTCTGATCTATCTTTTCGTGCCCTATCTCTTTCTATTTATAGGCCAAATTAATGCTGGGCTGGAATTCGAGGTGGATTTCATGGGTTTCAATGTAAGCCCATTAAATACATTGTCGCAACAATAGTAGCAATGTTGCGACATTACAACATCCTTGTTTTTCTTCAAGCTTTGTCATGGCATTGTCGCAACAATTGTTGTTGTTGTCTTCCAAACTTCCTTTGAAGTGTTTGTCACAACAAAGTTTGAAATGTCACGATAATCAATTTCATTTTGCTTGCTCGCATTTGTTCCTCGACCTTCCCTCTTGTTGTTCAACCTTTATCTTCGTAAATCATCGACAATGTCAGTTGTTGGATGTCTTCAGGTTTGTTGTGAGATGGTCGCGACACTACTGCTTGATCTATCTCTTAGGTCATCATCGCGAAAAACTTTTGATTGTCACAACAAATGTTCAGTTGATTCCTCAGGTACTCTCCTTATAATTTTCGCGACAAAGATTGAATTATTGCGACAAATTTTTTGTATTTAGCCTTGTACTTTGTCGCGACAAATTTTTTGTATTCAGCCTTGTACTGTGTCGCGACAACTTTTTGAAATGTTAATACAACTTTTAGTTATCTTCTCAAGTATTCTTCTCAATATTTATCTAAATGTAATTTCCATTGTTGCACAATTTTTCTCGCTAATTGCCTTTAGTTTTGTCGCGACAATATTGGAGTTATCACAACATTATGCACTTCCTACTTTGGCCAAATCAACTGTTTTTCTTGCTATTTTTTCTTCTTTGCTCTTAATCCTTGCAAAACACCAATTTTGGGGTAAAGATTCCATACTTGCATTAAATCGGGACATTAAGGTTCCTAAATATGCATGTGAAAAATGGATACTTAAAATTAGATGAGTTTCACACTCATCAAGAGGCGATGGTAAAGACTGACTCAACAGTGTGCCAACTAGTCAGCTTTCGAGCACTCTTCTCTTTGTCCTTATTCTAAAAGTCATGACTTGATCATTTGGAGTCCAAATCAAGTGAATAAGGGCTCTTCAGAAATCTTATAAAGTCTATAACTCATCTATACCAAAAGATGAGCCATTTGTGATCATTTTATAGCTGAAAAGATCAAAATACAGCTGTTAGAAGTGGAGTTGTTGATTTTTTAGACTTTTTTGCTTTGTTTTTGCTCCAATTCAGCTCATATGAGTTCAATGGTTGACCTAGGAATAAATATGAACATTTAGAGAATCAGAGCACTTATTTATATCAAAAACAACACAAAACACACAAAATCATGTGGATAAAATGAGTATAAAATATACTTATCACCTCCCTCTGGGCTTCCTTATTCGTCTTAGTGAATATCACTTTCTGATCTACAAAATATTCACTTTGGAATCGAATCAAACTAAATATGATAAGACTTATCATCCGTGACGTATACTAACATGTGCACTAATATGTCAGAATCTCGAATTTGTCAAGCACACATGATTTAATTTTTGCCTAAGATTGTGACACCCCAAAACCTTGGGGGTCCACCGTCAACCTACGGAAAACCTCGTATGCCTCATATCATGAGACCCATACCGCGAGTAAAAACGGCCAATGGTTCGCCCATACACCCATACTCTACCTCAAAAAAATATAACCAACTATATTACAATAGTTTAAGAGTTAATCACTCTTATATAAGCATGTTTTTACAAAACAGATAATCAAAGCCACATGTCTGCTTTCTTCTCTCAAAAAAGTGGATCTCCTTATGAGTGCCACTCAATACCCTCGCATTCGAAATGGGGATCCCACGATGGGGTGAGCAATGCCCAAGAGGCCGAATCCTCTTCCTACATCGGGTACTCCACACCTAAGTGCTCATGCACGACAAACACACACATTCAAGTGAATTTACAATTCACCCAACAGCTCATGACATGGATGTGAGAATGTGACTCACCCTTCCCACTTCTCGAGCCCCACCGACTTCTCACGCATGCCTAAGCCAAATGTGGAGTAACACTGTTTTCAAACAACAAAAGGCTTTTGTTCCCCTGAAAACATAATACCAATTTTCAGATAAATTCCTATCGACAACCTCCTCCGAGGTGAATTATCGGATAAATCCTCCTAAACAACATGGTCATCCTCCTAAGATAAACCGCCGACAACTTCCAAGGCAATTCTTCGGAAAATCTTCCCATCAAATTCATTTGATAACCATGTTTTTCATGTCATGCACCCATACCTACTGTTCTAGGTTACTCCGATGCATATGATATGTGATATGCCATTTCCATACAATACATGTTAATATATATCAAGCATGCATATATTAACAAAATTTACACAAAGCAACATGTTATTCATTCAAAGCAATAACACCAACAATTAGCTCACATGGGCTAATAAACAATTCGGTAGTCCATCTTGGACCCACCCAAAGAATTACACAAATAGCACATAACGACACACAAGGTCACATGAACACCTAACTCCACGTCTCACATCGTCCACGACCACCTAGGGATTTTCTCACTCGCCCCAATCTGGGATCGAAACATGGCCATCCAACCTTAAGATATCCCCATCCATTCAAATGACTCTTAGCCAATGAATTAAGCAAGTAGGAGAAAACCCCTACCTCCCGACGGTCGAAACTCCACAAACCCGTACTCCACGATAGCTCCTTGCCGGGATCAATCTCTTGCCTCGTCTCGCTAAGTCGTTTGGTCCACTGCCTTAAAAATCTAAAAAGAATTAAGAGCTTCTCACTCTAAACTCTCTCTCTCTCTCTCTCTCTCTCTCTTTCGGTTTCTCTTTTCTCTCTCTTCCTTTCCCTCCCAAACTGGTTTGGGAGAAGATAGGGGTCAACTTGGTGTCCTCTCACTTGCCAAGTGTCTCGAAAAATGTGAAATTCCGTCTGTCTCGGAATTCTATGAAATTCGACTTGGTAGCTAGATTTCGTGAGACAATTCCAACGGTGAAGCCCGTTTCATCATACGTGATCTAGAAAAATTCCGAATTTTGACCGAAATTACCATTTTATCATTTTTCACAAAATTAGAATTTTTTGGGGTCTTACAAAGATCATAACAAGAAATATCTCCAGCATACATGAATGCTTGATTTTGACTTATCCAAAATGATTTTTCTTATCTAATAAAACTTTTAGGTAATAGTAAATATGTGAATACATGAGTGTTTGTGAATTTTATGAATTTCACTTCAACATACATAATAAAAATTAGAAAATACGTGAGTGTGCCAAGAAATTAAAGTGTTTCCAAACTAATATTGTGCCTAAAATCAAACTTCTAATCAGAAATAAAGTAGGTTCCTTGGTTCCCTTGATAGTTCCTTAGAATCTAAGTCAATAATGCCACACAAATAGATTTGTTAAATTAATTCAAAGGTGAAGAAATTGTTAAATTTCACTACGAATAATTGAAATGACAAAGTACTGGGAAAACAAAACTTGAAAAGGAAAATTTGCTCTTTACTAGAAATTGAAAGGAAAAAAAAATGTTGAAATCAAGTAAATGCTGTGAAGCCGCGGATTGTTAAGTCATGTTGCCGGGTTGTTAAGTCACAGGTCTAAAGACTTGTTAGGTCCCTGACTATGGCGCCAAAAACTTGTTATGATATCCGGGAGCTTGATGGGTTGTGGGCTGGTAACTGGCGGGACTAAAAGTCCAGATATTTCGATCCTACGTGGAAGGTGTGGTTTTAGTGAGTATTAAGTACCCCGTCTACTAAAGTTGTTCACTATTTGAGCGAATCAATAATTTATTGAAATTTTATGAAAATAATAAAACCAAAACTAAACAAAAACATAATGCTTTGTGAAAACTAGAGTAATTAACTAAAAACAAGAGAAACTACTTATAAAGAACTAGGGTTGGTTATCTTCATTGATGTCTAAGGATTCATCTAGATAAGGCGTGGGTTGAATTATTATAACTTGAATTGGTCCGAGGATACGGTACAAGGATCCCACTTTCATGGTCCCCCTTTTATTTTCTCGCACTATCCACCTATTCACAGTTATGTCCATCTAGGTCAATAGGGCAATACTTTTCAAAGGCATTTTTCCTCGGGAACTCTATTGGTCACAGTTAAATCCTTGCAATAAAGCTACCCAGACTAAGTTTGGATTAGTCACAATTATGTCTTTGCAATCCTCACTTAATACATTTGGTGTCCCCTCCTAGTGAAATCCGCTTAGTACTAGACCTTTCTAAGTCCCTAAGCCTCTTTAACTAAGTTAATTCAAATCCCGATTAATTGATTCACACCTTAAGAGAATTAAAACCAAATTTTAGGGCATAATCCAAGCGTCATCAAGGACACCCTAGTAAAAGGATCGAAGATCTGATTCTCAACATGTATCAATTAACCGAAACCATAATAATCCAAGTATTAACACCAAATACAAAAAATCAACCAAACTAAAGATTAAATGAATCTAACATAAAATCTGATAACCAACCCTATGAAATGTTTAGCCTAACATTTCAGCCATCAAAACCCATGAATTAATGTTAATAACAAACACAAAACTGCAAAAATTAAAGAAAGGGAATAGATAGAAATAAAAAATAAGGTTTAAATTGAAAATGACTTCAATCTCTAGATCCAGGCTAAAATCCACACTCCACAAGGTCGTGCTTCCTAGTAATAATCACCATACAAGTTGTTCACACAAAAAACCTAAGTCTAAGAAATATATAGAAAACCTAATCTAAAAATGGAACAAAGCTTGATGAGGGAAAACCCTACGAGGCTCTCTCTCTCTCAAAGTTTGAACCCAAGAAATGTGTGAAAAAAGTCCTTAAATACATATTGAAAAATGGGCCAAAACAAGCCCAAACTGGAAAGTTTTCTTGGCTAAGACGCTGCGTGGTCGCAACCATAAACGCCTTATGGTCATGACCACATAGAAAATAAGATAGATAGTTGTTGAAGGAAAGGCTGTGGTCACGACTGTGGTCACAACGACACCGATTGTGTGTTGAAAACAATGCTGCTAAGATAGATGTGGTAGCAACCGTTTCGAATTTGTCGCCACGTTGTTCCAGGCTGCGATCAGGGTCACGACCACACTAAGACTTTGCTGCACAGTCTTCCTCTTGGTTTTGAGTTGTTGTCGCAACCACAACTTCTTTGCATAACTTGCTCAATTCTTGCTAAAATTACTTGCTTTTCGTCTCGTTTTCTTCGTTTCTACAAAATACACAAATATAGGGGGTTAGACATGAAAATGAGTAAGAATGGTTCTTAGTTAGCATTAAAATCATGAATTAGGCTATATTCTATACTAATAAAAGCTAATCTAAAGCACACCTAAGAACAAAGTATTAGGAAAACAAGACTTGAAAAGGAAAATTTACGCTTTACTAGAAATTGAAAAGAAAAAAAATGTTGAAATTGCTAAAATGCTAGAAGATGTCGATTGATAAGTCGCGTCATTGTCATATGATTGATTGTTGGTTTTCTTTTCCTTGGCAGATATTACTTCTTTACAATGGGCCATCTATGAGAAACTATACATGCTCTCTACTGATGAGTGTGAAACCTTTCCAACTTAAGCCCATTTTTCATGCATATTTAGGGCTTTAATGTTCAATTTAATTTAAAATTATAGAATCTTCATCCAGATTAGTGTTTTGTAGTGATTTTATGAAAAAAGAAGCAAAAAAAGAAAGAAAAGCAGTTGATTTGGCTAAGGCATGAAGTGTAGAATGTCGTGACAATTTCACTATTTTTATGACAAAGCCTGGTTGCAAGAAGGTGACGAATGGGAAGCGACAATTGAAGCCTTGTCTTGGCAAAGAATGAGAAGAATTCTGAGAAGACAATTGAAAGTTGTCGTGACATTGATAACTTTGTTGCGACACGGTAGAAAGCGGAAGGCAAAGAAAGTTTGTCGAGACATTTCAAACTTTATCGCAACAACGATGAGGAGAGGACCTGAGGAATGTATTGAAAGTTTATCATGACAATGAAAACTTTGTCACGACAATCATCTAAGAGAAATGTCAAGCTATAGTGTCACGACAATCGCACAATAACTCAAAAGATATCCAACACTTCAAACTTTGTCACGACATTCAAAACTTTGTCGTGATAAATTATCTTAGAAGAACAGAATACTTTGTCATGACATTCAAAACTTTGTCGCAAAAACTATCTCAAAACAACAGCAAACTTTGTCATGACATTCAAAACTTTGTTGCGACAATTGAATCGATTGAAGACAGTACAAAAATGTCGCGACAGACTCCATAACAGAGACCGAAGACAAATAAGGATGCTGAATGTCGCGACATTGCTACTATTGTCACGACAATGTACTAATCCTGGGTGCGACTGAGTCCACAAATATGCCTAGACTTCGCCTAGCATTTATCACATAAATAGAAATAGATAGAAAGCAATAAAAGAAGAGGAGATAACGAGAGATCATATATCATACCGATCGAGAGAAGAACAAATAGAGAGAGAGATCAAGCTTAAAAATATTTTATTTTCTTCTTTTATTTTTACTTTTCTTCTTTTATTTATTTATTTTGTTTTTTGAGGATTAGAGTAGTTGATATGAGCTGCAATATTGAGCTAGGATCTTTGTATATCTAATTCTATTTATGTCTGAACATAAAGGAAATCTGGGAATATTTCTAGAAAACCTTTTTCTTCAGTTTTGATTACAGTTTCAATGAATTTGCTTAATCAACTGGTCATAGTTATTTGTGATTTAGTTATGGAAATCTAAGCTCCCTTCTCGAAGCGATCAGGTTTGATTATCATTTTCAAAGATTTAAATTCTTAGATGTGGGTTGAATATTGGATTAATTCTATTTGCTCTATGTATGAATCGTTTAAGTATCGTAGAGTATATACCTGCAAGTGTGTGTAAAAAAAGTGGTGCGTAGAGTTGTCATTTGTGCTATGATTTCCAGGATGCCTATGACTGGCATAGAGAAGATGTTCCTAAAAGCATAGAACAGTAGCTTTACGGGTATGCTAGATTGATACTTTTAGAACTAATATACTCTAAGTATCACTGTGATGAATCACAGGTGATGTTCTAACCTCTAACTTCAAGGTTATTTTCTCGAGTGACAACGTATGTGTTTTGGAGGAATAATGACCATTCGTGATTCATTGGTTAGTTTAATACTTAAAGGTTACGCCTTAGTTTGCAGAATGTTTATGCTTTTGTAATATGGAAGTGATTATTCTGATCAAAATGTAGAAGAGGTACCAATTATATTGGATGAGGCTAGTGTTATCCTATATAAGGGGGGAAAGTTAACTTCAGTCCTAAGAACTGGTTGATTAGTACTGGTTTAGGAAATGCAACCAATTCTTAAAGAGAATCAGATCTTAAAAAGTAAATGCTTAGACACACAACCCGGTTTAGGGACATGGAGTTCTAAAATGGTGAAATGTATAGCCAGAAGGTATTTCAAGACTATACTATTATGTTTGACAACTCTTATTCATACCCATAACTATGTTGTTTTTGAACAATATGCAAATTGATGAACAGAACACTGATCCCATTCCCAGTGTTTATTAATTCTTAGTGAAACCTTTGATTCCTTTAGATTGAAACAATTTTTTTTAACTAAACAAAAAGAGACAAAAACAATTTTATTTAAGTTTTGTTAGTTAGTTTAAATTCATGAAAATGTATTCAAATAGTTGATTATGTCGAAGAGGTACTTGATCTTTAAATTTCATCATCCCTCGTGAATGATATCTCGGGACTTATAATCCACTTTATTACTTGTTGACCCATGCACTTCAGAGTGATGTAGACCAAATTGAATTTATAAATAGAGTTAAAATAATGAAATAGAATTTTGGTATAAGACAAATGTCGCTGGGTATAGTCGCTTCTCTAGGACTTTAGTTGTCATTTTGGTAGCATTGTTAGGAATTTGGTTCTTAAAATCAGTTCAATCATGTTTTTGGCGCCATTGTCGAGGATTGAAGCAAGAGTTTTTAATATCAATATTCCAACCAAAAAGGAAATTGCTAATTTGAACATTTTTACCTTTTTACCATATTTTTAGAAAAAAAATAGTTCTAATTGAAGGTAGTGATTCGCCATACGTGCTCTCATTGTGCTAACTAAAGTTAAAATCAAATTTATCTAATGATTCTACTTTGATTTCAAGAAAAGGCACTTTAGGTATCTTGTTACATAGGAGTGTCGGTTGAATTATTGCCACTAGACACTAAAACAGAGAAGACACTCAGAAATTTGAAGAAAATGAGAACAACTGAAGAAGAAATCATGGTTGAGCATAGAGAAGGTAATTAGAATATTAATGTAGTAGCAACTGATAGACCTCCACAAAGGCAAAGAACTATAGAGGATTTTTGGAGGCCAGTTATAAGAGAAAAGTACTCAGTAGTGAGGCAAGCACCAATTAAGGTCAATACTTGAAATAAACTGTCTTAATCACTACAGGCAAAGAAACCAACTTTTATCGCCATCCAAGTGAGCACTTGGGCAAATTTTTGAGGATGGCTAATAATGTTAAGTTGAATGGTGTAAACCTTGATGTGATCAAGTTACAATCGTTTCCATTTTCTCTAAGAGACATTGCAGCTAGCTGGTTTGAGTCCTTGCCTTATGGCTCAGTGAGAAACTGGGAAGAGCTTATGGAGGCCTATCTAAGTAGATTTTTCCCTCATGCTTTAACTTGTGAGAGGAGATAAGAGATCATTGCCTTTAAGCAAAGGGAGGATGAGTCATTATACAATGTCTGGGAAAGGTATAAACAGTTGCTGAGAAGATGTCCCATGCATGGAATTGAGTAGATGACTCGGATGGACATTTTCTTTCATGCCATATATAAACTATACTTCGAAAAGGGTAGTGGATGCAGCCTCTGAAGGTGTATTCAGAAGAAAGAGTGCTGAAGAAGTAACTCAGCTGATTAAAGAACTAGTTAAGAGCAACTACAGAGCTCTATCTAAAGCTTCAAGGAGCAGTAGCAGAATGAGAGCAGGATGTGTGATTGAGTTGAAAAAAATGAAAGCAATTGAGGCAAAGCATGATGCAATTATGAACAGGATGAATAATCAAGAAAGAAGAATCATTCAGTCCATGATGTGGAAATTGTGGAAGGTACTATGCAAAAAAGTGTTTCTGATCAAGGACGTACTTATGAAGGTCCATACCAAGTTGAGGAAATTCATTACTTGAATGGGAACATAAATTACAATTTCAAGCCCAACAACAACCTCCTAACCCACTACACACCTACCTTGAGGAATTATGAAAACTTGTCGTATGGAGGTAGAATGCAGCAAGGTCCAATACCAGTTTAGAATTATCATCAGAACTATTCTCCACTTTGGTTCCAAGGACAGAATCAAGGAATTCAAAGAGCAGACAATCAAAGAAAAAAGAGGTCTCAATTCTTTGAGGAACATGTGCTAAATTATATGGTTGAAAACAAAAGAATACTAAACCTGCACGAGCAGAAGCTTGCTGAAATTGCTATTTTTCAAGCAAACACAACTCTTTTTCAAGCCAATACAAATGCCTCTTTGAAAAACCTAGAGACCTAAGTAGGGAAATTGGCCCTAACCTTGCAAAATCAGTCCAGGGATGCATTCCCTAGTGATACAAAGACAAATCCAAAAGACTTCATGGCCACTACATTGAGGAGTGGCGAAGAATTGCAAGGAAACAAGGAAATTTAGACTAAAACAGTACATTAGAGAATAAATAGATGAAGAACAGTTTGGAGATTAGAGTTTGGAAGAAATTTGCGGAAAAGAGTGCATACTACAACAATGTCTAGCTAAAGACAATAAACAAAGCAACTTCTTGGGAGGCAACCTAAGCAAAAGTTTTCCTTTCATTTTCATTTTTCAGTGTGTTTTGAATAGTTTAGCTAATTGAGTGTTTTTGTTTTTGATTATTTGAAATTTATGTTAGTTAAGTTTTTGTTTAATTTGAAGACAATGAAGCTGTAGTTATCTATGGAATTCATTTGGAAGCACCTCTCCCCAAACTCAATGAGCAAAATTGACCACATAAGGGAGTCTTTTTCCCTAACTTGTTTTTTTAAGGATAATGCACAATGCTAAGTTTGGGGGAGTTTATTTTTCTGATTTAGAAATTGCATCACAAATTCAATGTTCCTAGTTTGATGACTTTTAATTATTATCATTTGTGTGATAGTTGTTGCAATACAAAAGAATGTTTGATGACTTTGTACTGAGTTGGGAAAAATTGAGCTTTAATTGTCATCGTTTGAATTGAAATTCTGGGCCATGCTAAATTGTTGTTCAAGGCATTATTTTTAGACTGATGGATGAGTATCCTCGTGTGAAAATGAATAAAAATTACGCAGAATTCGCATTTTAATCTTGATCAAGGTATAATTGTCGCGGACAATTTTTCCATTTTCGCTACAACCAGTTGTTCCGGGCCTTCATTGAATGACAAAATCATTTGTCATGACAAAAGAATTGATTATCGTGAAAATGTTTCAAACCTTAAGGCCTAAAATTTGTCGCGACAATATTTTATGTCCTGACAAATTGATTGTCGCGACATTAAAAAGCTTGTCGCAACATTCTTTTAGCTTTATAGGTTAAATTTTTTGTTGTGAGACTATTTTCATTGTTAGACAAATTGATTGTCGCAACATAAAATATAGGTATCAATGAAACATCGTCGCGATAGACTTTCTGATGCTTATATAAAGAGAATTTGAAAAGTTTCAAATCAACGCTCATATTTAAGTGACCGTTAGAACAAAAAACCCTTCTCCATCCTAAACAATAGACTAAAACCCTTATTCAAAAAAATGCTTGATCGATAGATTTTGATCCCAAATCTGAACGAGATCATGGTGAGCTTTTGGCGGAAATCGCAAAGGACATGGGCCACAAACAGAAATAGTTGTTAAATGGAAGAAAGAACTAAGGAAAGAGATTGGATGTGGAGAGATGGGTTGAAGGAAAGGGGTATAACCTACTAGGTAGAGTCAGGGAAGAAGGAAGGTGATTTATTCAGCATGCTAGAAAGAAGAGACAAAAACATCCAAGAATGTTTGGTTTCTAGGGACAAAACATCGCTGAATAGTTTTCACTCCTACAGTGAAAACTTGAGGTTGATGACTTAAGAACAGATAAACCTAAGGGGAACTTTGGTGTCAATAGACAAGAGGCAGTGTGAACTGACAAAGGGAAATGCTCAAATACTAGATTGGACAATGAAGACAATGTCAGGGAAGAAGAAAGTGACATTGCCACAAATCAAAATCCCATATTATGTGCCCTATGTTATTGTACCTCGAGACGTGCAAGACTTTGCAATACCCTTTAGTCAACCTGCTGAATGTCAACCAATACCCTTTGAACCTCTAATACAATTTCCAACTTAACCCTTAAAAATCTTAATGATACCGAGAACCAAACCTCTAGGGGAACCTTCAAAATCTCCAGTTGAGACGAAGAAAAATAAAAAATAATAAAATCTCTTTGATGAATTGTGCAAATTGTGTCTTATTTTGTATATCTTTGAATTTTTATACAAATTCTGAATGCTGAGAATTATGAGTTTGATTGGTTGGTTGAATAGGGTTAATTTTTGTTGAGTTACCTATGCTATAATTAGTGTACTGAAAAGAATTGTTGAATCAAAATGAACTTCTGAAGTTTACTATAGCACAATAACATGTCTAGGAACCAAACAAGATAATTTGTAGATGAAAGTGGGTAGGATGAGTTCAATTGAATTGAAAAGTTGTTATGTTAATAACAAATAGGCTGAAATTTTAGACTTTTGAAGACTGAAATTGATGACAATATTGATAAAGCTAATAATTCTAGTTTGCTTAAATAATAAGAATAAATGATGACTAAATCATGCACATTGGTCATAGTATCTGATTCGCGCTACGTGAGGGTCGAAGCAAATCAACAAAATTTATATACACTTGTACCCACATCGTCGTAGTCAAGCTAACAAGCAGTGATGCTGGGTTCAGGCCTTCCAACACCCGGATGGGTTTTCATCCAAAAATGGTTTGCATCAGTGCGAAGGTAAAGGCTTTCTATTTGGACTTTGGAATTGTGTTTCAAAACAAAGGAATGGTTTGGAAATTGAGAATTGTAAAAACTCGAAAGTAAAAAGGTGAAAAAAAGTTAACTTTGAAGATTTAGGGGTCACTAACTTGGCAAGTTAGGGCAAACAAGTGTCCCTGTTTATCCATGACATGCAACCTATAGTCCACATAACCAGATTATATTTAACTAGCAAACCTCACCCATGAAGCAACTCCTATTTGAGTCAACATGTAGTACGCTATGGCCTTTAAAACCCTAACATTAAATTGTCATTTCAGAGACCAGAAAGACTATCTAAAGAACAATGCTGCATCTCTCACCTCGTGGTAATCGTATCCTAAAGCATGGAGAGTATCACAAATAGACAATAAGAATGTTATTTAACCCTAATTTGAAGAACCCTAACATGTAAATATTATCTCGCAGGCTCAGAAGACCATCTAAAGAATCACCGTATTCTCTCTCACTCGAATATGTGTACTTGATCCTAAAGCATGGAGAGTATCACAAATCAACAATATTCACGTTATACCATGTTTTGAGAATATATGCCATAAATACACTACAATTGCAGCCTTTAGTACAAGAGGACAACATGCATATGCCCCACCACCAAGCGTTAGCTTCCTTCCTCTTCAAAGAAAGGGAGGCTAGCCAACCATCTCAGCTGCCATCCCGTATGCAAAGCGCTCGGCAGCCGAGAAAGCGGAGAGAAAGAAGCAGAGAGGTGGTTGAGAGAAAAGAAATAAAGCAAAACCTAAAATAAAAAAGACTTTATGTACAAAAATAAAAACTTCTACAAAATTATTCTCTCCCCAAATTGTTCCAAAATTGTTACTTAGTTACAAAACAAGAGGGGGCTTATATAGGCCTCCTCAAGGTATGAAAATACCAAAACCTATAAAAATCAAGCAAGTTACAGACAATTCAAGTAATACACCAAGTTTGAGTCGGTTTGGCATTAATTACAAAACATGATCAGGCATCAATTTTCGCTGCTGCAAAATTCTCGCTAACCAGCGAAATTACCGTGTCTAGCAGTATCATGAAATTTCTCGCTAAGTACGGCCAATTTCGCTTAGCTAAATAAATTTCGCTAAGCTAGCAAAATTCTCAGAGTAGCTTAACAAGTTATTTCGCTAAGAGTGCCCTGTTTAAATTGGGATGGTTCAATGAATATGAAGTTACATTTATAAATTTCAAGGTCATAAATTTCGCAATCTTAGCTAAATTTTCGCAGTTTAGCGAAAAATTCCCGCACATTGTTGATCCTTCAACGCTTCATCCCGCTCTTCAATCGCATCCAATTTTCTTCACTTTGCCTTGGTTTTCATTGATTCTAGGGTTGTTGATGGTCGAGGACTTTGAATTCCAACTTCATGATTCATACTTTGTAATAGGAGATTGAACTCCAAGAGTGCACAAATACCTACAAACAACCAAAAATACTCTCTAAATGGCATACAAGTGTTACTAAGAAGACTAGAACACTTGTAATCGGTGATATATAAAATGACATGATTAATGCGCAAAAAGCACTCAAAACCTATCTAATATAGGGTTCAAAATTGCACTTTTTGGGCACTAATCAGTATCTTAAAAACTGATTATGCTTGAGTTAGGAACACCTTATTGGATTTATCATAATTTTAGTCTCAAAAAGGGTCCTAGAACTTGTTATATTATTATTCAAGGAAAAATCCTAGGCATTACAACAAACAAGAAATGATTTAGGCTATCCTTGGAAAGTTTATTCCTTTCAAAGCTTACCCTTTGATATGCATATGCTTATATGCATATACCTTAGTACTTTGTTTGCCCAAATCTGATCCTTCAGTAAAGAACCCCTTGTTTGCCCAAATTGTGCATGAGTATGAAAAGCAACTAAGAGGAAAGTGCTCTGTGGGAGTACAAATTTGGAATGTGAAGAAGGATAAGAATTAAGGATGTGAAAGGGAGATTAATTGAGTAAAAATGTACTAAAAGAGGTGCACGACAAAAAAATGTGAAGCTAAAATAGCATACGCCCAAGAGGGAATGAGTTTTGCCTTGCTGTTTTCCTCTCGAGCCATTAAGTTCTTGTAAGGTGTTCTACACTTAGTACCCTAATGCCAACTAGTATGGGAGTTACTAACCCAAAGCTTGTTAAGGGTGGTGGTAGAAAGCTTAAGAAGGCAAAACATTTGCACCACTCCCAAAAAACCCCAACAAAATTAAAAGAAAAGAGCTTTTAAAGAAGGAACTAAATTGAAAGTAGAAAGTGAAAAAGAAAGCCACGGTGAAAATATGCGTATGATGAACCAAACCAAGATCGGGTGCTTAGAAGGATGTTTCTTAAAGTGTAAAAATAAAGGATGAGAAGGTTGTAGGCAAAATGTTGAATAGTGTGTTCATTTTGGGTGAACTTGAGCCTTAAATGTCCAATCAACTACCCAATGCCCAAGCCATACATTACAAGCCTAGAAGACCTATTTAATCTTGAGGGTGGTGTTATGCCTAAATTAATGGAGAATAATATGACCAATAAGCCTATGGGACCTTAGTCACTCTAAAGAAACTTCCATTCTTTTACAATATGTCTCATATGGTTACCTAACCTACAAATTTTTCATAAAGGGAAGACTAACACACACTCTCACATTAAAGGTCAAGAACTGCAGTTGTTTACATTCTATGAGTTATCTGTTTGTTATCTGATCTGAATTGAAAATCTTTAGGATTTTTGAATTGAAGTTTAGATGGAATTGATATCAAAACTGACATTTCACTGAATCCAAATTGCTGATATTTCTGAAAAGATGATTGAGAAGAAAAATGGCTTCTTTGCTTGGGGACAAGCAACACTTTAAGTTTGGGGGAGTTTGATGAGTGTGAAACTCATCTAATTTTAAGCCCACTTTTCATGTATATTTAAGGCTTTAATGTTCAATTTAATGAAAATTTGTGGAATCTTCATCCAGATTAGTGTTTTGCAAGGATTTAGAGAAAAAGAAACAAAAAGAGTAAGAAAAGTAGTTGTCGGGTTAAGGTAGAGCAAGCGTATCGTCGTGACAATTTCACTATTGTCGCGACAAAGCTCAAGGCAAATAGCAGAACAAATGTCTCAACAAATGAAGCCTTGTCGCAACAAAGAATGAGAAGAATTCCTGAGAAGACAATTGAAAGTTGTAGCGACATTGATGATTAACTTTGTTCATTACGTACAAGGTGGGAAGGCCAAGAAAGCCAGGATATTTAACTTTTTCGTGACAAAGACAGAGACGCACCTAAGGAATCTACTGAAAGTTTGTTGCAACAATGAAAACTTTGTCGCGACAATCATCCAAAAGGAATGTCAAGCTATAGTGTAGCGACAATCGCACAACAACTCATAAGGCATCTAGCACTTCAAACTTTGTCATGACATTCAAAATCTTTATTGCATCAAACTATCTCAAAAGAACAATAAACTTTGTTGAGACATTCAAAACTTTGTCACGACAAACTATCTCAGAAGAATAGCAAACTTTGTCGTGACATTCAAAAATTTCTCATGACAATTGAACCGGGTGAAGACAACAGAAAAATGTCATGACAGACTCCATAACAGAGACTGAAGACAAATAAGGATGCTAAATGTCGCGACATTGCTACTATTGTTGCGACAATGTACCAACTTGGGCTTGCATTGGAATCCAAAAAATTTTCTTAGAATTCCGGCCTAGCATTTATTGTCCTATAAATAGAATGAAACGGGGCACAAAAAAAGAGGAGATAACGAGAGCATCATATCATACCGTGACGAGTGAAAGAATAGCAGGAGAGACAAACCTAGTTTTTTTATACATATTTTATTTTCTTCTTTTATTATCTTATTTTATTTTTACTTTTGTTATTTTATTTTTATTTTTTATTTTTGAGGATTAGAGTAATTGATCTAAGGCTGCACATGATGTTCAGGGCCACAAGAGGGGGTGATCCGGAATCAACAATATTTATATCCTAAATTCCTATCACAGGTAGCAGTTACCGTAGTATAGCCGCTTCTAGTATTCAACTTTGTGGATGGGTTTTCATGCAAAATGATTTACATTGATTGAAAATGGTGATTTCACTTTGGATTTGGGGCTTTTGTAAAAGTAAAGGGGATTGATGGTTTGAAAACTAGAATGTGTAGTGACATAAAGTGTAAGAGAACTCCTTAAAGTCTCTGCCATTTTGGTTTGGGTTCTAAGGCAAGTAACCCAAATGTCCCTGATCCTTTTCTCTCTGTGAAATGGGAGGACGCACCTATGGTCATTTCCCGAACCGAATCTTCATTTGGCTATAAAAACTGAACCCTAAAAGTTTTTCTCATAATTTACAGCATTTATTACCCATTAATGTTTCAAAGCTAAAAACTAGTCCTTCGATCTAACATGCAGAGGCAAATAAATGGCAACTAAGTGAGCATCAATGGATCTAGCAATAAGTATCCACTGAGCCTTAAAAGCTTTCCAAGTACTAGCCAATTAGGGTACATCACAAGGATTTAAGCCTAAAGTGAGATGCAGAAACATAAATGATAATAAATGCCCATATGGCAACAGAGGACAAGAGCCACTTCGCTAACCTAGTGACCCTCCTCTTCAAGGACGAGGAGGTTTAGCTGGCATCCTTGAGTTTTCATCCCTGGCGGTGTTCATGTGAGAAAGTAGTAAGAAAGGAGAGAAATGAGGAAAATACTTACATGGAGAGTTGAAAGCTTCGCGCCACTTTATTTATTGATAGTGATTAATCGATTTACGTAGCTTCGATCAGGCTTTGAAATACTTCTCAGAGTCAAGGAATTACAAAAAGTATGAAACAAATAAAATTACATCGAGGACAAATAGGAAAAAATCACAAAAAGCAACAAAAGTTTGGTCTAATAGCAAATGTATGTGTCAGAATTTCAACCTCGCAAGATTTCCCGCAGCTGCCTTCCTCGACTTTGTACATGCGCCTTCGAAGTTCGCTCGTTCTTCGTATTTGAGTCAACTCGATGATAATGGTGTAATTGGCTTTCAAAACTACAAAAATAACTAAAAAATATGATCATAGTATAGTCGGGACCTTAGTGTGCCAATTGGGTTATTTAAGTTGATTAGTACAAAAAAAGTGCTCAAAACCTGCAATAAATGGGGCTCAAAATAAGCATTATTCAAGCACTAATCACTCCCTAACCAACATTATCATAGTCCCTTAGTAATGGAAAAGAGAAGGAAAGAGCTAACAAGTTATGCTCATGCAAAAGGAACGGTATTCTCAAAAAGTATATGGATAAGTAATGCCTTACCCTCAGTGTGAATCACCAAGATCCCGTGCAACGACCATCTCGGGAGAAAGAATACCACACGTAACCAAGTTTCGTAATATATCCAGCCCAAGGGAATCGACCAAACTTCCACCACCCAAGTGTTTACGTGATCAGTTTTAACAGTAACCCGTTGTCGCTCTCCCCTAACCAAGCTACCGCTAAGACCTAGAACACTGACCAACCTACATAACCGCCCCAATCTTATTTCATATTTATTTTTGTATCAGAGGTGCAATGTCGACGAATCGACCCTCACCAAAGTCCATGTAATCAGTCCACCGATGACTCCTAACCAACTGCGCTTTAGGGCATCAAGTCATAAGGATCTTTCGACCACTAACTCTTCAGGTTTCACCCTGGACTCCGAATGATTTCCAAACTCCAGCACCTACAACTCGCTAAACCTCACCCATCTACCCATGTAGCAAGCACTAAGTCGGTGGCTCCCAACCAGTTGGTTTAGGTCATCAGCGAAAGACACCGCATACCCTCGACCATGCTCGGATTCAAGGCAAAGCCGCCATCGCCTTCTTTTCCGAGGAACCTAATCCTGCCATGTGGTCAACGAAATCCAGGGTAGGTTTTGCAAAGCAAGGGAGCTATGCAGTTTCTCAGCCTATTGAGGAAAACTGATGTGCACTGTGTGGTTAGCTAAAGGTGGAAGAAGAAGGTTGAATACCATGAGACTTCAACTAACCATTTACTTAATCATGCATGGAACTAATCTAACATAAATGGAATTGGGCGGTGTGTCAATTTTCCAACTTGCAAGCTAGGCAATACCCAAAAAAAAAAAAAAAAAATGGGTGCAAAAATGGTTACAATTTGAATTAAGAAAATGAGCTGTATTTGTACGTATAGAATGTACGCTGACTATGTGTTCACTTTTCAAAAAATAAAAACAACAATCTTCTGGCAAAGGAGCAAACAAAGAAGCCACTAAACATACAAAATGGGCTTTGCTTAAACAGACAGTGGACTCAAAAGCGTAAGAGTGTAAAAGTCACTTCCTTCGCTAACTCTCCCCCCTAACCAAATGTGACATTGTCTGCAATGGGGTTCTGATCGAAAGTTGGAGAAGCAGCGTTACCTCGATTAGTCGACGAAGAGTCGCCCCGCCCGGATGGGCCGAGGTGCCGCGGTGGAGTGGTCATGGATCGCTGCAAAATTGGCTAGCACATCAAGGGAGTCTGTAGGGGCTGGCTGTGGAGTAGGTACTGGTCCTGCCGGAGAAGGAGTGGAAGCGGTCGGGGCAGGTACAGATGGGGAAATCGCAGGTAGGCTTAGGTGACTCTGAATCTGCATGAGGATGGCTTGATTCTGTGGGAGTATGGCGTTGGTCTGAGCCATGGCAGCCTCAGTGCGAGTCATACTCTTTGCGAGGGCCGCATAGGCAGTCACAAATGATGCTAATGTGGAGGAGAATGTGTGGACTGCATCCATGATGGTCAGAATGTCCCGGGTGGAAATAGTGATATATTACAGAGGAGGTGCGAAGCAGCCATTCCAAATAAACATCTATGAATGGTACCAGCAACAGGATCTCTAGAGATAAGAAGTGCAGAGTCAAGCAGACTGGAAATGTGGTAGCCGGGAGCCGAGGGGAGATGCCGCATTGAGGTTTTACCAGGCTCCTAATATGCTCATTGGTAGGGGATGCTCCTCATCAGGAATATCGGCAAATGCTGGTCTCGCCAGTCTGAGGTGGAAGGCGATATGAACGGGCATGACCGCCATCGATCAATCTTAGCGGATGGCCTCATATCACGACGACACTCCAATCTAGCTTAAAGGTGGAAGCCGATGTGTTTCCAAAGACTCGCATAGAGAGTCTCAGAATAAGAGGGGTGCGATCGCTGTAGGACTCTGGCGCGGACCTATCCTCGAAATGGAACAAGCGGACATCATACAAGCTCGCTGGGCTGGAACCAAGCCCTCGAGATGCCAGATGGCTCCAAAAATGGCCTATCTCCCTCTCGAACTATGGCTCGGGCGGAAAGACAGACCACAATACGTGTGGTCTATCAGAGCATGCGACTGCGGAAGCCGCCTCCTAAACAAGGATATCCTGGGGCTTGTCGTATCTTGGGATAGTGAGAACCATCTCTCGGGCGAGGGACGGGGTTTGCCTATAATCCGTCGAGTTAGCGAGACCACCGACGTATTGAAAGTAGCCGCTATGTTCAGTGACCCCAAGTATCCCCGGTCACCGATGGAGAAATGAATAGCCGCCAAATCGGGCTCGCCCTGATGCCATCGCGGTGGTAAACTCGATGACCACCCGAGAAACCGGCCGCTGTCATGAATTGCTCTAGGAGTACTTCGCATCTAGGAGTCTGCCTCGACAAAGGTCTGGAGATCACATCAACTCCGTCGCAGCACATCCCTCCTACCGCAAATCGCGATTCTCGAATGAATGTGACATCCGGAGGGAGACCCTGAAGCAGTGGCCCCGATTAGGCCGTGGATCGGGCCTCTGGGGCCTCGGGACCCGAGGACTCTTCAGTGCTTCGAGGTTCGGCCCCCGGGATGGCCCGGGATGGTGGCAGGCGGGAGGGGCCAACTCGAGTGGTACCTGGGACAAGGGCAGCAACACTGGGAGGATGGGATGGCACAAGAGCAGGAAGAGCCTGACAAAGAAGCTGCCTGAAAAAGTGAACAGGAGATGCAATGCGGCGACTACGAGAGTGGACTGAGCCACAGATTGTGGGGAGGAGAGGAATGGTGCACCCTAGGCCGGAGAGTGTGTCCTCCACGGGTCTTCACCATGGTTGGGCTAGAGAAGGAGAGGAGGTGGAGAGGGGAACTTCAAATGGGAAATGAAAATGTGAATCGAAAAGAGAGAAGAGAGGTTTGCTATGTGAGGTGTCAGGTGGTGTAAGTGGTTATGGCCAATTAAACTTCCTAGATGTGCCTTTAATAAATGGCTGGCTCAAAAAAACTTGGAAAATTAATGGTGGTGCAGGAGACAAAGGCTGCGGTGAAGGCAGTGCGTTAACAAAACAGGAGATGAACAAGAAGTAAATGCAGAATTCCACTGTGTTGTGCTGACTTCATAACTGAAATTTCCAAAACAGAAATTCTCGCCACTATAACACCCTCTCGCAAATGTAAACCAACAAAGCTATTAGAAAACATACTTATAGGTGAGAAAATTTGCAAAAGAAAATATGGCAAGAACAAAGGAATCGAGAAAATCACAAATAGAACTACAAGAATAAAGCAATAAAATTCTAACAAAAATTTTAGTGACTTCTGAGATATCGTAGAAGTCACTCTCTTCGTGCGCTTTCTGAAATCACTGAGGGTCAAGAAGGGATCTCCTCCCTTGTCCGAGTGTCAGACCACATATGGTCAGCCTTTATTCATTGACCTTGAACACCCATTGTCTTTGAATTGAACAGTCTATTGATCCATTGGAGATAGACTCTGGATGCAGTGAATGGCCTACCCATCTGGATTTAAGCTTGCTCGAAAGAGGCAGAGCTGTAGCCAGGAGCAACACTCTGTTCTCCTGTTTGAAAACAGCCACGAGCCATTAGTTGATCATGCCACTCTTTAGCCATTTCTTTCACCTTGAGCTGTGCCAGCACCATTCCGTCTTTCCAAACAGCGATACCAGAGCTCGAGACCAAAGACGCCCAAGCAACCAAAGTTCCGCTCTTCCACGGCCCACCATGCCTTATACCTCACTTCACAGGCAATGGACACATGCTTTGCCAGCAAACTAGGCACAGAGATATCTTAATGTCTTGTAAAGGTTCGTATGCCCACAAAGAGGCAATAGTTAGCCTTAAGAGACTAATCCTTTTGCTGAGTTCACCACTTTCATCAAGATTTGCCTTGATTTCCCTGCTAGCTAACCTCAATACGGCAACTGGTTCGAGGGGCGGTGGCAGGCTTTATGCTTGACACCATACTTAGTGAGGAGGCTCTCAAAAGGTTTGTTGCAGAAATGCCCTCCATCACTAATTATGCCTTTGGGGACCCCAAATCTGGAAAGTATGTTTTCTTTTAAGAATTTCAATACCACCTCGATTCACAATGACTGCAGGTGATTCGAATCAACAATATTTTGTTTCCTATGTTCCTTCCCACCGCCGTAGACAAGCTACTACAAGATAGCGGTTCAGGGTCAAACACGGGATGGGGTTTTCATCCCACGACGATTCGCATCGTTGATGGAAAATGGTGAGACTTTTTGTTTGGATTTTAGGATTTGTTTAAAAACAGGGGAAGTTGTTTGTTCACTGACTAACTATAATGGCTTAATGTGAAGTGTGAAATGGTAACTTAGTTTAATACTAGCTTGATAATATGGGGCTATTAAAATGTCCCTCGGTTATTTCTCACATTAGCAATGACATAGTCGTAGCCAAAACCCATCTTTGTTTAGCTATAAAACCTAACTTAGAACCACTTATTCGAAATAAACCAAATACTAAGCATTCAAAGTCCCATTCAAGAAAACCCTAGCATTTAACCTCTTCTTTTAATGGCTCGTGAATGACATTCAAAGGATATCACAGATCTACCATTAAGAATGCACGAACCCTAAAGTATGACAAGTATCGACCAAAAAGAAAGACATTAAATGGCATTAAACCCTAGTTTGGAAAGTCGAATCATAATCATGTACTGTAATATTCAAAGCATGAGGACAACCTGCAATGTGCCTAAACCAAGCTAGCAACCCTCCTCTCAGTTATGAGGCTTAGCTAAGCATCCCTTGAAAGGTCATCCTCAAGGGTGTTTGGCGCCCGAGAAAATGAGAGAAAGAAGAGAGAGAAGAGAGCAAAGTAAACCTAAATGAAAAGTCAAGGGAAATCAGACATAATGGAAAAGTTACTTAGGGTTACAAAGTTGTAGGGCTTATATAGTCAACCCCAAAGGTGTGAAAATACAAAAATGCCTAAAATATGAAATTACATAAGGGACAAAATGGTAAAATATCAAACGTGGTCGTTCTAATCAAAATACTAAAAAACACAAAAACAAGAATTTCGCTATGCAAGAATACCGCTTAGCATAGCTAAAAATTTCGCTAGCTAAATTTAAATTTTGCTAGCTCAGCGAAATTCCCACGTAGATATTTAAATGAAAATTCCTCATTAGCTACAAAGAAATTTCGCTAGCTAGCTTAAATTTTCAATATTAATAAATTTTCGTCAGATCGCTAGGATTGCGCTTTATGATTGTGAAATTTTCGCAATCCCAGCGAAAGTTTCGCAATCATAGTGAAAATCCTCGCACCTCGCCTCTGCTTTGCTACCGCATCACTTCTCGCACCTTATGATTGAAGTGATGACATTTCATCGTCAAATGAAATCATCGAGGATTCTTGCATTCAAGACCAATAAGAAGCAAAGCCCGCTAACCCGGTTCCCAATATCTCGCAAAACTATCCAAAACAAACTCGAAACAAATTAGTGGTACTTTAAGTGGACCCGCACACATCAATTGGCTTAATTCATATGATTAGTGCGCAAAAAGCACTCAAAACCTATCTTAAATAGACTCAAAATAGCACTTTTTGGGCACTAATCACACCCCCCAACCGACACGTTGCTAGTCCCTTAGCAATGCTAAAAACAATAAAGGTATGTAAGGCTTGCTTTACGTAAAGTGTATATTGTTCAAAAAGTGTGTATTGTGGGAGTTTACCTTTAGTATGAACAAATTTAGAACCTGAACTTAAAACTCCATGAAAGAACAAAGACCATGCAAGAACAAGTTCGAGGGCAAAGATCTGCCTGTTAAGTCAACCTCGAACTTCCACCAACATCTAATTGTTCCTAAGGTAACCGCTTGAGCCACAAATTGCAAAGCTATTCCTCCCCCACCTAGCTACCGCCATGGCCTTAAACTGACCAACTTAAATAGACTAGCTACACTCTTATTTCTTTATTTGGTCACATCAGAGGTGGCGCACGCTAAAAACTCGACTTCACCAAAGTCCAGATAACGGGGTCCACCGATGACTCCCAACCAATTAAGGTTTAGGGCAAATGTCAAAAGGATCACTTTGACCACAAACTCTTCGTGGTTCACCTCGACTCGAATGACTTCGAGAATTACACCTACAACACGTTGAACTCTACCTATCCACCAGTAGCTAACACCAAGTCGATGACTCCCAACCAATTAAGGCGCCTAGGCATCTGCCTTTAAAGGCTTCTCGCTATATACCCCCTCGGACCGTGTTCGGGGTTTCAAGGCAAAGCTCACGCTTTTATTTTTCTTTTTTTCTTCTTTCTTTTTTTTCTTTAGCTTTTTCTTTTTCCTTTTTGGAAGACTACATCGTCTTCATACACGGGTAACATAAACCTATTAGCTGGTCAGCCAACAGTCTAAGGCCTGCCTGCAAAGTGGTAAAAAAAAAAAAAAGAGGTAACAGCTTCTCAACCTATTGGTACAATCCGTGCAGCAGGTGAATTAGCTAAAGGGGGAATGTTCAAGGTTGAATATGCTGAAATCTCACTGACCTAAAACTAAGTCATGCTATGAATCGTTTCTAACATTAAGGTAACATACGTATTTCAAATTTTTCAACTAAAGGCAAGAGCTGAAACACAAATGACAAATACAAAAAGGATTTGGCAAAAGTGCAGTGTAAATCAGTCAATGCTATAGAGCTTTTGATATAAGAAAATGGCTAATACATGCTTAATATACTAAATATGAATTTCAAAACATCATCGCTACTATTGGCTAATACATGACTCCTATACAAAATGAGTGCGCAAATGATAAAGTCAAACCATAAAAACATGATAGAAAGATACTCTGTCCTGAACTTCCTCCCAGCCAAAGTATAGACATGTCATAGGAGGGAAAAGTTAGAGACAGATGTGACCACCTCACTCCGCGCGGTGTGATTCCTAAGTCGTCACCGGGCCACGCCGCACGCCTAAGGCGAGGTCGCTTCGCCGTGGCTCATCACGGCGTGCGTGCTCCCATGAGACCGAGGTGACTCATGATCTGAAGGACCACGGTATGACAATGCTCTAAAGTGTCTCGGCTCGGGCCAATCTCTGATCCATCGATGCCTGTGTAGTAGCCAATGAACGTACAAAGATCCATAACACCCG
This sequence comes from Tetrastigma voinierianum, assembly GCA_016808115.1. Lineage (NCBI taxonomy): Eukaryota > Viridiplantae > Streptophyta > Magnoliopsida > Vitales > Vitaceae > Tetrastigma > Tetrastigma voinierianum. The sequence continues at coordinate 37,901 of JAEQBH010005612.1, read as the reverse complement.
CTAGCTCCCCTCGGCGACACGAACATGCTCCTAGAATGTCATAACAATATGAAGGGCCGTATATCACCGGCCGGGACCGAAGGATGGGAGGAGGATGGGAGGAGATAACTACACCGGGGGCTCTCACACCTCTACTCCACCTCTGAACATGATCATCTCCCTGGGAGTCCTCCGCACCTCATCCGCTACCTCCTCCCGGTCCCGCCGCCGGAGGAGAAAAAGAAATCTAAGATCACCATGGCCTCGCCAAAGACAGACCGGAGGGCATCCGATCCCTCCTCTCGATACTTCGGCTCCTCCAAACAAATCCCAAATGCCCAGACCTCGCCCGCAGTCGCGACATCAACAATGGTAGACTCCGCCGAGCCGTGCCCTCGCGGCTGACCTATCTTCGGCGCGCCAGGTCGCCATGACCAATCCCGGGAGGATCAACCGTAATCCCTCGAGATCCAGATGGCCTCGGAATATGGCCTCTCGCTACCGGACGAGTGCTGTAACGGGGCGCCAGGCTGGATCCGAGCAAAGATCCACGAAGACCGAGGCGGAGCTACCTTCTGAAAAGTAATCGTCCCGCCGTGGTATTCTAAATGCAAGAATGACCATCTCCTACCGTGGTCGGTCAGGGTCAATCTCGACATCCTCCAAAGATTGGCCCCGTCTGCTGGCGTGCTCAGCATCGAAATGTCCGTCGCCCGGAGCAATTCTCACGATCGCCTATGGAACGTGAGCTCGCTTTAATTCTGCGCTCAAGAATCCGTGGCCTGTGTGTGGGATAATGAAGATGAATGGCTTCCTCCCAGGAATGGAATGAAGACTTATCGGTTTCCTCCCACCCCTCTCGTCATGAGGCAAATTCCTCGAAAAGCTCAGTGGCCAATTTCACATGCTAGCGAAATCCGACTCCACCTCGCAAAATAATTTTCATCAAATAAAAACAAATTCAAAATTATTATTTTAATACATATCTAATACTAATTAAATAAAATAAAATGAAGACAAATTATTAAAGGAAAGTTACTAAAATAGTAACTATCAAAATTGACCAATTAAAAGGAAAACAAAAACTCGAGTCAGCAATTGCCTATCGGACATCAAACCAAATCTAATTTTACCAACTTCATTCACGAGGGGTCAAGGAGGAGGAGCTCCGTGACCCCGGCAGTGGCTTATGTTGCAGCCTTCATGCTCGCCCATCTTGCTGATTTTCTTCTCACCGGTGAATATGGGCTGACTAATGGTCATAGGTGACTGATGACAACTCCTAATCAATCGATTCATCTCTGTTAACCAGCTTCTGTAATTTATGGACCTTGGCTTCCTCGCATTAGACCAATTGAGCGCATTTCATCGCTTCCTTCCTTATCACCTTCCACCGGTTTCAGGTTTCGTGGACTCAAGTGGAAAATGTTGAGCTCCAATGTCATGTTGCCAAATGCGAGCCGTGATACTCCATTTTAAGAATTGATGATTGCATCGCAAGTGGCCAAAAATGGTCTTCCCAGATAATTGGCACCGATCAGCCCACTTGCAATTGGCTCCAGATCAAGCACTACAAAGTCTAATGGGTGGTAGAATTTGTCTACTTTCACCAACACATCCCTCAACCATTCCCTTAGAATCTTCACCTGCATCTATCACCCAATGACAAAGCGATGTTGGTAGGTTTTAGTTCTAAACCCAATCGCTATACACCGAAAGTATGCAAGAGGGTTTACACTGGCTCCCTAAATCTAGCAAAGGTTTTGTCTATGCAAGTCCCTCTAATGTTGATCGAATCGTGGGGATCCCGGATCCTCGTATTTGACCCGGGTCTCGCTTCCTCGATAATGGCACCGACTTGCTCGGGTTGTGAAGGCCTTCTTTTCAATGCCTAACCCTTTTCTTGACTCGTTACGTGTCCTTCAAGAACTTTACAAGCTCGGGACTTGCTTTCTTAATCATGTCAAGCAGTGGAATGTTCACTTTCACTTGCCTTAGCACCTCCCAAATCTCGGCTTGGTTTGGGATTCTTCTTGCCTCTTAGTGCTTGGGGAAATGGAGGGGGCATGGTTTTTTTCACTGGGTCTTCACTGATGATCACCCTCTCAGGCTCAGCTTCCTTTTCCTTGCATGTTTCTTTAGTAGTCATGGGCACTGGTTGCTCTATTTCTCTTCCACTCCTCAGGGTGATTATAGCTTTTCACTTCATCCTCCTTGAATTGCCGGATGAACTCTAAAATTTCACGGACTCCCTTTGGATTTGGCAATTTTGGGAAGGGAACCCCTCTCCTGTATCTCCAGCAAATTGTTGATCTTTTTTTTGTGATTGAATATCGCAGTTGTCAATTTTCGATTAAGATCGCTTCCTAAGCCCATCTATTCTTTTTGTCAAAGGTACTTTCCACGCATCACCCTTTGTGCCAATTGTACATTTATCCCCCTTTTGCTCCTCCAATAAATTGCCTACCACCTTGCTCAAGTTCAAGATGGCTTCGTCTAACCGGGGAAGAGGATGGTGGTGGTCGTGGTCAGATGAACCAACCGTTGTTCGCACCAAATACATAAAGTGTGTACTAGGTTTCCAGGAGAAGTTAGGGTGATTCTTCCAATTGGAATTGTATGTGTTACCGTATGGGGCATTCGGTTGTGGCTTGTATTGGCCCACTGCATTAGCATGTTCTGACATCAAATCCTTCACTGATGAGGCACTTGGATAGTTCTCTCATGGATGGACAAGGTCGACACTGATGCGGGTCGGGTCTGCAAAGATTTTCAACAACGCCTGCACTTCATGGAGCCTCTTTCCCCTTCTAGCTCCACCTTCCTAGTTAGGCTGAGATTTTTGCTTTCATTTCCATTTCTCCGAAGTGTAAAAATTCCTCCCCTTTGATGGGCTGAGGGCCTCATTTTCTCCATCTCTCTCGGGTTCGGCTCATCTCAACCCTTGGAAGTTTCAGCCACATAATTCAAGAAATCCATAGCTTCATCTGGGTTTTTGCTCAAAAAGTCACCTCCACACATGGTTTCTAGCGCTGTTTACTACAGTGACATACCATCAGAAATGATTCAACACATCCATGTATCAAAACCATGGTGTGGACATGCATTTATGGTATCTAGGAACCTCTCCCCAACACCGATAGAATTTCTCATTGTCATAGGCCGAAAAGTGTAGATCCGGGGTTTTTCAAACCGTTGGTCTTTGTCACAATAAGAATTTCTTCAAAAATTCGTAGCTCAAGTTCCCATTTCACTTCTAAATCATTCTCGGCTCAAAGGAATTGAGCCATATTTTTGGCTTTGTCCTGAGGGTTAAAGGGAATGCTCTTCAACTTCATTAGTTCATTAATGTTATGGCCCTCCCAGTAGTGCATACCTCCTCAAAATCCCGTATGTGTGAATATGGATTTTCATTCTCCATACCATGAAATGTGGGAAGTAGGGGCACTAGGTAGGGTCTCACTGCTACATCCTCAGCTAGAGGTATGATGTAGGAAGGAGCACTCACTCTAGGAGGTGTATGCTCCCCTCACCGACCTGTATGTCGGATTCATAGGGGGTGCTTGTTGACTTGTTGTTCCTGTGCAGAGGATCCATTTGGTCATCGTGGCACACCGATTCACAACCTTGTTCAACTCGGTGCACCTACTCTTTGTAATCTACCCGATATCCTCTATCCCGCACGATAAAACACCGTTACACAAATGAAAACAACACAAAGAACATAAACAAAGCTTGACAACGAAAGGTCAGTGTTAGTTAGAACAAAAAGTCGATCGTAAATAAAAATCGTGTGCAAGAACTCCGCCAAGTGAAGAAAAACTCATAGCTTCTCGCAGACACTTAATTCAAAAGGACCGGTGTTACCAACACTCTGTAATGTGGATTACAAGTACACATCAACTCATTATACGTGAAGTTTTGGCACCATCCTAAGAACTATCACGCCATTTGATTCGTGCCACCCGCAGTGATTCTAATCAACAACAATACCCGCGTCTCCCACATTGCAATACACCGCAAAGATAGCCGCTTCAGGGTCTAACACTTCCGGGATGGGGTTTTCATCCTACCTAATGATTCGTGATCGCTGATGGAAAATGGTGAAACTTTTTGTTTGGATTTTAGGATTTGTTTAAAAACAGGGGAAGTTGTTTGTTCACCGACTAACCTGTAATGGCTTAATGTGAAATGTGAAATGGTAACTTCAAGGCTTCGTCACTAGCTTGATAATATGGGGCTATTAAAACAAACCCTGTTATTTCCCTCGCATTAGGTAAATGACATATAGTCAAAGCCAAAACCGACCTTGTTTAGCTATAAATCCCAACCCTAGAACCACTCCTATTTCCGGGCCAAAACCAAATACTAAGCATTCAAAGTCCCATTCGGCCAGAAACCCCAGTATTTAACCCTTTAATGGCTCGCACATTTGTATGACACGCTGCATTCACCATTACACTTAATCAACCCTAAAGTATGATGCTATTGACCTAAAGAAAGACATTAAATGGCATTAAACCCTAGTTTGGAAAGTTTGAATCATAGTAATGCTATACCGGTGAAATATCTAAAGCATGAGGACAACCTCGCAACAGCCCCAAAAAACCAAGCTAGTAACCCTTCAAAGCTATGAGGCGAGCCACATCCCCTTGAGTTATCATCCCTAAGGGGGTGTTTTGCAGCCGAGAAAATGAGAGAGAAAGAAGAGAGAGAAGTGAGAGCAAAGTAAACCTAAATGAAAAGTCAAGGGAAACTCAGATAATGGAAAAGTTACTCGGGTTACAAAGTCAGTAGGGCTTATATGGTCAACCCCAAAGGTGTGAAAATGGCAAAAATGCCTAAAATATGAAATTACATAAGGGACAAATGGTAACATCAAAACTGGTCGCTTGGGAATAAAAATACCAAACACAGTCGAGGAATTTCATATGTACAAATTACTTACATAGCGAAAAATTTCGCTAGTTAGCTAAATTTCGCTAGCTCAGCGAAATTCTACGTAGATAGCGTAAAATGGAAAGTGCCTTCGCTGAAGATACAAAGAAATTCCTCGCTAAATTTAGCAAATTTTCACATAGCCAAAATTTCGCCAGATCGCGAAATTTGCGCTATGATTGTAAATTTTCGCAATCACAGCTTAAAATCCCGCTGTTCCCGCTTCTCTCGTTTGCCACCGCATCACTTCCCCGCACCTTTTATTCATCACTTCGCTTCAATTCTTCACGCATTCGACATTTCATCTGCCAAATTTCTGAAATCATCGAGATTTCGTGATTCAAAGACCAATAAGAAGCCAAGCCCAATTAACCGGTTCTAATATCTCAAAACTATCCAAAACAAACTCGAAAAACAAATTGCTGGCACGCTGGACCTCGCGACACATCAATCGCGACCATATGATTAGTGCGCAAAGCACTCAAAACCCATGCAATGTGACTCAAAATAGCACTCAGCACTAATCACCACCCTATGGTCTCGTCATAAGGGATCAAGCTCCAACCCACTTTGACACATAGTCAACTCCCACCAAAATGTAGAGGTATCCAAAGGAGGAAGGGAATGGTCCCATGAAATCGATGCCCCATACGTCGAATAGGTCAACTACCAAAATCGGGTTTAAAGGCATCATGTGACGGTGAGAAATTTTCCCTAACCTTTGGCATTTGTCACATTCCCTACACATGGTATGGGCATCCTTGAAAAGAGAGGGCCAATGAAACCCAGACTACAACACCTTCCTGGCAGTTTTCTGGGTAGTGAAAAGCCTCCACATTCATTCTCAGCGGCAAGCACAGTATTCCCCGGTCGTCGTCTGTGCACACACTTTCCGATTATCTCGACAAGACAATATTTGTACAAGAAGGGTTCTTCCCAATAATAGGAGTGAATTTTTGCAAAGAAGAATTTCTTGTCTTGTGCTTTCCTATCTGTTGGTAGCTCCCCTGTTGCCAAGTAATTTGCAATGTGGGCATACCAAGGTGTCTTCTCAACCAGGAGCAGGGACTCTTCAGGGAACTTATCATTGATTGGAGGGTTGTGAGTGTTATGTGCTATTGTTAATCTCGAGAGGTGATCGGCAACAACATTTTCCACACCCTTTTTGTCTCTGATCTGCAGGTTGAACTCTTGCAGCAGGAGAACCCATATGATAAGCCTAGCCTTAGCATTTTGTTTGGTGAGTAGGTACTTCAAGGTTGAATGATCCGTGAATATGATTATGTCCGACCCAACCAAATAAGCTCGAAACTTATCTAAGGCATTGCACTAATCGCCAACAATTTCCTTCGTGGTTGTGTAATTCAATGCCTCATTCAATGTCTTGCTTGCATAAATGACCACATAAGGCTTTCCCTCCTTCCCTTGCTCGAATCAAGCCCAACGGGAGAGATCGCTTTCATGGCACATCACCCGGTGCTGTAATCACATTGGGGCCCTCACCACCGGTAGTGGTTAACAGGGGCCTCAGCTCCTCAAAGCTCTTGGCAATCTGTATCCCAAAATGAATTTGGCATCTTTTTTCCCAAAGAAGCAAAGAGGCTTGGCAATTTTTGAGAAGTCCATGACGAACCTCTTATGCTTCACATGCCCTAAGAATTGTCTGGCTAGCCTTGACATTTATGGGGGAGGGTAGTTTGGAAATCAAGTCAATTTTTTTCCCTTGTGAACTGATCCTTTTTCTCGAAATAGCCATGCCCCAAAGACGCCTCCTGTCGACCATAAATGGCATTTTCCCAGCCTAATACTCAAGTTTTTCTGCTGACCGGTGTAGGAGCGTTTCTAGGTTGATCAGGCATTCTTCAAAGCTCCCTCCATAGACTGTAATGTCATCCATGTAAACCTCCATAATGCGCTTGATTAGTGCCCAAAAAGTGCAATTTTGAACCCTATATTAGATAGGTTTTGAGTGCTTTTTGCGCATTAATCATGTCATTTATACCAATTGAAGTGTTCAAGTCTTCTTAGTACCACTTTTGCCATTTTGCTGTAGTATTTATTGTTTTAAGTGTGTGTTTGAGCACCTTAGAAGTTCAATATCGGGATGTATAATGAATCATGAAGTTTGAACTCAAGTGTCAGCCATCACCAACCCAAGAATCACGAAAGTGAAGGCAAAGTGAAGAAAAATTGATGCAAGAGAAGACAAGGAGGCAAAGCAAGGAAAATCAAGAAACCAGCAATTTCTCACGTTCTCAAAATTTCTCCGATTGCGAAATTTCTCGCTATGTTTAGCTTAAATTCTTCAAGAAGTTCAGCGAAATTGTGGATTTTCGCCAGAACTGTGGAGCCGGCTAGGGCAACGCTCAGCGTAAATTTCATGATTGCTACTCACGAAAAATTCCTCGCTTGCTGCGAAATTTCGCTTAGCTAGTTTAAATGCTAAGCCTTTAGCGAAATTTCCTATTTTCATATGCCTTTGTGATTTCGCTATAGCAATACTTCACTCCTAGCCAAATTCACCGCCTCGCCATGTTTTTGTATTTAATGCCAACCGACTCCAAATCTCTGGTGTATTACTCGTCTCCACCTCAGCCAAATTTGTAGGCTTTTATATTTCATGTATTGAGGTGGTCTATATAAACTCCCTTTTTGTAATAAAGAGAGAATTTTTGGGGGAAGCAACAATTTGGGGAGAGAAGAAATTTTGTAAGTTTTCATTTTTGAAATAAAGTCTCAGATTTTAGTTGGGTGGTTTTGCTTTTTCTCTTTCTCTCCTCTTTCCTTATTTTCTTGGCTGCCAAACACCCTCTTGAGGATGACAACTCAAGAGATGCTTGGCTGCTCCCTCTTCGAAGAGAAGAGCTAGCTTTGCGGGTGGCATATGCATGTTGTCCTCTTTGTACCGAAAGTCACAGACTCATATTTTATACCATTCTCAAATTAGTTATCAGCATTGAACAAGTTGTTGATTTGGCCAATACTCTCCATGCTTTAGGATACAGTGCATACTTATTGCTAGATGCACTGTGGTTCATTAGATGGTCTTACAGCCTCCTCGGTATTGAGATATTTAATGTTAGTACTTCAACCCAAAGAAACAAGATACAAAACATCTATGGTCACCAAACAGAGTTGATTTAAAGAGGGTTTGCTTAGTCAAATGATGGATCCGTTATGCCCTTAATCATAGTTGTTTATCATAATCGCCAGGATAAACTGATGATACCATCGTCCCAAGTCACCCAGTTATGGATCCAATCTCAAAGAATCTTCTTCACACTTTATCTTTCTTTATGACTCAATTTTCAAACTACTTCCATCGCTTTTGAAGCAAATCCAAAAGTGCAACAGAAAGCCTTACCTTCTTTGCACTCTATGCAAATCATTCTGTGGGATGAAAACCCATCCTCGTGTTCGACCCTAGACCACTACATCAGAGTATTGATCACGGCAAAGTAGTAGAACTTAGGTGTATATAAATTTTGTTGATTTTAGCTCACCTTTACCGTGGCATTTTAATCAAAATGGCACGCTTGTCGGGATGGTGCCAAACTACGAATGATAAGTTGAAGTGTACTTGTGATCAACATCACAAGTAAAGGTAATCTTAACTTCTTGAAACTCCAAATGTTTTAACTTAAAAGCCACCACTTTGCAAAGAATCTCCACTGCTTTTTTTTTTTATATATACAGTCATTTTTTATTTTAGCTAACCCTAGCCTTTTTGCAAGTTGGTTTGTCCTCTTTGTTGTGTCTCAGTTTGTGTAACAGTTGTGTATGCAGTGCTGGGATAGAGGAACTTCAGGAAGACTCCATAGAATCGCATATCAACCCGACCTGCCGTTGAAGTCAAGTGGTACACACTCAACATGCATGCAAATGGGATCCACTAATTCAAGAATTAACGTAGTCACTCGAACCCCAATGAACTTAAATAGCCTATAGAACCATGAGGGACTGCTGGACCACCCTCCTAGAGTTAGTGCCCCATCCCCGTGACAATTCCTCCCGCCAAGATGTAGCCGTGAGGCCATATTTAGTACCCCTAATTCCCCACATATCACGGTATGGAAAATGAAAATCCATACACTCATATTAGGATTTTTGAGGAGTTTTGTACTACCTTTAAGGAAGGTATGATGATTATGGATTTGCTAAAGCTGAAAGCATTTCCATTGACCCTAAAGGACAAGGCCAAGATTTACAAACTCACTCGAGGCCTATAACCATTAGAAATCGGGCCGAAATAAGAAAATCTCAAGAAGTTCTTCGTTGTCACAACATCAATAATTTGAAGAGACAAATTTTCACACCTTGCACAGATGGTGAGGTTTTTATCGCTGTTGGGAGAGATTATGGAGACTATATGCACGCCACACCATGGGTTTGATACTTGATGTTATGAACCACTTATGGTGTGTCTCCGGCCATGAACAATCACCGAAACTATGTGGGTAACTTTTGAGTAAACATCCTGATGAAGCTATGGATTTTTTTGAACTATGTAGCCGAAACTCCAAAGCTTCGATGAACCTAGTCCTAGGGAAGTTATGTTATTTGTAGCCATTGAACCACCCAAGGGGAGACAAAGTACGCATTCAAGACATAGGGATGAGCAAGCAAAATTGACCATTTTACCTCAAAGATCGATGATCTTGAAATGAAAATCAGCATGAAATGCAAACGCTAACGGTTATCTCGTGATCCCAACTTTCTTGCTTCCAATTTTCAATCAAATAATCACCCCTGAGGGAGCACTGCTAGAGTATCGATCCTAAATCAAAATAAACCACCCATCGATGCTCCATATGGTATCAGTTATAACCCTAATTGGAGGAATCACCCTAACCTTTCCTGGAAGCCCACTCCCCCTGCCTATGTACCTCCAGGTGCCAAACCACGGTTTGGTTCCCAATTTCAACCACAACCACCACCATCCTCATCTCCTGTGGAACAAGCCATTTTAAATTTGAGTAAGGTGGTAGGCAACTTTGTTGAGGAGCAAAAAGGAATCAATGTGCAACTGGCACAAAGGATTGATACTGTAGAAAGTACACTGAATAAGAGAATAGATGGGCTTGAGAGCAATCTCAACCAGAAAATTGACAACCTACAGTATTCAATCACCAAGATCAACAAGTTGCTAGAGGTATAAGAAAGAGGGAGGTTCCCTTCAAAAACACTTCCAAATCCTAAGGGAATTCATGAGGTAGGATCATCCAACAATTCGGGAATGGATGAAGTTAAGGCTATAATTACCCCGAGGAGTGAAAAGAGGCCAGATCAATCATGCCAAAACCCGTTGAAGAATCCAGAGAATTGGGTACCGGTGCATATTCTCCTAAAGGAAGATTCAATGAAATACCGCATGCCACCTCCATTTCCACAAGCACTTAGAGGTAAGAAGAAGGCATCTCAGCAAGCAGGCATTTTAGAGGTCCTAAGGCAAGTGAAGGTTAACATACCTCTGTTGGACATAATTAAACAAGTCCCCTTGCTTTATGCAAAAATTTTTTGAAAGATCTTTGGCATCAAATCAAGAATGGGATTAGGCATTGAGAAAAAGGCATTTACTGAACAAGTCGCTATAATCCAAAGTAAGAACTACCAAATACAAGGATCCGTGGATCTCCTACACCCTCACCAATATTGTGGAAGTGCATAGACAAATCATTGCTTGATTTAGAGCAAGTGTGAACCCACGTCGTATTGTACAAGCAAACTAGGGTTTAGTGAACTTAAACCGACCAACATCGCACTTTCATCGTCGATAGATCGCGAAAATCCCTAAGGGGATAGTTGAGGATGTCTTAGTGAAAATAGACAAATTTTACTACCCAGTAGATTTTGTAGTGCTCGACACCGAGCCATTTGCAAATGAACCCAATCATGTGCCAATCATCCTGGGAAGACCATTTCTGGCCACTGCCAATGCAATCATCAATTGCCGAAATGGAGTCATGTAACTTACGTTTGGTAACACGACATTGGAGTTGGAACATATTTTCCTTACTTCTTGAACAACAAGCACAAATTAATGGAACCGAAATCAAGTGACTAATGATGTGTGCTCGCAGTCAGATGCGTGGTGTCGAATGACCAAGAACTACGTGTGATATAGCCAACCCAGTGAAGCTGTGTGTCAGGTATTACATCAATAGCCACTGTAAGGCAATTGATCAATTCAGAATCCATCAGTGAGGACCAAGTCAGCAATGGGAAATCCAACACCATGGAATCAGTCCAGACCACTGCAGGGGTTGAGGAGATCATCCTCCTTGACCCTCCTTGAGTAAATTTTTGAAATTGAACTGGTTCGGTGTTTCCAAAACCGAATCTGTACCAACAATTTTTATCAAGCTTGTTTTAATTTAGTCAATTTTAATAATTTCTGCTTATTATTAGATGTGTTACAAAGAAATTTCTTTGGATGTGTTGCGCTAGCCAGTTACTGTAGACTCCACCACCACCACAAAGAAGGAGGTGGTTAGGTTTCTTTATGATTTTGTATAGTTACTCAGCTTTTATCAACCAAATTTCTACTACTTTTGATTAGATTTATATTAGCCATAGTAGGCAGTGATATTTTTGTGTTTAGCTTTGTATGCATGTACTAGCCATTTTGGCTATATCAAAAGCTATTCAGTTTATATATATACAGCTTTTTGTACATATCATGTTTTCACATTTTACCATGTATATTTAGTTTTTCTTTCAATCGAACAATTGAATTGCTACACTGACAATTGAATTGCTTTTGTTGGAAAATCGAATCACCGCTTGTCACCTTTATGTTAGAGCAAAATTCCATGCTTGAAATGTGCTTTTTGGTCGGGCCAGGCCTCCCAAGATGCTCAACTTGAAAATTTCTTTATGCTAATTCACACACCGCACACCGATTGTTTCAATAGTCGTGAATTTGTTTGCTTCCCTTTCGCTTGTGCATAGCCGGCCTTAGGTATGTTACAACCTAGGATAGGTTTGTGTTACCTTACGCTTGAAGACCAATGTAGTCTTCTAAAAAGGAAAAGAAAAGAAAAAAAAAGAAAAGAAAAGAAGAAAAAGAAAAATAAAGTCGTGAAGTTTTGCCTTGAAACCCGAGCACAGTCCGAGGGGTGTATGGCGAAAGCTCTGAAGCCCGATGCCCTAAGCCTTAATTGGTCAGAGTCATCGATTTAGTGTTCGCATGGGTGGATAGGTAGAGTCTAACCTAATTGTAGGTGCTTGATTTTCGTCATTCGAGTCCGTGGGTGAAGCCTTTAGAGTTCAGGGTCGCTGATCCTTTCGCTTGATGCCCTAAACCTTAATTGTTGGGAGTCATCTGAATCCCCGCTACACGGACTTTGGTGAAGTCGAATTTTAAGCATTGCAATCCTACAATATAGTTGAAAAAGAAAGAAAGTGTAACTAGCCCTATCTAGGTCAGTTTCAACAACTTAAGGCCATGTCGCTGCTAGGTTTGGGGGAGGGGACAAATTTTGCAATTTATTGGCTTAATCTGGTTATATAAAGAACCATTAGACTTAGGTGGAAATTCAAGTTGAGAATCATGGAACCAATATTGACCTAAAATTGCTCTAGTATAGCTTTGGTTATTTCATATCGATGTTCAAACTTGATTTCAATTTTTCATTTTAAAAGCAATGTTTATATGTACATATACCTTTGAATCATAACCTTTTTGAAAATCACCACATGCATCTCCTTTTAGTTTTGCATTGCTAAGGGACTAGCAACGTTTCGGTTGGGGGGTGTGATTAGTGCCCAAAAAGTGCAATTTCAACCCTATATTAGATAGGTTTAGCAAGCTACGCGATTAATCATGTCATTTATACCAATTGAAGTGTTCAAGTCTTCTTAGTACCACTTTTTCCATTTATGAGGGTATTTTTGGTTGTTTTGCAGGTGTTTGAGCACTTTAGAAGTTCAAAATCGGGATGTATGATGAATCGCGAAGCTCAACTCAAGTGTCGGCCATCAACCAGCCCAAGAATCAATGAAAAACTGAAGGCAAAGTGGAGAAAAATTGATGCGTATGAAGACAGGAGGCAAAGCAAAGGAAAATCGCCAGAACCAGCAATTTTTCCTAAGCCCGCGGTACTGTCGATTGCGAAAAATTTCACAGTTTACGGTACTCGCAAGTTCCAAATCAGGATTTCGCCAGACACCGTGTTTTCGCCAGCACTGTTCCTAGCTTCTAAATCATGATTTGCTATCACCTAAAAATTCTCGCTGCTAGCGAAATCCCGTCAGCTAAATAAACTGCCAAGCCTCAGCTTAAATTTCCTTATTCGCTTATGCCTTGTGATTTCGCACCTAGCGAAATCTCTTCTCACCCTAGCGAAATTCACTCCGCCTCGCCATGTTTTTGTATTTAATGCCAACCGACTCCAAATTTGGTGTATTACTCTCTTGTCCTTTAACTTAGCCAAATTTGTAGGCTTTTTGGTATTTTCATGTATTGAGGTGGCCTATATAAACCCCTCTCTTTTTGTAATAAAGAGAGAATTTTTGGGGAAGCAACAATTTGGGGAGAGAAGAAATTTTGTAAGTTTTCATTTTTGTAAATAAAGTCTCGTATTTTAGTTAGGGTTTTGCTTTTCTCTCTTCTCTCTCCTCTTTCCCTTATTTTCTTGGCTGCCAAACACCCCTCTTGAGGATGACAACTCAAGAGATGCTTGGCTAAGCCTCCCTTTGGAAGAGGAAGGGAAGCTGGGCTATGCTGCCGGGCATATGCATGTTTCGTCCCTTTCAGGATCAAAGTCGCAGTACTGCATTTATGGCCTCATCTTCAAATTAGGGTTGAATAGCATTGAATGTTGTTGATTTGGCCAATAACATGCTTTAGGATACAGTGCATACTTATTGCTAGATTCACTGTGGTTCATTAGATGGTCTTTACGAGCTCGAGATGATATTGACATAAGGTTTCAAACTGAAAAGAGCCATGATGCATGTTACCCAGTCGACTCAAATAGGAGTTGATTTGGGGTGAGGTTTGCTTGCTAGTTAAATATAGATCCTATATGCCTTGACTATGTCAAGCCATTATAACGTATGAGGATAAACCGTAGGACACTTGTTTGCCCTAAGTTACCAAGTTAGTGACCTAAATCTTCAAAGTTAACTTTTCACACTTTACTTTCAGTTTTTACAATTCCTCAATTTTCAAACTACTTCCACTGTTTTTGAAGCAAATCCAAAAAGTGCAAATAGAAAGCCTTACCTTCGCACTTACGCAACTATTCCTGTGATGAAAACCCATCCCCGTGTTCGACTTTGACCACTATATCACAAAGAGTTTTGACTACCGCGAAGAGTAGGAACTTAGGGTGTATATAAATTTTGTTGATTTTAGCTCACCATCGCGGGCACGACCACATGCACGCATCACCTTAAAAATATCGAAAGCATGCATCACGTGAACGTACAGGAATTGCACACGCCAAAAGGCATTCTCCTGTATGCATATGTGCCAAATAGGCATGTGAAGGTGGTCTTTTCCTGGTCTTCTGCAGCAATTTCAATTTGAAAATATCTTGAATAGCCATCCGTGAAGCAAAGAAGGTGAATTTCGTAAATCCTCTCAGGAAGCTAACCCATGAAGGGTAGAGGGAAGTGATCCTTCCTTGTCACTTCATTTAGTCTACTATAATCAATACATACCCTCCAACCTGTGGTAAGGCGGGTGGGCATCTCCTCTCCCTTTTCATTATGCATAGTTGTTACCCTAGATTTCTTTAGCAATAACCTCGGGTTGGACTCACCCAGTGCTATCTCGATACGGGGTAGATTTATTACTACCAAGCAGCAGCCTTAGACTTCGGCCTAACCACTTTCGCATATATGGGGATTTAGTCTTCTCTGTGGCTACCTTACCGACTTTGCCTCCTCCTCCAAGTAGATGTGATGGGTGCAAACCTACACACCCTTCAGACTGCAGAATTAATTCTAGGGCTCGCTTGTTCTCCACGAGGACAGCCAGTTACTTTCCCGTGAAGTGCTAAGGTGGAGGAAATGACGAACCGGGCTCCGCCGCCTTCCGAACACCTCAACCGCCTTAGTCAACATCTTGCATCCTCTGCTATCACCTGCTCCTCCGTGATTGTGTCAATGATGCAAACTTCTTTTGGGCCATCTTCCACTAGTTGCATGTGTTTTTTACTCAAGTAGAAGATGTTGAGTTATAGGGTCATGTTTCTGAAGGTGAGTTGCATAACATCATTTCGGCAGTTGATAATCGCATTGGAGGTGGCCAAGAATGGTCTCCCTAGGATGATAGGCACATAGTTGGCCCTCAAGCATTTAGTTCTCAGATTGGCACAAAAATTCACCGATAGTGTAATTTTGGTCTACTGACGAGAACATCTTCCATTGTTCCCTTTGGTATCTTGATGGATCTACCTGTAAGAGACAATGTGATGGAGGTGGGCTTTAGTTCTCCCAACCCGAGCTGCTTGTATATTGAATAGGGGAGGAGATTTACACTTGCACCCAGGTCCAACAGTGCTTTTTCCACACAAGTGCCTCCAATATTAACCGACATGGTAGGACAACCTGGATCTTTACCTTCACCGAGTCTTGCACCGATGATAGCACCGACGGTTCAAGTAGAAGGCTTTTGTCAACATTCAGCCCACCGGTACACAAGTCCTTCAAAAATTTGGCATATGTGGGGACTTGTTTGATCATATCAAGCAGGGGGATGTTGACTTTTACTTGTCTCAGCACTTCTAGTATTTCAGCCTGATTGATAGCTTTTTTCTTAGCCTTTAGTGCTTGAGGAAAAGGTGGGGGTGTGCTATTTTTCACTACAGTCTCCCTAGTCACCACCTCTTCTGGTTCAGCCTTTAACCTCCCCGGCCTTGTTCTACCGCTTAAAGCTGGTTGTTTGGAGCTCTTTACAAACTTCTCAATGTGATACCGCTTGACCTCATTCATCCCGAATTTGGCTCACTGGAGGAGCTCACTTCATGCAATCCCCTGGGATTTGGTTGTGTCTGAGAGGGAAATTTCCCTTTTTCCTGCACCTGCTGCTGGTTGGTTAGTCTTGATATTGAATACTGCAGGTTGTCATATTTTTGGGAAATTTCAGCCTGCAGGCTGTCATGCTTTTGGGAAATTTCTGAGTGCAGGTTGTTCATTTTCTTGTTGAGTGTGCTTTCCACTATGTCAATTCTTTGATTAGCCTGGGCATTCACTGCCTTTTGTTCCTCCACAAAGTTGTCCACCACCTTGCTCAAGTTCATAATAGCTTGTTCAACTAGAGATGAGGATGGTGGTGGCTATGGCTGGGATGAGGATCCATGTGTGCGGAATGAGGCACATATGGAGGAGGTTTGGCTTCCAAGAGAGGTTTGCGTGGTTCCTCCAGCTAGTGGTTATGTGTTTCCATATGGGGCAATGGGTTAGTGGCTTGTATTAACCCACAACATTGGCATGCTCAGCCATCATATCCCTTACTAAAGGGACCATAGGGCAATATTCACTTTGGTGGTCAAGGGACTCCGGCGCTGAAGGCGCCGGATGGGTACATGAGCCCTTCTATCAGTCCCATACCATGTGACCTTCTCCAATTCTTCCAGAACCTTCTAGTCAAGGTGGACAACTTGCCTTCATTTCCATATTATCCTCTGTCAATGAAGTACATGCCTCCCTTTGGATTCAGCCAGAGGTTTCATACTGTCTCGCTCCCCGGTTAGGCTCATCCCATGCTTTGAAGTTTCAAATTACAATTGATAAAATCCATGGCTCAACTGACTTCTTGCTTAGGAAGTCCCCTCCATAAATGGTCTCCAATTATTGCTTCATAGCGGGGGACATCCCATCATAAAAATGGTTAACTAGCGTCTAAGTATTGATTCGTGCCACAGTAGGGTGATACGGAATCAACAATATTTGTATCCTAAATTTCCTCCTCCTACCGTAGAGTCAAGCCACCGCAAGATAGCGCCTAGGGTCAAACACAGGATGGGTTTTCATCTTACAAATGATTTGTATCATGGTTCAAAATGCATGGTATTCATTTGGATTTTCGAATATGCATTAAAAAGTGTGGGTGTTGTTGTCACTAGGTTAACTAACAGCAGTTTAAAACAAGATGTGAATGGGAGACCTTGAAGGCTTGGGTCACTAGATTAGTATACTGAGGTTAAAAAGGTGTTCTCAAGTTATTTCTTCTAGGCAATGACATAGTCATCACAAACCGATATTTATTTAGCTTTAAACCAACCCTTAAAAACATTCCTATTTTAACCAAAGACTTATCGAGCATTTTTAATGTTTCAAAGGCTGAAAATACTAAGATTTAACCTAATTTCAAGTACTGTAAATGACATCTAATGAATGCCACAGATCTACCATTAAGAATAAGGATTAACCCCAAAGCATGCCAAGTATCGACCAAAGAAAATACATTAAATAGCATTAAACCCTAGTTTGGAAAGCAGAACACAAAAATGCGCACTGCCTCCATTTAAAACAAAGGAACACCTTACAAACCACCATTAACCAACCTAGCAACCCTCCTTCAAGGTTTTATATTTAATCCAAACATCCTTTGAGTTGACATCCTCAAAGGGGTGTGTTTGGCAGCCGAGAAAATGAGAGAAAGAGGAGAGAGAAGAGAGAAAAACTGGAACCACAAGTGAGAAGCTGCGTGGATTAAAAAGTTAAGGTTACAATTTGTCCATAAAGTGGCTTATATAGCCTTACAAAAGATGTGAAATACCAAAATAACCAAAATAATACGATTACATTGAGGGCAAAAGAGGAACTAGTGTACAAAACGGGTCGTTTTGGATCATAAAAGGGACAGCATTTCGCTTGATGCATAGTGGGAATTTCGCTATCATAATGGAAATTCGCCATCATAGCAAAATTGGCTATCATAGCGGGGGAATTGCATAAATGAAAATTTGAATTCTTCGCTATGCATAGTAATTTTTAAAAGAGGATAGCTTAATTCGCTTATGATATGCACCCGCTTATGATAGCGAATTTTGCTATCATAGCTAAAACAATTATATGAGAGCTTACCAGGATTGCGAAATTTTCGCAATCCTTGCGAAATTTTCGCTATGCCATAGCGAAAATTCCAGCCTTCTGTTTTTGCCTTCTGCATCCTCCAGCCTGCATTTCATCACTTCCAGCTCGATATTTCTTCCTCCCAGGCTTGATGAAATCGCCGAGAAGTCATGCGAACTCAAAGATACAACAAGAAATTACAATGCCTGCTTGAAATGTCAGCGGAGGTTCACCTAAACCCGCAAAACTACCAAAAACAACCGAAACAAAATTAGTAGTACTAATGGACCTGCACATGTCAATCGGCTTAATTAATATGATTAGTACGCAAAAAGCACTCAAAACCTATCTTAAATAGGACTCAAAATAGCACTTTTTGGGTACTAATCACACCCTCCAACCGACACGTTGCTAGTCCCTTACCAATGCTACAAATAATAAAGGGTATGCAGGCTATGCTTTTCTAAAAAGAGTATGCTGTTCAAAAAGTGTGTGTACAAGTGAGGCTTTACCTTTAGTATGAACAATTTAGACTCTGTACAAAAAACATCATGAGAGAACAAATGCCATATAGGAACAAGTTTCAGGGCAGCATCAATTCCAAGGAAGTCAACTTGAACTTCCACCTAAATCTAAGTGTTTTTAGGTAATCAGTTTGAACCAATAAGTTGCAAAGCTATTCCATCCCCAACCAAGCTACCGCCAGACCTTAAATCGAAGGATCAACCTGGGGCCAGATTCTGCTACACTCTTATTTCTCTACTGATTGTAATAGGTGGGTGCAATGCTAAAATCTCGATCACCAAAGTCCATGTAATCTGGTTCCACCGATGACTCCCAACCAATTAAGGTTTAGGCATCGTCAAAAGGATTCGTCGACCACTCAACTCTTCGTGCTTCACCCCTGACTTCGAATGATTTCGAGAATCTAAAGACTCACAACTCGCCAAACTCCGCCCATCTCGACTGCGTAGCGAACACAAAGTCGGTGACTCCCAAACCGCTGAAGGTTTAGGCACCGTTTAAAGGCTTCGCCATATACCCTGACCGTGTTCGGTTTCAAGGCAAAGTGTCACGGCTTTCACCTCTTTTTCTTCTTCTTTTCTTTTCTTTTTTCATTCGGGAAGACTTCATTATTCATTTGTGGGTAAATATAAACCTATTATGGGTCGTTAACTGATCTAAGGCCGGTTTTGCAAAGTAAAAAGAGGTATATAAACTTCACCTATTGATAAAACTCGGTGTGCACTGTGGTGTGATTGAAGCAAAGTGATGTAATGTGCTGAATACGCTGAACTTCAATCGACCAAAAACTTAATCATGCATGGAACTGTTCTAACATTATGGTAGCATACATGGCTTCACCTTCAACCAAAAAGAGCGTAAACATAAAATATAGGCACAAAATGATTTGCAAAAAGTGCAGAAAATGTAAATATTGCTATAAAGCTTTTGATATAACCAAAGTGGCTAATACAAGCTTAACATAGCGTAAGGAACAAAAGTATCACTGCTTACTATCGGCTAATACATGCATCCTATACAATCCTATACAGCCAAGTAGGCGCTAATAAAGCTAAAAACAAGACGAAATACGATAGAAGACACTTCCAACTCTAACTTTTCCCCCCAACCAAAGTATAAACATGTCTCCACTGGGTAGGGATCGGAAAGCTAGAGAAGGGAGTGCGACCACCTCACTCTCGTGGTGGTGTAGATGCCGGTGGATCTGAAGCTGCTGTAGCGGTTGCCAGCATATCCAAGGAGGTCATGCACATGGATACGCCGCCGCGACCGCCTCGGTGGTAATGATAGGCTCGCTCGCTGACCGACGGAGACCGAGGTGGCTCATGATTCAAGAAGCATGGCGCGATTTCGAAGGGAGAGTGACTCTCGCTCGGGCTATCCGCCGTCTAACGACGCCCGAGTAGTAGCAAGTGTGCGTACGCGTCTATACAAAGAGCTAACTCCCTAGAACGACATGGATATGCTCGTGATTGTTGCCAGTTGCATAGATAAGCCGCCAGTGACGCGCGCCTGGCGCAGGGAGGTGGAACCTGGTAAGATGAATTCGAACTCGGGGTCCTCTCCACCTCCACCTCTCGAACAGATGCTCTCCTCGGTGGTCCTCCGCCATATCATCCGCCTCTTACCGTTGGAGAATAATGGAGAGGCATATGAGATCGCTTCTGCAAGGGAGCTAAGACTCGAGTACAATCGATCCGGCCGCCAATGCGTGGCTCACCCCAGATGCTCTAGGACCTGGCTTAGCAACCTCGGTATCAACAATGGAAAAGCCTGCCAGCCAGTCCTTTGCGGTGGACCTATCCTCAAAATGTAGCACGAGGTTATGACAGTTTTCCGAGGGACTAAACCAGATCCCTCGTATATCCTGTATGTGAGCCTCAGTATGGCTCCCACCGCACATAGTGTCAAGCTGAAATAGGTCGGTCCGAAGCACGTGGTCCACGAGGAGCATCCAGGAGGAAGCCGCTACTAAGAGAGTATAGGCCCGGGCCAGTGGGTATCGCGAGCGAGACAACGAACCATCTCTCTCTGTGATGGCTGAGGCCACAGCCTATAATATGTGGAATTCACCAACTACCAAGGCCTAATGCAGCTTGTAATATCCGCGAATGGAAAGTACCCCGGGCTGGCTGGCCAATGCGAACTTGATCTCCAATGGACTAGGCACTCCCCGGATGTCATAGTGTGATAAAACTCAAGCACCACCCGGGATAGAAGAACTGCCTGTCATGAATGGAGAAGGAATATCGCCAGATCAACCGTGATCGCACTTCGAATCGGGTCCGCGGTCCATGCTGGTATCGAATATGACTCCATATGGAAATCCCTAGCATGAAGATCTAATGCCCCGGGATCGGATCGCAGCCTCAAACATGGCGCGCCGATCCTCGAGGCCGGTGATAACTGGGGCGACGAACCCTGATCAACAGGAGGAGGCAACGACTCGGGCCTAGACCGCGATGACTCACCCGGGCCTGATGGTAGGGCCCCCTTGGTGGGCGGGGCCCTTCGGCGTGGTCTCGGATGCACTAGAGAAGAGGCCCAAGGTCCCACCGGGTCCGATATTGCTCGACGGGGCCTCAGGAGCCCTCGAGCCTCCTCCGAGCATAGCCAGCCAGGCCAATGTGTGGTGTCTTGCCAAACCGGGTCCGAGAGTGAGCATCCGCAGCCTCGAAGCTAGCACCGTCTCTCTCAAGGGCATCGAACCTGACTCGGGCCTAACGATGACCTCCACGGTACGGTCCATGGCTGTGGTCCAAGAAGGCGGCGTGGGCAAGAGCGGTGGCTCGCGGCGTGTGGTCGATGGCAAGCAACGGCAAAGGACCGCTTGTGCAATGTGAGCCGGCACCAGGTTAGGCGGCAAAGTGGAGGCAAATGCAGGCCAGGGCACCGCAATGACGGCAACCGTGTGCCGGGGTCGTGACGTTGGTGGCACGCTGGCGCCAAGACGCCGTGGCACGAAGGGGGGCGCGCCAGCGGCCCGACCGACGGGGCTCTACCGCGGCGCAGTAGGAATGCAAGGTGAACTAGTGGCACCTGAGGTCACCGCAGGGCGCCTCGCAGGAAGTAAAAGGTGTGAATGAAAATGAGTGGGGGACCCTTTTATAAAATCGTTGGCAGCTGAAAGGTTTCAGAGCTCAAGAGGGCGTAGGGAACAAATTTCGCTACTATTGCAAATTCATGCCCGCGCCTACTCCATCCCTCATTTAAAACACAAAATTTTATTAGGTAAATTAAAATAAAAATAAAATAAAAATAAAATAAAATAAAATTACTAAAATTAAAATTTCTATATTTAATTAAAATTAAGATAAGGAAAATTATTAAAAATAGATTAAACTGAAAATTGACCAAATTAAGCTAAAAAATCAAAATTTTTCGAAAGCTGTAGTTCGTCTCTCGTGAGACCAAAAACCAAACATCTACTATGGTTCCATTCACGGAGGGATCAAGGAGGAGGAGCCCTTCCACGCCCCTCCAAAGATCGCTTTGTCGTATTGGCCTTCATGTTCAAATTTCCTTTGTAAGCCAGCTTCTTTCCACCCGGGAGGAGTTGAGGGAATCATTGGCTTTATGTGAGTGATTGATGCGTACTAATTCCCCTTCAACCGTCCCTCTCACTTTTCTTCACCATTTATTCCCGCAGTATTTGAGCATTAGGCTCTTCGCACTCGACCACCTGGAGCGTAATTTCATCAAATTCCCGCTTCATCTTCATTGGGTTTGTGCTTGTTGCTCGTGTGAAAATGTTGAGCTCCAGTAGTCATACCGCCAAATGTGAGCTGCATGACTCCATCTCAAGAATTGATTATCGCATTGAAGTGGCCAAAATGGCCTCTCCCAGATGATCGGGTACATGTTTAGCCTAATTGCGATTGGTTCGCATCAAGCACTCGCCAAAGTCCACCGGTAGTAGAATTTGTCCACCTTTACCAACACATTCTCAACTATTCCCTTAGGAATTTTTACCAATCGATCAGCTAATGATAGATGATGTTGGTGGTTTAAGCTCTCCTAAAACCCAACTCCGCTTATATAATCGAATATGGCAGTAGGTTTGCACCGGGGCTCTCAAGTCCAACAAGCTTTATCTATGCAAGTTCCTCCAATGTCGACCGGAGCACAAGGGAGATCCCCGGATCCCTAGATTTCACCTTGCCCAGCCCGAATGATGCAGTAATCGACTTTGCTCGCTAGGAAGGTTTTCTTTCACGCCCAACCTCTTTGACCATGCACAAGTCCTTCAAAATCAAGATATGTCGACCTCGCTTAATCATGTCATGCTGGGATATTTACCTTCATCATTTTTAAGACCTCCCAAATTTCACTCGATTCAGGATTTTTCGCTCTTAGTGCTTGAGGAAATGGAGGGGGCATGTTTTTCTTCATTGAATCTTCTCTGATTATTATTCTCTCAGGCTCAGCTTCCTTTTCATTTTCTGTTTCTTCAACAATCTTGGGCACTGGTTGCTCAATTTCTTTTCCACTCCTCAAAGTGATGATAGCTTTTACTTCATCCATTCTTGCATTTGGATCACTGGCTGAGCCTATCTCATGTATTCCTCTAGGGTTTTGCTGTGTCTGGGAAGGGAATTTCCCTTTTTCAGGACCCTGTTGCTGGTTAGACAACTTGGTAATGGAACTTTGCAACTCAAAATGCATACTGTCTAACTTCTTGTTGAGTGAGTTTTCGATTGCCTTAATTTTCTGATTGCTTTAGACATTGATGGCTTTCTGCTCCTCCACAAAATTTCCCACCACCTTGCTCAAATTCAAGATGGCTTGCTCAATAGGAGAAGAAGGTGGAGGATGTTACCGCTACAGCCGAGGTGGAGCCAAACCACGTGCTCCCCGGGAGGCATACGCAGGGTTTCGCTTCCATGAAAGGTTGGGATGATTTCTCCAATTGAGGTTATAGGTGTTACCATAAGGAGCGTTTTCAGAGGGTGGGTTTATTTTGACCCAAGACATGGGCATGCTCTTGCATTAATTCCTTACTGAAGGAATCCACCGACGTTAGCTCCTAGAGTGTAGCTATTCGACCGACAATTAAACAAGCCGGCCGAGACGGTGCAACTCATTCACCGCTTGCACTTTATGTCGATTTCTCACTAAGCTCCTCCAACCTTCGGTCAAAGTGGTCAGCTTTTGCTTTCATCTCCGTAGGTCTTCCGAAAGTGCATAAATGCTCTCCCTTTGGTGGGTCGAAGGCCTCATTCTTTCAAATTTTCCTCGATTCTGGCTCTCATCACATGCCTGATTTTTACCACATAGTTTAAAAAGTCCATGGCTTCATCTAGGTTTTTGCTTAGAAAGTCACCCCCACACATGGTTTCCAACAGTTGCTTCATAGCTGGAGACACTCATCATAGAAATGATTCACTAGCATCCATGTATCAAAACCATGGTGTGGACATGCACTGATGGTCTCCATGAACCTCTCCCAACACTGATAAACTTCTCATTGTCATGTGCCGAGGCGTAGATTTGCCTTCAAACTCGTTAGTCTTAGTTGTGTCAAGAATTTCTTCAAAAATTCAGCTGAAGATCGCCCAATTTCTAATCGTTTCTACCAAAGGAATTGGAGCCATATTTTCGCTCATTCCCGAGGTTAATGGGAATGCCTTCAACTTTAACAAATCCATATCGGTTATACCCTCCTTAAAAGTTATGCATACTTCCTCAAAATCTCGAATGTGTGTATGGATTTTCATTTTCCATACCATGAAAGTTGGGAGTAGGGGCAATTCCCGGCATAGGGTCTTACCGCCACATCCTCACAGTGGTATGACGTAGAAGGAAGACTAACTCTAAGAGGGTGTATATGGTCCCTCATTGATCTGTATGCTGTTGGATTCATTGGAGCTGTTTGTTGACTTTGTTGTTCCTCAGGTAGAGGATCCATTTGCTCACTATGCACACTGACTTCACAACTTTGCTCAATTGGTGCACTAACTTTGCGTACTTCACCTGATATGCCTCTATCCCGCTGATGCATAAACACTGTGACACAAAAAGAGACCAAGCAAGAACAACTACAAGCTCGGGCTAAAAAAGATTAGTGTTAGCCAAAATAATAAAAATGACTGTAATGATAGAACCGCAAATAGAATCAGCCGAGTAAAAAACTTGATATTCAAACAATGAAATTCAAAAGGGTTAAAAGATCACCAACACTTGTGTAATGAAGATTACAAGTACATATCAACTCATCACCGTAGTTTGGCACCATCGCCGCAACGGCGCCATTTGATCTGCGGCAGAGCAGTAGGGTGATACGAAATCAACAATATTTGAGTCCCCACTTCCTACCGCCGTAGTCAAGCTATTGCAAAAGATAGCGGCTCTAGAGTCGAACATCTAGATGGGTTTTCATCTTACAAATGATTTGTATCATGGTTCAAAACAGGCTATTTGGATATTCGGATTTGCATTAAAAAGTGTGGGTGTTGTTGTCACTAGGTTAACTAACAACAATTTAAAACAAGATGTGAAAGGGAGACCTTAAAGGCTTGGGTCACTAGATTAGTATACTGAGGTTATAAAGGTGTCCTCGAATTATTTCGCATTAGTGGCAAATGACATATAGTCATTTCCAAACCGGATCTTGTTTAGCTTCTTTAACTAACCTCTAAAAAACATTCCTATTCAACCAAAGCATTTATCGAAAGCATTTATTGTTTCAAATAGCTGAAAATACAAAAGATTTAACCTAATTTCGTGGTCAGAATGACATCTAATGAATGTCACAGATTCACTCATTAAGAATACATCGAACCTTTTTTAAAGCATGCCAAGTATTGACCAAAGAAAAATACATTAAATAGCATTAAACCCTAGTTTGGAAAGTTTGAAACACAAAAATGCACACTGAAGCCCATTTAAAATGTGTAGGAACACCTGCAAACCACCATTAACTAATCCCAAGAACCCTCCTCTCTTCAAGGTTTTGAGGCTTAGCCAAACATCCTTTGAGTTGTCATCCTCAAAGGGGTGTGTTTGGCAGCCGAGAAAATAAGAGAAATAGGAGAGAGAAGAGAGAAAAACTGGAACCAAAAGTGAGAAGCTGCGTTGATTAAAAGTTAGGGTTACAATTTGTCCATAAAGTGGCTTATATAGCCTTACAAAAAATGTGAAATACCAAAATAACCAAAATAATACGATTACATTGAGGGCGAAGAGGAATTGCACAAAGCGAGATCGTTGGATCACAAGAGGACAACATTTTCGCTATGGATAGTGAATTTCGCTATCATAGCGAAAATTGCAAGCATAGCGAAATTTTGAATTTAAGCTATGCATGATAATTTAAGCTATGATAAGCAATTTATATGATAAGCGAGCCACTATCATAACGAAAATTGGGTCATGAAGAATTTATTTAGGATTGCGAAAGGTACATTTCACCCTTCATTATTAATTTTCGTAATCCTTGCGAAATTTCGCTATGCCATAGCCAATTCGATATACAATTTTTGCCCATGCATCCCTCCGACTGCATTTCATCACTTCATTCGATGTTCTTCCTCCGGGGCTTGAGTGAAATCGGCGGGGTCGAGAACTCGACTATCTGACAACAAAATTACGATGTCAAGCTTGGGGGAAATGTTGGTGGAGGTTCCACTGAGAGAGCACACAAAAAATACCAAAACAACCTCGAAACAAAATTAGTAGTACTAATGGACCTACACATGTCAATCGGCTTAATTAATATGATTAGTATGCAAAAAGCACTCAAAACACATCTTAAATGGAATTTGAAATAACGCACGGGTATTAATCAAATGCTCCAGGCTCTACATGGTGAGGACAGTGGTTGATGGTTTCCAAATATCTCTCAGAAGCCTTTGGTAAACTTCTCTCATTGTCATAGAAATTTGCGAGTATAAATACGCCTCTTTAGAGTGTTGGTTTTATGTGTGTTGAAGAATTTCTTCAGAAATTCAGCCTACATCTCTATCCAATTTCTGGTAGTCCTTGGCCTTAGAGAATTAAGCCAAATCTTGGCCTTGTCTTTTAGGGTTAAGGGGAAGGCTTTCAACTTCAGAAATTCCATATCAATTACACCCTCCTTGAAGGTCGTGCAAACTTCCTCAAAATCCCGGATGTGTGTGTATGGATTTTCATTTTCCATACCATGGAAGGTTGGGAGCAAGGGCACCAGATAAGTGATTCGTGCCACGGTAGGGTGATCGGAATCAACAAAAATTTGTTTCCCCATGTTCCTCTTCATGATAGTCGACCCCTACTTGCGGAGTATAGCGGTCTATGGTCGAACACGGGGATGGGTTTTCATCGCACTAATGATTCGCATCAGTGTTGGAAAATGGTGAGACTTTTTGTTTGGATTTTTTGATTTGGTTAAAAACAGTGGAGGATGTTTGTTCAGCGCTGGTTGCTTTGTAATAAGCAAATGAAAGTGTGAATGGTAAACGCCCGAGAGGCTTGGGTCAGCGATAACATGGGGGTATTGCGGTGTCCTCGGGTTTTATTTCTCGGATTAGGGCAAATGACATGTGAGTCAAAGCGAAAGCGGATCTTTGTTTATTGTAAAACCTAACCAGAACCTCCTATTTAGGTCGAACTTCAAATACTAAGCATTCAAAGTCCCATTCGAGTTTGGAACCACAGCATTTAACCTCATTTCATGCTTTCGTAAATGACATCTAAAGATATCAGTGCATCTAGCATTAAAGAACTCTGCGGAACCCTAAAGCTTATAATAGTATTGACGAAGGAAAGGCATTAAATGGCATTAAACCACTAGATTGGAAAGTTAGAACCATAAATACGATTACTGTAACATTCAAAGCATGAGAGACTGACACACGGCAGCCCCGAGGCTCCAAGCTAAGCTAACCCTCCTCTTCAAAAATTTATGAGTCTTAGCTAAAGCATCCTTGAGTTATCATCTCAGGAGACTGTGTTTGTATTGTGAGAAAAAAGGAGAAGCAGTAACTAAAATGAAAAACTGCGGGAAGTATATTAATGGAAAAATTCTTTGGGTTACAAAGTTGGGGCTTATATAGCTTGACCCCATGAGTGCAAATGACAAAATTACCTAAAATATTGAAATTCTGATAGGAATGAGATGGTATTTATCAAACGTGGTCGTTTGGAATCAAAAACACCAAGCTGAATTTGACAATTATTAATAAAGCCAATTTAGCTAGTATAGCGAGAAAATTTAAATATACTCATGAAATTTGGCACAACCTAACATGATTTTTACAATGAATAAGCGAGGTGAACTTTGGCTAGGAACTGATGAGTACCAGCTAGCTGGCGTGCCTTTAAGCAGGAATTTTTACTTATAATGAAATTTAAAGCTGGGATTACAGTTTACCAAGCTTATGATTGCGAGAATTTTATGATCCACTAATTTGGCAATCTTTGAAAATCCTGGATTGTTCCTGCTTTACTCTGTTACACTCTTAAATCGCTGCACTTTTTATTCATCGGTTGCCTTCAATTCTTCTTGCATCTTGACATTTCATCGCCTCGGCTGGGTGAAATCATCGAGGATTCGCATTCGGCCTGACTAAAGCCAACTCTGCTAGCGAGTTCATATATATGCAAAACTATCAAAACAATCTCGAAACAAATTAGAAGCACCTAAGTGGACATGCACATGAAAATTGGCTTAATTCATATAGTTAGTGCATAAAAAAGCACTCAAAAACCTATCTGATAAGGGTTGAAATGCTTAACTTTTGGTATTTAATCGATAGGCTTGTTTCTCATCCTCGGTATAAAGGTATAGCACACACTTGAGGGTTTGCCTCACTATAGTGGGTGTATATAGTCCCTCATTGACACGTGGGGCATTGGGGTTTCTTTGTGGCTGTTGGCTTTGTTGCTCTCCCTCGGTGGGGCTCCATCCCAGTTCTTGTATCACGCTCAGCTACACCCACTGTTCTTGGCCGGAGCACTTTTGGTTCTCTCTCACTTTGCTTATGGTGTTCTAGCTCTAAATGCAGTGCATAAGAGTCTGCAGAGCTGCTTGACTTCAGCTTACAACCGAAGCCAAAAACAAAGCTGCAAAGAGGGTTAAAGTTAGTTTAAAATTAAAACAAAAGAAAGAAATGAGATATGTTTGATATACAAAAAAGTGATTGCCCCTGACGGTGAAGCACATTGGAAATGTGGTAATAAAGGAATGAAAATTCTTAGTAACACTTGTGATGAGGATCACAAGTTCACTTGACTCTCACTTGCTCTAGGCACCATCCGGCCCAGCGATGCCATTTGATTTGTGCCACGGTAGGGATCGGAATCTTAGCAATATTTGCCATCCTAAATTCTTGTCGTAGCAAAGCTGCTGCGATATATGATTCTAGGGTCGAACTTAGGGATGGGTTTTCTTCGTGCAAAATGATTTACAGTTGATTGAAAATGGTGATTTCACTTTGGATTTGGGGTTTCTTGTAAAAGCAATGGGATTGATAGTTTGAAAAACTGGGAATGTAGTAAATAAAGTGTAAGAGAACTCCTTGAAGTCTTGGGCCACTGGGCTTAGGGTTCTAAGGCAACTCAAATATCCTCGGATCCTTTTCCTCGCGTTGGGGAGGATGACCTATAGTCATTTCCGACGGATCTTCATTTAATAAAGCCCGAACCCCAAGGAGTTTTTCTCATAATTTTACTGACATTTATTTTATTAATGTTCAAAGGCGAAGCAGGTCCTTCGATATAACTGTGAGGAAAATACAAATGTCAACTAAGTGAGCATCGGTGGATCTAGCAATGAAATCCAGCTGGGCCTTAAAGCTTGCCAAGTGCGGCGATCGAGTGCGTCACGAGGATTTAAGCCTAAAGTGAGATCTGGAAACATAAATGATAATAAATGCTTGCGTTAGCGGCGGGAGACGGAGTGTTTTACACAAGAACCTTGACCCGGTGACCCTCCTCTTCGAGACGAGGAGGTTTAGTAAGCGTCAGCGAGTTGTAAATCCTCTCGAGGGTGTTTGGCGAGTGGAAGTACGAAAGGGAGAGAAAATGAGGGAAAATCACTAAGGCGGAAGAGCTGAAAGCTTTGGCGCCAATTTTATTGATTGATAGTGATTGACTGATTTTACAGAGCTTGACTGAGGCTTATATACTGCTTAGAGTCAAGGAAATTACAAAAAAGTATGAAACAACAAAGGAAGAATTATATTAAGACGAGTTTGGGAAAAAATCACTAAAACGAGTGAAAAGTTGGTGGCAGTGAAGCAGGCGGGTTGCGAATTTTATAACTGCCAGCTGAGACTGCAAAAATTCACAACTCCTTACCAAAACCTACGCATTGCTCTATCTCCTTCTGTTTTTAGCTCGATTTCCTTGACTTGTACATGCGACTTAGAGTTTAGGTTAGAGTTCTTCCTATTTGAGTGCCTTTCATTGATAATGGTGTAATTAACACCAAAACTACAAAAATAACCACAAAATATGATCAGTAGTATAGCTGGGACCTTAGTGTGTCAATTGGGTTATTTAAGTTGAATAGTACACAAAATTTCTTAAAACTTTGTAATAAACGGGGCTGAAATAACACTATTTGAGCCTTAATCACAATGAGTTGGGATTTTTGTATATTTAGTTCCATTTCTATACGAACATGAGGAAATATAGAAATGTTATGGAAAACCTTTTTCTAGCCCGGTTTGATTCTGAGTTTCAATGAATTGGTTTGATCGACTAGTCGTTGTTATTTGTGATCCAATTATGGAAAGGCTAAACTCTCTCTGGAAGGGATTGGTGGATGTTGATTATCATTTTGTAGTATATAAATTATAGTTGTGGGTTGAATATTGGATTGATCTAATTGGTGCAGTTCTTGTAAAGAATTGTTTTAAGTATCGATGAAGTATGCTGAGAAAGGAGTTGTAGCGTACTGCGATTTCAGGGATGCCTCTAAGTGACACAGGGAAGATGTTCATGAGAGCATAGAGTAGTAGCTTCGGGGGTACGCTAGATTGATACTTTTAGAACTAATATACTCTATGTATCACTGATGAATCACAAGTGATGTTCTAACCTCTGACTTCAAGGTTCCCTTCTAAGTGACAACAAAAGTGTGTTCCCGAGGAATAAGGACCATATGGTGATTTGTTAGTTTAATACTTAGAGGTGACATCTCAGTTTGGTAGAATGTTTGTGCTTCTGTAATATGGAAGTGATTATTCTTATCAAAATGCA
Source organism: Tetrastigma voinierianum (assembly GCA_016808115.1). Classification (NCBI taxonomy): domain Eukaryota; kingdom Viridiplantae; phylum Streptophyta; class Magnoliopsida; order Vitales; family Vitaceae; genus Tetrastigma; species Tetrastigma voinierianum. Next base: position 7,247 of record JAEQBH010005612.1, on the reverse strand, counting down.
GAAGAGGTACCAATTATATTAGAGGAGGCTTCTGTTACCTATATGGGGGTAAAAAAACTTGTTGACTAATTTTATATAAAGACCTAAACACAGGTTTTTGGACACTTTTCCTGGAACAAATTTTCGACACTATCACTAAGAACTGAATCAGTCCCCGGTAATGGCGCAAAAAACATGTTGATTGGAAGTATATAGAATATGTCTTTTACTATGTCTGTAAATTGTTCTATTTAAAAATTAGTTTGGTATAAATCACTGTAAGTGCACAGGTCATACAAGTAATAAAAGTGGATTTAAGTCCAGATATCATTCCCACGAGGATTGATGATAAATTTAAGGTCAAGTACCCCATCTACTCAAGATTCTTACTATTTGAACTCCAATACTAAAAATGGTTTGTTTAAACTAATCAAATTTTATACTAAACACAAAGAATTTAAAATAATTAGGATTTGAAAGTTCACTGAACAAAGATCACACTGGGAAATGGATCAGTGCACAATTATCAATTTATGCATCATTTACATGCATAGCTCAGCCAGTAGTTGGAAATCTGAAATTATCAAAGATGTAAGGTAGTACAGTTGTATGCCTCCATAAACTATACATTTCACTAATTAGAAGCCCATGTTCCTTCTAAACACATTGGTCTAATTAGTTACTCATAAGACATAATCCTCTTTCTAAGATCCGTGTGTTTTTTCTTTCAGTACTTCACAGTCAACTCTTAGGACTAAAGAATTCTTGTCCCCATAGACAAGATATTGCAAGCCTTCTCCAACTTAGTTGGTGTCTCATCCATCAAATATGATTAAATATTCCATCTCATTGATTAGATCTATGCTAACACGGGATCAAGATCCTTTCATCGAAAAGAGGAGAAACCACTGATTTATTAAACTGATACATCCACCAATTATCCTCACACCATGGGTAAATTAGTGATCTATCGTAGAAATCTTTCAAAGTTCATTGGTTCCATAATATTAGTCTAACATACCTCCTAAATAAGCTTTGCTCCACTACTGCCCAGAAATCTTCATATACGTATCGGTCAGAGGGGCCTCCTGAAATCGGAAGCGAACACAATCCTTTGTGAGACACGCTACTAATATTCGCAGCTAAACTTCAAGAACAACCTGTTGAATAGAGCTGAGATTTCGAGCAGTAGCGTTCTTTCGATTTGCACATAAAGCGGTAATGAACATCGATCCATTCCTAGAGACTCGATTTTTCAAAGTTGGATTGCAAGTAAGCGGTGACTAGCGATCGAAAAATTCATTGACATTACGGCTCATGCGGAAATAAATGAAATCCAGAAGAATTCCAAATTCCGTTTAAATTAAGTAATGAAAACATAAATTTATAGATAAATCAACTCGAAACCGCTGCAAATCCTTTGTTAAAATCAAGAAAAACTAACTAAAATGCCACCACTAAAGCCCCATTACAAAAATAAAATAAAGAAAATATTATCTGAGAGTCTCTGATTTGCAAGAAGTTCTACAGTTTTAATTTGCACATAGTGCCCTCGATGCATCTATTTATAGATTTTCAAATGATGGGTCGCACTTCAAGGCATAAATTGTGGATCCCCAAAAATTATGGCCCAATTAGTAGTTTTGTTGTGACATAGAAAATTCTGTCGCGACATAATTTTTCATCTATGTTCCCTAGCTCTTGTCGTGGCCTGCAGTTTCCTGTCACGACATGATTTTTTGTCTTCTTCTTGAATTCTGTCGCAACAAACTTTGATAATGTATCGGCAGAATTGTGCTAAAACCTTCTTGTTCTTCTCGCGACAGGATTCTCTTAGGTCGTGACATTACTTGGAGGCCTTGCAGCTTGAACACTAAAATAGTATGCCATGACAGAAAAGTTTTACAAAGTTTCTCTTTTTGCTGCTTTGATTGTGTCGTGACATAAATTTCTTTGTTGCAAAAGATATTTTTACCTTCAGCTCTTCAACTTTTTCGTGACATTCTTTTCTTTTGTTGCGACAGAGTTTCTTACAGTTTCATGTTGTTGTGCGGCGGACCTTTTTCTTTGCTCGTGACGAGTCTTGTTGTCTTGCATTCTTTGAGATTGAACTGCATTGTCGCGGAGTCTTCTTTGTAGATGTCGCGACATAGTCTTCCTTGATCTTTGTCTCTGGTTGAACTTGTTTGCTTCAACATTGAAATCTTTGTCACGACAAACTTGTCTTTTCTTATCTCAGTTCTTTTCCATTTTCTGTCGCGACATAAAACTAATCCGTCGAGACATAAATCTCTTTTTCAGCAACTTTTATTATCGCGACATAATCTTCTTTTGTCACGACTAAGATTTCCACCTTCAGTTCTTCATTATGTCGCAACATAAGTTTCTATGTCGCAACATTCCTCTTGTAACTCTTCTCAACTTTTGTTGCGACAATAAATGTCTTTGTCGCGACAGAGTTCACCTAAACCTCATGTTGTGTTTGTCACTACAAAGTCTTATTATCTTTCATTACTGACTCTGAATGTTGTGTCGTGACATAGTTTTCTTCTGTCGTTACATATAATCTGCCTTGGTCTTGCCATAAGCTGAAATATCTGTCGCAACATACAAAACTCTTCACAAGCACATTTTCTTGACTTGTCTCGTTGTTTTGCCATTTTTTGTCATGATAGAGTTGTCTTCTTTCAAGATAGAGTCCATATGATATCTTCATTTCTTTATGTCGTGACAGAGTTGTAAGAGGTCGCGACAAAGTTCCACTTCCATTTTCTCGATCAATGTCGCGACAAAGTAAGGAATGTCACGACATTCTTCTTCATGAACTCCTCTAGGTATGTAGCGACATAAAAATTCATTATAACGGCATAAATTAGTCAATCTATGCGAAGTATGATGGTGTTTCATTTAAAGCCTTGAGTTAGGAAACTTGATCCTTGTTGCGACGCAACCTGGCGGTTCTATTCAGTTCTATCGTGATATTATGAAACTATGTTGCGATCGAAATTTTTGCCTAGGTCAATTTTTCTACTTTTCTTGTTGGATTTGTCTCTTTTTCATTTAAAACCTACAAAACACAAAGTTGGTGAATATTCCATAATTTAGCATTAAAATGAATCATAAACTTCTAAAAATATGTTAGAAAAATGGACTAAAAATAGATGAGTTTAGGACTCATCAAATTCCCCTAAACTTAAGGTTTTGCTTGTCCCCAAGCAAAGAAAAGAAAATTTTGTTTGTCCTTAAACAATCTAGCTTCACTTTTAAGGACATTTTTCTGTTCTGCATAAGACATCTTTTATTTGTATCCACAATTTGATTGAAAAAAAAAAAAAGATAGTTGTAAAATTAATTTTGATTATGTTTCCAATCCAAAACCAGGAACATTTTAAATTAATTTTACTAAACAGCTAAATCATTCCTATGATATAAACAATTTAATCATTTAACCTTGATTTGTGAGTGTGTGAATGACAGACCCCCTTCCTAGTGACCCGGGGAGTCTGGCAGGCAACTCCACGGTAACCTCGAGAACGAGCTCGCTCATTGCGACAAGTTACCATGAAGTTAAAGTAAGTAAAATTACGCTGTCGTTGGAAACGTGGGTTATAAAATTTTTCACTTTTCTATCAAAATCACACCTTTAGATTTAGAAAATCGTGACATAACAGCCACATGGTGAGTGACCGAAATACAAATCACCTATATAAAAAATACGCATACAATATTTTCAAATATCCAACTCTGACCACTAAAAGGGATACTCTCATCAAAATATAAGATAAGAATCAATCAAACATAATTTCATGTGACTGTTTTTCTCAAAGAACCATTCATCATATTTTACAAAAGATATTTACATATACAATGTCACATTTTAACTTTTACTACGTTTACGGCTGCATATCTTATATGCTCATCTGACCACGACGTCTAGGATTGAGGATCTGAAAAGGTCTTTGGCTTCGGCCACCGCACTTGAAAAATTATTTGAAAACGAGAAGCGCGAGCCAAACGGGCTCGATGGGTACCATGAGTTCTAAATGTTGCTATCTGTTGTTTGTACCTCCCGATGAAAACACAGCCCACAAAATTGTTCAAAAGCATTGAGAAAGGCGAGTTTTTTTCTAAGAAAACCATTTAAAGAAAACTATTACGAAAACTATTTTACATTGTTGAAAAGCTGTTTTTAGTGGTGGTTAATATACGAAATTGCTATCTTTGTAAATCAAGTACCCCAACCCTTTGTGGCCCATTTCTGAAATACCCTAAACGTGATGCCACGGAACCTAGCATCGGTAGTGAACCTCGGAACACTACCTGTCTAATATGGTCAGATGAACATGGCGGGATCTCTATAAGCATAATGGAACCTCGGAACCAACACCTCATCACCATGTACTATGTCAGCGCACTAACTATCTATATACCCCGAATGTGCAGAGGGTGAATCACTATATAAATATATACTTTATATCAACCACGATTCTGCAGGCCGAGCGATATATGATTAATTCGTAATGTCACATAACCTAAGTGCAATCAGAGATACATCGGCCAGAAGTGAAATTTGTACATACCGCTCCCAGGGGTTTTGCTAAACCAGGCCAAACTATTTTTTAAGTACTGAAATCGAAATTTTCTGCTGAGTATAACAAGTGGGAGGTAAAAAAAAAAAGTTTTACTAATTAAATTATATTTTCAAAGCACTTTACAAACTTGTAATTTAAACACTTTGTTTTGAAAGCGATTTTGAGTACTCACATTTTTCTCGACTAATTACTAATTCATAGATTCAATTATGTCAGTATCATTCTATGCTATACAAATCCATACAATCTAAATATCTCAGTTCTTCATTTCATATCAGCTTCTCTAAGCTTTAAAACATCATGCTATATATAACTGTTTCAGTTGCAAAACTTTACGTGATAGTCATATTCCGATAAAGGTTATGATAATATGAGGTGAAATTAGCCAAAATGCCCCTACACATGAATTGCCCCATCAGGAAACTATCCGTTTAGCAATTTTTTCAACGACCCCATCTTGTCGATGTATTCAGCCACACACGTCATTATAACGGCAAATATGCATACTTGATGCTCTGATTAATTTTTTTGAAATTATGCTTGGGCGCAAATCATGATGATAGGCATATGATTAAATTCTAGACTCGAGGACTTCCATAGAGTAAAAACACAAAATATTTTTGAAATTTATGTTTGTTTGTCGAATGAAATCACGAAATTTCAACCTGAGGCTGTCTGAAACAGGTCCAAATTCAGCCGGCCCATGCGAGACACGGTCAAAATTCCTATAAGTCAATCCAAAAATTTTGGGACTAAAATTTATGGCCTCTCACGACCTCTAAGAAAATTCCAAGCCATTACCTAGCCTTTAGGCTTGAAATAACACAAGTAGGAAAATTTCCCACCTCTTGAAGTTTGACAAAATGCTAAGATATTGGTACCTACACATAGCTCTCGTCGTGTAGTCCAACTTTGCCTTCTGCTATGACGAAAATCTACGGTTCGATTTCCATAAATATGAGAAAGAAGCGAAGAGAAGAAAAAAAAAAAAAACTCTCTCACCTCACGCCCTTCTCTTTTGATTTTATCCTCTTTTTTTTTTTTTCATTATTACTATTATTATTATTATTTAGATACATGGTTCATATTATCTTATTCGGGTCCATTTTTGCTTTGCCCCGAAATTTTTTCTTTTCTTTTCAGTTCAATTATTTTAAATGAACTTTAACTTTCAGCCAATTTACGACTTACGAGATTTTTAAGTAAAAATCGTCCACGAAAGTCGTGGCGATATCGCAGAAATTCGTAAAATATTCTGATTGTCTCAGAATTCAACAAAAAATTTTCTGGTCACTAGATTTCACGAGACGAATTTAATGTCGCAGTCCGTTTTGTCATCCAAGATCTAGAGAATTTTCTAAGCTTCCTTGAACCATTTTGGTAATTTATTATTATTATCCTTTTGAAATTCCATAATTTGTACTTTCACCCCTTAAAACTCCTTGATTGCAAAAGTGCCACAATTCTTTGAAAACTTTACAATTTCACCCTTAAAACAACTTTCAAAAATTCTATTATGGCACTAAAATAATTAAAGAAGCCCTTGGTGCACATATGCGACCCTACGGTTACACATACCGTACACCCTCTCGGGACGGGGCGTTACAGTGAAGGTCTTCTCTCTTCTTCCTTGGCAAATTAGTTAATCTTCTGGGATAATAATCTGATAAACATACTTCTCCATCATTCTTTTAAAGTCCCATATGCTTGTTTGTCATATTAATCTCCACTAATGTAAGCATATACCACCTTTAGAATCAATTAGGTCTTTTATGCTTATAATGAGTGGCTTAGGTAATTGGGTAGATAATTGGACAATTTAGGCTCAATTTTACCTAGATTTCATTTACAACTTGACATACTTCCTGATGAGTCTTAAACTCATCTATTTTTAATCCATTTTCTGGCATATTTTTAGTATATTTAGATTTGTTTTAATGCCAAATTAAGGATTATTTACCAACTTTGTGTTTTGCAGGTTTTAATTTAAAAAGGAGAAAATTTAAGCAAGAAATAAGAGAAAAAGAGCAATTGTAGCGAGTCTATGTCGTGCCCAGTACGTGTATCATGAAAACGTTCAAGCGAATGGCTGGGAAATCTGTCCACGACAATATTTCTTAATCGCGACAAAATTTGAATATAGAAGAAGAACTATGTCGTGACAAAAGATAGCGTTTCACGACAGAACATGAAAAGAATGTAACAAGTCAGTTGAGACAAAGAGAGATAATGTTGCGACAAGGTTTCTTATGGTGGATGTCAAAACCAAGAGGAACCTATCGTGACATAAAAGCTCCTATCGCTACACTAGATATAGGAAGAAAGTAAAGATTTTGTCGTGATAAGGTTTCTTATGTCGCTATAAGAAATTAAAGAGCAATACAGGATGAATACTACGACAGATTAGTTTATGTTGCGACACAAGGAAAAATAGAAGGCGGGAGATATCTGTGCTTCGTGACATAAAATCTTCTATCGCGACAATGATTATTAGAACTTGGAAAATCTTGTTGAGACACTATATGAAGAAGTTATGTTGCGACAAAGTAATGAATGTCGCGACACTAGAAGACAAGGTTTTTGGTCCTGACAGAGAAACAAAGTCGCGACAAGTGATGTTGACTTAGTGAACTGACTTGATTGCAAAAAAAGAGTTCAATGTTGCGACATACTTCA